>OY755239.1:18928780-19528780 GCA_963576725.1 Azorinus chamasolen
TCTCTCTCTCTGTCTCTCTCTCTCTCTGTCTCTCTCTCTCTGTCTGTCTCTCTCTGTCAAGTTCATAAGCACACAAGCCAGACCCCGACCCGACAGCTCCCATAGGAGCCGTCTGATCAGAGTATACTCTTAAATGTTACAGAGATCTTCTCTTTCATGCCTATTGACATGGTAAAATGATTGTTTTAGACTAATGAACAAGACTCGTTGGATCCACACGTTTTACAGTCTAGTCCAATGGCATGAATGCTAAACTATTATTATTATTTTATATCTATTATATATATATATATATATATTAATTGTATTATTTTTGCATACAGCTTCTTCCTAATGTAATTTTTACATGCTAGTCAGTTTTCCTAGCCAGTATTTATATAGTTTGCTTTTAGTATTTTAATTTAGTATTACCTTTGATCTTCAACTATATGTATAAAGTGACGCCAAAATGGACGACGTCTTTTGACGTCAGTAACGTTGCTTTGCTGTGACGTCATACTATTTTTTATACTTATGAAGTGCTGTGGTCGAAATATGTCAGTTTAAAAGTTGTTTTTTAAACCATCTGAAGTTAGTTCGTCATTTTATTAACCGGATTTCCCACGGAAAATCTGGTTATTGAAATGTTGATTACGGCGGGTGGGCATCTGTCAATCTTGTCAGGACGATAACTCCTATATGGTTCATACCATTGGATTGAAACTCCATACGTGAGAATATCATGATATGCGGAAATGTCATGCACAAGGTCCATAACTCTGGCTTCACTATTATTGGAGTTATTGCCCCTTGTAACTTTTTACCATTTTTTTGCCGGACGGTAACTCTTACATGGCTCATGCCATTAGATTGAAACTCAATACATATAAGATCATGTTGAGAGAAAGTGTCATGCACAAGGTCCATAACTCTGGCTTCACTAAGATTGGAGCTAATGCCCCTTGTAAATTTTATCACACGTTTGTGTCCTGACGATAACTCCTCTGTGGTTTATGCAATTGGATTGAAACTTCATACATGAAAAGGTCATGATGAGAGAACATTTCATGCCCAAGGTCCATAACTCTAGCTTCACTACTATTGGATTTATTTCCCCTTGTATTTTTTTACCATTTGTCGGACGATAACTCATATTTGGCTCATGCCATTGGATTGAAACTCCATACATGGACATATCATGATAAGAGTGTCATGCATGAGGTCCATAACTCTGGCTTCACTAATATTGGAGTTATTGTCCCCATTCTTTTACACTTTTTTGTCTGGACATGTAAAGGTCAAAGTCATCCTTCAAGGTGAGAGGTCAAATATATAGGTCAAATCACCGACTTTAGCATTGGACATAAATGTTGAACCTGTAGGTATACATAATTGATATTTGGTATACATGTGTATCTCATGAAGCTGCACAGTTTGAGGGGTGACATGACTAGGTCAAGGTCATCCTTCAGGGTCAAATGTCATATCGGGGGCATAGTGTTTCACAAACAAATCTTGTTCCTTCTGCATTTTTTTCTGGGAGTTATGCCCCTTTGAACTTAGAAATCAGTATGTCTTTTGACCCGATCCTTGTAAGCGCAATTCCTCTGAAACTCCTCAACAGATTTTCATAAACCTTACATGTAGCAAGGACACAATAAGTAGATGTGCATATTGTCGGGGATGTTTCCAACTGCAATATTTCTGGGAGTTATGCCCCTTTGAACTTAGAAATCACTAGTTAATAGGACGGAAAGCCCGGTTTTATGTCGTGTCGACATTTAGTGTATATTTTATACTCTAAACATATGTCTACAACGGTCTCAAAAAAGGTGTTCCCATGAAGAGAATGGTTAAAACCAGCTCACTCACGCATTCAGTTTCACTCTACAGTCCCACCCTACAGAGTAGTTTGACCTGCTCTGTATTTGTCAAAATATAACCCAAATTAACATTTAACTCCATGATTATTTATGTAAGACATGATAGCCTCATGGACATGAAGTGATTATTTTTTATTATAGTATGTGACCACATGAAAGAAACTACAGGACCATACCTGTATTATTGCATAAGCAAAATGGGCAGACCCTGATCACATGGCTCCTTTAGGAGCCGTTTGTTCTGTGTCTACTCTGTTTGAAAAGGCGTAGAAAAGCGTATTCATGAAGTAAATGGTCAAATAAATAGTACAGGGCTACGCAACGGATTCAGTTGCTTGGTATGGATATATATGTTGCAAAAATATAGTTTACCTCAACTCAATTCAAATCTGATATGGAAAGTTATATCTCGATACATTATACTTTTACAATGCAATATGTTTTCTTAAACTTGGCGTAACGTTTAATTAATTTCTTCCACAGTTCGCTCCAATATTTTAGATATCGGTCCATTACGGTGCATTGGGGAGCAATAACAGTCGTTTCGCATATGTATTATTAAAGAGTAGGCACGAGTGCTATAACTTTCATGTCGAAAATATATTTAACGGCAAACCATGTTTGTATATGAAACCAATATTCAGATTAAAGTGGTCTGCTTATCAATTTGTGGGATGCAATTCATATTCAAACCCATTGTTTGATGAATAGTATTGTCAGAAGTATTGACTGTATGCATATTTATTTGCTGAAATTTTATAATGGCTTATGAACACAGGGTTTTGTGTTTTCAGAAACATTTTGATTCTTGAGTAACTATTAACCCTTCGCTTGCTGTTCACGTCAAAATACCTACCTGTAAATAGTGAAGACCCAGATGAGACAGCTCCTGCAGGAGCTGTCTCATCAGGGTCTGCACTATTTACAAATTGATTCTGCAACCAGTGCACTCCACAGCAGTGCTTTCACAGCGAAATACTTGTACACAGTGAATATATATGTAATTATACAACAGGGCATGGGTAAAGGAGAAATGTATTTTAAAATTCAGCAAGAGAAAGGTTAATCGCGCGTGGAACACTTATATCCTTATGAAACACCGCATTATTCCTCGTCGTAGGCTCTGGATCAGTTATTAACCAATGCCAGTTAGGTAGCGACCAACGTGTATATTTAAGTAACATCAGTATGCTTCCGGCATATTTGTGTTATTCTTTGAAAACGGCATGGATGTCGATGAGATATGATGCCTGTTTTACACTAAGTTCCTATATGTGTAGACAGGGATGACATACCATCTACACTGTATTTAAAATGAGACGCATTCGACAAACGATGTAATGTTCTTTTATATGTTACGAAATTTTGAAATGGAATATATTGTATCTAAACCTAGTATTATTAAGAGCTTTGTTATCGACAGTGTATAAACCGTATTTCTATATTCGCGATTTATATTATACTTATTAGGTAGTTGCTGTTTAGTAATATATGATAACAAGCGCTTTTGAACGCACATATTCTGTGTGGAAAGAGCTCTATATAAATGTTATATAATAATAATAAGCACTAAATTTACAACTGGTGGTTCCTTTGCATAGCTCTCAAAATATGGGGGTATATGTGCTGTATTTGGCTGGCCAGGTGTCATGATGATGTAACTTGTAAGAAAAGGTAACAGTAAGCCTACAGTGACCACAAAAAAGATATATTACCGTGGGGTTTAGAGGTTGGTGGTAGTTTAGTACATGATAGTATCGTCTTCTGCAATTAAGAACGATTTAAAAAAAATCAATTCGACAATAAACGAATGGTGTGACTTGTATTGGTATGTTCATAATTCATAATTGCTACAAACATATTTAATGCTACATGTAGTAGTGTGAACTGTGTCCTAAACCTTGCGCCATAGTGACCAAAGGAGTCGTGTACTTTCGGGTATCGGTACCATTTAGAGCTGATAAAAATGAATTACATACTTTCGCGTTAAATTTAGTTTGTTAAAGGTGTCTGTGTTTTGTTTGCATGTCTATATGTCTGTTTTGTTTTTTCAACCTATGGTTAGAATGTCACACGGCTTGAATCCTGATAAGACGCCGAATAACTCAAATGAATATAATATTATATGACCTCAAAATGAAATATAGATGACATGAACGGCATAGTAAGTATATTTGATACTCATATATTATGATCGAATTCTTCGGATATTTGACGTAATACCCAGCTCCGAAATCGGAAATGTAACAAAACAAAAATGATTTACCTCACATATATTGATAATAAGTTAATATGAAGTTTATAACTACCGGCGTTAAACATTATTTTACGAGGTATGCATTAAATATTGTAAACGAATTGAATGATACAAATATAGTTCATATGCGTTTAATCGCCATAGAAAATAATGACCTTTGCATCCTACAGGAGTCCTTTCACTATGGTCTCTTCTCTTTGTTATGTTACACTTTTCTATAAAAAATATCTGAATGTTCACGGTAAGCCTGACCAGTTTGAATTTTTAAATAGTCCATTTAAAAAGTCAGCGTTGAAAGAATCCCAAACATGATATCAAAACGAGAACAAAATCTACAATTTAGACCAATTTTCGAATAAGTTTAATAAAAAAAATCCCGTATATATTTCCAATGTTCTTTCTTTATGATTTGTTGCTAATTACTATGTGTAAGGAAATACGCCATATCCAACCATATGCATGCATGTACAGTTTGCAGAAAAAATATAATTACTTATCGATAAACTATACTGTTCATTAAGAAAGTGTAATTTCCTGAAATGGTCTCTTAAACCGGGTTTCAATTAATGAACAGACAGTTGAAGCCTTGTTGACGTGTCTCATAAATACTTCGATATATTCTCTAAAGAAACGACTTCCCACTCTATATCCTTCTTTCCAAAGCCCTTGCTGATGCAGGGAAATTAACTGTCAGGAACCAATTGTGTTAAAAACGTATATGTCAACTGATTATATTATCCAACATAATGAGAACTATTAGATACTTAGTAACAATTGAACCTTGTTGCCTTGTATATAGTTACTGTCGAATATAACAATCGGTTAGATATATAGCCTTTGTTTGTTCGTTCGTTCGTCAAGCAATGTTCAACCACCTGTTATAAATCTTATATGATACAATGATCCTATTTGCGATCATTGAAATATATCTAATGAACAGTTTTAAAATTTGCTATTTTGCAACAGTTTGAAAGAACTGTTGGTTAGCTAAACTCAGTCATCTCTATACATCATGTAATTATGACCTATCCTACAGTACCTATTCCGATGGATTTCCGAACCATTCGGATCAACGTGAGACCCAGACTCCTATCAGACAATTTTAGAGATAAAGAAAACCCAAATTTTGTAAATGATAATGACATCATTATCATTATGTCAACACAATTTCAGTATAATCTGTATGTAGAGAATTGATAACTATATATAATGGAATATACCTTATCTTATTGGTTTGCAAATTCGACGAATTTAGGTATCATATATACATATATACTAAAGTGAATTTGGTAGTCAATATATATTCATGCATTAACTGAAATAATATTTATCAATAATCAAGCATATAGCGATGTGTCTAACATATACCATTCTGTTATTGTTTGCTAATGTTATAACATTTTGCTGAGAGTTGCCATAGGCACTCTTTTCTCCACATGTTTTTGTGTTTGCTTTGAACATCCATTTTTTTTACATCCGCTTTTATTGAAAGTAACCGTCACAGATCATCGTAGCAGATACTTTTTACATTTACCATACCCTTTTCTACATGATACAACTGAATTATACTTGAAAGTCCGCAGGCCTTTCAACACATCTTAAATGAATGGTATTGTATTCACCCATATCCCGCTGTCAAACACAATGTGTTCAAACTGGATCTGATGTATCTTAATTAATTCCGATTCGATCAAAGCTTTGAGAAATTACCGAACGAGTGTCAAACAGCTTGGATTCTGGTAAGACGTCGATTGTCTGGGCGTCTCATCTGGATCCTAGCAGTTTGCAAATGCTAAGCAGGTCACGGATAGCGGGATATGGGTTTAATATGATAATTGTTTCACAGAAAATAACATGCCATTTCCGTCACCAATTTTCTCCGACTGCATCATTTGGCTGTTGTGTTTTAAGCAATAGCATTTCAGTGTGTAATCAGGAGTTAACGACAGTTTCATTGAATCCATCAGTTAAATCAATTGCATTAATGGATTATGCTAATTTAAAGTACCAAAGCCGGAATAAACGGGACATTTTAAACGCTTTCGTCGAATTATTGCTTAAAAACAAATGCCTGTAAAAATGAATTGTTCATCGGCGTTAAAAGTTGCCTCGTGCGTGTTCATATTGGACATCAACATTGTGTCGGTCCCGCTAAGGACGAACAGCTCTTTACTTAATTTGTTTCTTGACAAAGACGCATGTGCAAACAGAGTAAACCCAGAACAGACTGCTCCTATAGGATGTATTTGCTTATAAAAAAAATCGGATTACCAAGTTTCTACCATGGCAAAAACATACAGTATGCATATACCCTCATAAAAATGCGGTCCGATACACATCTATGATATCCTTACTGCTTTATTACCAAGGTAAATAGTTGAGACAAATATCATTAACTAATTATACTGAAGGGAAATATATGTATATCGGAATTTACAACTGAATTCTGAAATTTCCTTTAAATCTTGAGTATTTTCAATTTTCAATCAGTCTAAACGAAAACCATTTTTGCTGCTTTTATGAAACTATTGGTTAACATGTTATACACAACTGACATTTTACAATTGTCATCGTCAAATTTAGTGAGGCAAAGTGTTGTTACGATAATTAAGTTCTGACAGTTGGCAGATTCTTCGAAAGCAAAAGCAGCAATGTAAAAAGAGCAAAATGCAGACTCGGTTTTATTGAGTCTGTTCATGAGCAGTTATAAAAGTGCAATACTATTCACACTCCCTAGCACTGGCTTAAGCGGTATTAAATTTTTAAAACTATTAACATCGAAACTAATGATCACGAAGTACCAGCAAATATAACAACACTGAGAATGAAGTACGGGCGTCTTTTTACGGCAGTCACACACGCGCGTAACACCTGCTGTGGTGAAGTACATACGTTCTGAAAGTTGGGAGATCCTTCGAAACCCTTATCCTGCAGAAAAATATAACGTCTGCTGGAACTCCGATATGACGTAAGTTTCCTTATCTGAGTTTCGTTCAAGCTTTTGAAAGACTACAGACCGAGTATGAAAGAGCTTGGATCCGGATAAGACACCGAGTTACTCGTCGTCTCATCTGGATACAAGCTGTTTGCAAATAACGGTAAGGTCGCGATTGGCACGACAATGGGTTATTCATTCCTTCCTAGACTATTTTTAGACCTAACCTATTTGAATCAATCTACCGAAAAGTTGTATTAATTATAGAAACGAAAAACTTTAGAATGATATAGTTTTGCAACCATTGTGATAAATAGAGCATTTGCTCCCTATTTATAAAAATAGTGTCAAAAACTGAGTTTTACAGAGGCGCAGCAAGGCATCAGTAGGAGAGAATGGGTTACTGAAGTGTATTGTCATATCTAACACGTGTTCCTCAATGCAGTGGTATATCAGTAAACATCACACGTAAAAGACAATACTTAACCCTTTCGCTGCCAAACTCTGTCGTCTGCTAACTTTGTCGTCTGCTACACATTTTCATTTTTTTTATTTTCTTCATTTTTATTTCAAAAACATAGTATCAGTAACAAACAGTTTAGATCCTGATGAGACGCCGAGTTACTGCATAGGTAATCACAGATCCGGCATTGCCAGCGGCGAAAGGGTTAAATTTGTATACATGTAGATGTAGACATTAACCTGCAGCGTAATGAATATCGGAAACGTTTGCATGCAGGAGAAACATAGAGCATCGATTTCAACATGTTTTACTCTCGGGGTTAACGTGTATAGGCAAAGTTTATTAAGAAACAGTTCAACTTGATTGTAGATTAGTCGGAGAGTGGATACGTGTATTTACACTGTTTGTCTTTAAGGGTGGGATGGAATAACTGTGAGGTTGGGCACCCCTACACCGGTTTAAATCCCCCGTGACTTTTGTCAGTTACTGTTTCAAGGCGGTACTTCCATCTTCCCCCTATTGTATGTTTGTTTTGACGCTGTGCATCTCTTTTATGTTCTTACATCTGCTGTGTTTTCTTGTGTTACAGTTCGAGCGACTGTTTATTCTGTATGAGGTTTTTTCCTGCATGACTCATATTGGTACTTTTGAAAAGGCGAACATATATGCATTATGCCAAATGTTAAAAAGCAAGTGCCGTTTCATACATAAAACCCATTGATTACTCCCTACAACATGTAAGACGATAAATGATCAATAGCTGTATGTATGACTTTGGTTGCAAGGCACTGAGGCCCTCAAATGTCATATCATGTCAGTGATGGATGGCATAATATAATTGAATATTGTTGATGATAAAGTGATTGACAATAGTAGAAAATGGTACATTAATAAACAGGCCAGTGTACTGTCAACATTCTGTTGTCACTGTAAAACGCTACAAAAAGACACATATAGTGTTTAACCTACTTTTTGGGATAATCACAATGCTGGAAATTTTGAAATTCTCCAAGATTAATTTCATATGGTCAGGCATTAATAGCTGACTTAGTCGGCTGTCCCAAGCGCATGCGCGAGTACATCCTCTGACGTAGAGTGTTTAGCTCATCCCACCATGTAACAGCGCGAGCGTCAATTACACATACATGCGTATGTTCTGTGTATATACCAAGACTAAGAAATGAGGTAAATTGGTGCAACTCAATTTTATTGGTAGATCTACATGTACTGAGATTAGAAAAAAATCAAAATAAATCAAAGCATTAAAAACACCAAATTGAAGACCCTGATTAGTTATTAGAGACGTGAATGCTAAATGCAGGACAAACTTAATGTATAATGCTCCCTCGAGGCGTTCTGAACTACCTTTGTCTGTATTAAGCAGCCACCTGTCTATAGATATTTCATTGTGTTGCCGTTGAATGGCTACTGTACAACGATTGACTGTTAAATAATTATCTATTGTCATTCCTGTCTTTTATCTCATTAGATGTAACTTGTCCCTCGCCCGGCCCTGAAATTATAAAATATGATATGTCGGTAAATAACCCTTCCCTCCATAGCTTGTTGAAGTATTGAAGACAGATGGTTGCTTAAAAACAGACTGAAAGTAAAGCAGAATACTCATTTAGGAGCATTCTGCTTTAATAAATCCAGCCTGCTTTAAGCTATCGTCAGCTAGGATATGAAGGAAATATTTCTTATGGTGCATATTCCAGCCACCAATTCCAGCTTCACTCCGCCCATTTTACATCCTGTCCAAAAACTAGGCTAAACACTATATCAGTTAGTGTCTATTAAGTGCGGATTTAATGACTTTAAATGCCTTGCTCGCTCGCCAACACTCGCTGCGCTTCGGCATTTTAAATCATTAAATCCACACTTAATAGACACTAACTAATACCTAGTTTAGCGGACCCCAGATTTTATCGCGATATTTAATACAACTATGGTATTTGCAGTAAATAAACGACGACGTTTCTTATGACGTCAGAATATTTGCAAATGACAGGATGTATTTGTTTTGTCGGGGACTGCCGCCCCCGAAACGCTGCTTTATTTTTTCTTATTATCCTAAAGAAAAGCAAAGCCATTTATACAGATGATAAGAAAAAATATTCCCGGCTGAAATCCGTTTATTGAACAATTTATGATCTCAAGTTATTGCACAATAGTCACCGCAGTGACACGAGGTAAACACAAAGGTATGAAACAAAATGGCGTCGCGTTTTAACTTCACTAGCAACACCTTTGGCTCAATTACGCAAGCGCCGTGCTCTGTTGTGATTCGTGATTTCCGGGGTCGCTATACCAGATTCTTCCCAACAAAGACAAGCAAGGTTTTACGCAAGCGTTAAATGGCTGCGTAGCATGTCTTTAAGCAGGATAAAAGAAAAAGAGAGAGCAATATTGTATAGTACTTTTCATTAACATATACGAGATATATTGGGAGAACAGGTTAGTATGAGATAAACAGTTAAATGGAAGCAAATGCATGCACAGTGGTGAAATATGCAAAACGGTTAACAAAACCACGAGTAAAAGGTCTCGGCTAAGTAACTTTACCAAAACTAAAATACAAACAAAAGACTTATAGTTGTATGTACAAAATGGTTGTAAACCAAAAGCACGTAAACTAAGGGTGCTAAGAAAAATGTAGAGAAAGAAATAAGCTTCCACCGAGGATCGAATCCACGACCTCACATTTCCTAAGCCATCGTTATAACCCTTAGGCCACGCTGACCACTATGATTGGGAATGTGATTTAAATTTGTTATACCTAATTCACTAGCATTTTCACTGAAACTGGGCCATGGCAGAAAAGAAATAACACCGCTGAGAAAAATATATGAATCAAAATAAATAAAATAAATGAATATATATAACAAAAACTTTTGTCACAGTAAACCATGGTTATTAAAAAGATTGGCTTTTATAGAAACACAGGGACGCAGAAACGCATGGTCAAAATTCAAAGCTGTATGAGATTGGGCTGCTTTCGCAGTCCTATCAAACAGTGCGCAATTATACGTTCATATGCACTCTGACACATGCCCTTCTATAGGAGCAAATACTTTATTTATCACAATGATTTCAAACTACAAATTTCTAAAAAATTCCTTTTCTCTAGTTAATGCTCCTTTTCGGTAGATTTATTCAAAGAGGTATCTAAAAATAGCCTATTAGGTAATGGGTTAAGCTTCCATTAGTTAACAATGTAAGCATGCTCATTTACTATGTTCCGTATTGACAGCGACCAACTCACAGCATCTTAGTTTAAAATTGTTAAAGCAACAAGTGTGTTGACTCTTTTACAACCGGCTATGGAGACATTCTGCGAGAAAACATCACAATCGTGTTCTTAGTTAATTGGCATGGACGCTGTGGAAACACTTTGGCACGTAAAGGCTGTTCAAGAAAGGTGTAGAGTAGTAAAGGTAAAGAATTCAGAAACATATAACGACCATTTCTTGTACTTACCTTAACCCATTCCCTCATATTGACGACTTTTGGCGACTCTGTAAAAGTCACTTTGTGAAACCATTGTGATAAATAGAGCATTTGCTCCTATATGAGCAAATGCTCTATTTATTACAATGGTTTCAAACTACAAAATTCTAAAATTTTCCTTTCCTCTAGTTAATGCTCCTTTTCGGTAGATTTATTCAAAGTGGTAGGATCTAAAAATAGCCTATGAGGTAATGGGTTAACTTTACCCCATTCTCTCACATTGACGCCTTTCGATGCCTCTGTAAAAATCACTTTTTGAAACCATTGTGATAAATGGTTTTAGAACTACCCAATTCTATTGTTTCCTTTTCCCTTTTCGGTAGGTTTATTGAAAGAGGTTGGTTCTAAAAAAAATCGCCTATGAGGTATTGGGTTGTATTAATCCTTATTCTGATGAAACAAAAGTGTCTTCTCATACTCGGATACGTTGCCGTTTTTAATTCGTTAAAGTATTTAACATGCCGAGTAAATTTCACCTACTACATTTCCAAAATTCAAGCTATAATCAATGTGTCTACCAAATTGCAATCAGGATGTCAAATAGTTTGGATACCGAGTTACTCGGCGTCTTATTTGGATCCAAACCGTTTGCATAGGTATTCACTCATCTGCCCATAGCAGGATAAAGGTTAAGAAGCGAGTGTACGAGTGACAAACAGCTTCGACCAAAATAAGACGCCATGTTTCTCGATGTATCATCTGGATCCAGTCCGTTTGCAAATATGATCCTAGTTAAATACCATTAAACCGCATTTACTCCTAGTAACCTTCATCACAGATCGCGACCTGACCGGTATTTGCTTGAGTCCAGATGAGACACCGAGTTATCCGGCGTATCGGTTGGATCAAAGCTGTGTGCAAATGCGAGGCATGTCGTGAATAGCTGGATAAGGGTTATAGGGACATTATTGATAACTGCTTGATTAAAGAAGAAACGAATCTATTTTATGTGTTCGCGCTGGATTGGTGTTCGTGCCAAATTGATTAAATCGTTAAATACCATTAAAACCGCATTTACTCCTAGTAGACTTTATCCGACGGTTTACGATCTGGCTGGTATTTGCTTGAATCCAGATGAGACTCGGAGTACGTCGAATGATAATAATATCACAAACGCTCAAAAGAACCGGAAGTGCATATCAATTACGACATATATAAGGGTTTCATCTGACGTCATTCTTTTCAGCAGGATAGGGATTAAAGTAGTACCATACTAAACTGTATCATGCTTCTGGTTCCATCTGGAAAAGGGACACAGTATTCGGTAGTCGGTAATCATTAGTTTAACATTCAGATTACCGACTTGTACGGTGAGATTATGTTCCTGTCGATTCTACTTTGATATCGCTTTGAATGCTGACTCAGCCGTGTCATTCGCAGCTTGTTGGCAGCTATTTTATTTAGTTTCTTTGAACGCAGACGTAACGTGACGTGAATATGACGGTGCAGCAGCTTATTTGCGGTTAGTGTATGGTATGTCTAACTAGGGATTCCCCTTGTAAACGCCGTTCATTTCTACGAAATGAAACACAGTTTGAGCATCAAGATTTGTTTGCAAGCGATTTCAAACCCACATTTGGATAAAACGTCGGCTTTTGTCATTTTTTCACATGGAACAGTAATACAAAAATATAATGTTTGTCATCAAGGGTCAACATCTCAAGTTTCAGCTTGACAGTAAGCGTTTTTATAATCTTTGTCGATTGTATATGTTGTTATGGTTTAAGACTATAGAGTTATCCCATAATTATGTAAAGATATTACTTGCACCAAGAGGCTTAAGTATGTGATCTTAACAATTTGTGATGGGTATCAAGTCTGAACAGACATTATTTTTCACAGCGTGATGAGGATTAAACAGATTCAATAATACTGCATGCATGGTGCAGTTCGTTACGATCTAACAAATAAAGAAAAATAATCTGTTGTAGGCTGATCGTTTCACAAGTAGCTCACACTGTCGAGTTGATTTGACTGACATGTCTAATTAACCTTTAGCCCGCTTCAGGTGTATCCGTGATTGCATTTGCAAACAGTTTTGATCCCGATTGGACACCGAGTAACACGGTGTCTCATTAAAACACTCTAATGGCTTTTTGTAGACAAATGCATATGAGCTTTTTTATATAAAAATGGAGTTGTGCAACAGCTGTGACAACAAACATTTGCTCAGCAGGCTAAAGGTTAAACTAATAACTAAAGGTTCTGGGTACATTTAGATATATAGACATATGCAATCGTTATACAGTAGAACATGTCTTAAGCTACCATCAAAATAGGTCTAATCATGGGTTTATAAGACAGGATGTAGCTTAATGCAAGTCAAAAGTAATGCAGAAAGCTCCGGCTTGTTAAGACTACTTTGTTCAATCAAACAATGACCGCTTAAGACAGGCTCTACTGTACTACTCGATACATTGAAATCCTGGAAATGTAGCTTTAAAAGGTTTCACAAATATTTTGACTTTACTTTTTCTTTGTTCCTTGTTACCCTTTACACTATGTATATAAATGCCAGGAATTATGACTGTATAATTATAACGTTGAGCAACTGGATTGTTATAATACCATCATAATACCAATAAGTTCAAAAAAGAAATTAAAAAGTTTTACCTGGAACAGCATTAGATGTTCATACCTGATTTTAAACTATATTAATATTGAACAAATGCTAAAAAATAGGCTTTTTATAATGTTTGAAAACGAACATCCTTTATTTCAAATAAATTAATTTTAAAATTGAACAATATTTACTTTCATTTTTTTCTAAGATATTTTAAGTATTTTTTTCTAATTTCGGGACCCTAGTGGAAATAAGTCTTCGGACTTTTCTGGGCTTTCCCAGCATCGACATACTCTTCAAAGTCATGATCTGATCAAAGTCAACTTGAGTCCGCTTAAGCCGGTGCTAGGGGGCGTGAGCAGTGTTGCACTTTCAATTACTGCTCATGAACAGACTCAATAAAACCGAGTCTGCAAGTTTCTCTTTTTGTGTTGCAATTTGTGCTTTCGGAGGATCACCTCCCTTCAGAATTTATAATCTTCACAACAGCAGGTGTTAAGTGCTTGTGTGGCGGCCGTAAAACGCCGCCCCGTACTTCATTCTCAGTGTTGTTATACCTTCTGATCCTTCGAGATCATGAATTTCAGTACTTCTTGTTCTGAAAATTGAATACCGCTTAAGCCGGTGCTAGGGGGCGCGAGCAGTGTTGCACTTTCAATTACTGCTCATGAACAGACTCAATAAAACCGAGTCTGCAATTTTCTCTTTTTGTGTTGCAATTTTTGCTTTCGGGGGATCACCCCCTTTCAGAATTTATATCTATTTTTATCATCATCATTTTAACATATTATACCATCTTATTGGGTCGAACTACACTACTGTAATATTTCAATATAACTGATGAAAAAGTGTTTCTATGTAATGTTTAAATATTTATATGGAAATCATTACACTTTTTGACTGTAACATATTTTTAAATGTGTCATTTTTATGTATTAATATCTTGTATATTGTTTGCAAATTTAGATGCTAAATAAATATATCTATAAATATATCTATATATGAACAAGGAAAGTTATGACATGTCTGTAGAAATAAGCAAACAAGTTATGCCCATGTCATAAAGCTCCTACAGGAGGGATCTCCGATGTCTGCAACTGCGTCAAATGCTCCTTAATGGAAAACAGAACAGGTTTAATATACTATGTTTTGGATATTTCGATTTACTAATTACATTCCGCTTTTGGGTATTCTCGGTTTTATGTGCACTAAAATGTACTATTCACACAGATTCTTGGTTTGAGCTTCTTTCAGAGTGTTTGTTTATAGTTTGATTAACAAACAGTATGTGTTCTCTGTGGTCTTAGCTCTGTCGAGGAAGGTCAGTACCTGTGGATTTTTCCCAGTATTCTTCTGACTGTAATCGTCTGATACTACCATCTGAACAATCCATAGGGATTATCATACGTTGTTAGATACCATAAACTAATAATCGGTAATAGTTCCTAACGTGACCAACTATACTCAGTAAAGGTTTTACGGAGCCAACTGGTCGTAATATTTCCAATATCTTTCAAACCATTTGCTTTTTCATGTTATTCATTGTAGAAACATCTCTTTAAATAAAACGGTAAATCGGTTTAAAATGGTCCGTGGACCTGACGAAGACGCATACACAGTACACGTTAATACGAAATGTTTAATTGCATATATACGGGATTGTTAATTTAATATATACGGAATTGTTGATTGCATACATACTAGATTGTTAACTATATACAGGATATTAGGGCAATGATGGAACACTTAAATATCCGTGTATAAGAAGCACGCATATTTTGTCTTATTTGTGAATGTCTAATGACTTAGAAGCGGCTTAACAATAAGGCAACCCCTTTATAACACTCGTACATGTACTGATATTTTCCACTCCGCTGAACGGGTACTCACTATACATAGAGGATCTTACATGAGTGTTCTTGATTATTGGATTTATTAAATGAGTCTTTTTAAACGATAAAAAACGAGCTTTAGACGAATTTAATAAATCCAATAATCATGAACAAGAACGCAAGATCCTATTTATAACATAACACACACACATGTTTTTTGCAGCCAATATTTCAGCAGTAACGTGGATTGTTATAAATTCTCCTTACATATAGAAATGATGAATGAAAGGTGTTATTAGGTTCGCTAGGTAACTGGGACAAAGTAGGTCTAAAATGTCCAATTTATTTTTGACTTACTGTCATATCAACCAGGATCTAATTCAGACATCTCTGGTATTCAATTTAACTGTGATAGTTTATGATACAAAACATACAGAAACACGTCAAAATAAATTTTGAGTTACAGATTTGACATACATAGTTACAAACACGTCACATTATGACGCCATTGTACACAACATGTGTCTATGTAAAGCGCGTCATTTAAATGAAGACCCACATACAGTCGCCAACACGTCTGACACTCACTGTCAATGGGATTCATAATACGCCTTCGTTTTGGTATATTAAGCCCTTCATCAGTGTTGTATACACATGGACATGGACATTTCTACCGAGAAAAAAATCTCGATTAAATTTCAGTGAAAATGTTTGAAATGGACAAAATATTCAGTACGAACTGCTGCATAAAATGTGTTGGAACAGGGTCGCGATCAGCTGAGTATAGCATATTTGAAATATGTTTGTGCTGTGCTGGTTTCAGATGACTATAGTTGTTAATTAAGGAGATATTTTTATGAGTAGAAATCTGCATAAACAAAAGGACATGCGGTGAAGAAAATGTCAAGTTGTGGAGGCATTTTCTATACAGAATAGATTGTTTGGGTCAGAGTAGCTGGTAGGTCTTTTTGGCATACGTTTAGTAGATAATTACTGACAGCGATTGCAATTTGTATTATTTTATCGAAATTAAGGCGCAAGTGCCAACAGTCTTTTGCCATCTATCGTGACTCAATCGTTGACAGACCTGTAGGTCACCGTCCGCCAGTGTGTTTGTTTTGACAGCGCGTATGAATACAGTTAGGTCGTTCGAATGTTATTCACTAGTGAATATATGCCCGTGAATATCAAAATATATATAATAGTGTTACGTCACGCTGAAGCCACGAGTTATGTTATAAACCAAATTAATGTTTGGACTACAAACTCAAAACAAAAGTTATAAAACACGTCAATGTTTAATTAACGATATAGTGTTGGCTTTTACAGTTGGAGGCCGTAGGTTCAGTCCATAGCGGCAGCAAATCGATGATGTTCAAGAAATTAATAGTAGAATTGATATTGCTAACGCTCGGTATTAAATGGAGAGTTCTACCAAATATGACAGGTATACCTAATATTATTTCATAACATGAATCGGTACTGGATTTTATCATGCGACATGTCACCGGCATACTCTCACATATTGACTGTACTATACATATTTTTAAACAGACATGTCGTTTATATAACTGAATTCCTGCTGGTGCTTCGCTTCACCCAGCTCACTCGCGTTCGCACGCACGCACACATGCAAACACACACGAAACACACACCCGTACACGAAATAGTTTTGCATTTCCGACTTTAATTTCTGTTGTGTTGATTTAGAACGCATATTTTGCTGTCGAAAAAACACACTTTAATCTTCCAATATGTAATACAAAGCACGTAAGTGTTCTAGTTATTGTTCGAATGATAATAAAAGTACAAGTAAATAATTTCCATAAATTAAAGAAAAGAATTGAATTACAGCGGTAGGTACAAGCATTATGTTGCCAATTGATATCCGCAGACAGTCCATTTTATTCCATAAATGATAACTTTGTATGGGAAAGGTTAAACAATAGTCTGGATTTAGGTTTCGAGAAAATAATACATATCCTACAGTATAGTTAGTACAATAAAGACCGAAATCTGTCATTCTCAAAGTAATAAAACTGAATAGAATAGAATAGTACTGAAACATCCGGAATATAGGCGTAAACCATGGTATTAGCGCTTATAGCTTTAACCTTAAGAAGAGCACCAATACGCACAGCATCCCACAGTAATAACATTCATGTTAAATAGATGCTTACTAAAGAATGTTGCAATTATAATAAGTGCTGTTAAGCTCAGCATATCCACCATTAACAGGTGTTACATTTAGTAGTGTATAAGTAATAAATATTGCTAATTTACTTATATTCAGGATGTAAATAAAGTCATTCATTTCATAAGTTTCACTGATATGTGTAATATGTGTTTGCTTAGTATGGTATTCTCAAGAGTACAAAAATGAGTCATGCAGGAAACACCACATACAGAACAAACACTCGCCAGAACAGCAACACAAGGAAACAGCAAATGTACATAAGTAGAAAAAACAACAAGAGACGCACAAAGACAAAACAAACATACAATAGCAGGAAGATGTAAGTACCGCCTTGGAACGGTCAGTGACAAAAGTCGCTGGGGGGTTAAACCGGTTTATGGGCGCCCAACCTCACACTTCCGTAAAACGTCGCCCCGTACTTCATTCTCAGTGTTGTTATACCTTCTGATCCTTCGAGATCATGAATTTCAGTACTTCTTGTTCTGAAAATTGAATACCGCTTAAGCCGGTGCTAGGGGGCGTGAGCAGTGTTGCACTTTCAATTAATGTTCATGAACAGACTCAATAAAACCGAGTCTGCAATTTTCTCTTTTTGTGTTGTAATTTTTGCTCTCGGGGATCACCCCCTATCAGAATTTATAATCTTCACAACAGCAGGTGTTAAGTGATTGTGTGGAGGCCGTAAAACGTCGCCCCGTACTTCATTCTCAGTGTTGTTATACCTTCTGATCCTTCGAGATCATGAATTTCAGTACTTCTTGTTCTGAAAATTGAATACCGCTTAAGCCGGTGCTAGGGGGCGTGAGCAGTGTTGCACTTTCAATTAATGTTCATGAACAGACTCAATAAAACCGAGTCTGCAATTTTCTCTTTTTGTGTTGTAATTTTTGCTCTCGGGGATCACCCCCTTTCAGAATTTATTCCATCCCCATCCTAAAAGACAAACAGTGTAAATAAACGTATCCCCTCTCCGACTAATCTACAACAACCGTGACGGCAAATACAGTGGTAAAGTGCATGTATAACGAAATAACATTTAAGTGAACATACTGTATCCACCTATCGCTAGTGTACTCAATGATTGAGCTGCAAACAGAGTAACTGTAGAAAAGTAATAAAGGGTACGACAAAAATGAAATAGTACCGATATCCAACGTTCTCCTTCCATTTCTGGATTTAAGAGGTCTCCTTCATAGAGTACTAAACCTTTCTTGTCGGCGTACATGCAAACAGCGTGATTGCCAACTGTAAAAGGGTTCACAACCAAACATGCAGTATGTTGTAGTACTACAGGATCATATCCCTTTTTAATGAATTGTTTAACACATTTGATGAACAAAGTGAGAACAAAGTGAGAAAATGGGTATGTCCAATAATTTTACGAAGTTTGTAAATCACATCACCATAACATTCAGGATGTGAAATACCGTGTCGCAGAAGCACCTTGAGATAACATTGGTACTTGCCAATAAGCGAGAGATTTCGATAGTAAAATTTAGAGAAAGTTTATCTTAGTTTATGGTATCGGTATCAAGGGGGTACTCTCTTTGTCACCCTTCCTTTTGTTTGCCTTGCGTCTTTGTGCTTGTGATTTTGTTCATGTGTGGAACGTTTGTCTCTGGTTCTTGTGTGTCTTTTGGTGTTTTTTGTGTTCATTTCGTGTGTGTGTGTGTGTGTGTGTGCGGTTGGGTGTGTGGTTGTGTGTGTGTGTCATGCTGTCTATCGGTGTTTTGGTGGTGGTTGCGTCTTATACCCTTTTACAGTTGGCAATCACGCTGGCCTCTTTGCATGTACGCCGACAAGAAAGGTTTAGTACTCTATGAAGGCGACCTCTTAAATCCAGAAATGGAAGGAGAACGTCGGATATCTGTACTATTTCATTTTTGTCGTACCCTTTATTACTTTTCTACAGTTACTCTGTTTGCAGCTCAATCATTGAGTACACTAGCGATAGGTGGATACAGTATGTTCAATTAAATGTTTTTTTGTTATACATGCACTTTACCACTGTATTTGCTGTCGCGGTTGTTGTAGATTAGTCGGAGAGGGGATACGTTTATTTACACTGTTTGTCTTTTAGGATGGGGATGGAATAAGGGTGAGGTTGGGCGCCCATAAACCGGTTTAAACCCCCGGTGACTTTTGTCACTGACCGTTCCAAGGCGGTACTTCCATCTTCCTCCTATTGAATGTTTGTTTTGTCTTTGTGCGTCTCTTGTTGTTTTTTCTACCCATGTACATTTGCTGTTTCCTTGTGTTGCTGTTCGGGCGAGTGTTTGTTCTGTATGTGGTATTTCCTGCATGACTCATTTTTGTACTTTTATATGTGGCTTTGCCTGCTTGACTTTACTACTTTTCCATCTATATCCTTGCTTAAGCAGTTTTTCAGTTAAAATAAGATTTCGACTGTTGAAATCGTCAATAGATGAACAAGCTCAAGCTTGTTTTTACTCTTATCGTGTGAAAGATTCATGCAAGCTTGCAAGATTCTGTGTTGGTCTGTATTATAACTTTTTTGCATGATGTGGCTTCTGTACTATTTCATTTTTGTCGTACCCTTTATTACTTTTCTACAGTTACTCTGTTTGCAGTTCAATCATTGAGTACACTAGCGATAGGTGGATACAGTATGTTCACTTAAATGTTTTTTTGTTATACATGCACTTTACCACTGTATTTGCTGTCGCGGTTGTTGTAGATTAGTCGGAGAGGGGATACGTTTATTTACAGTGTTTGTCTTTTAGGATGGGGATGGAATAAGTGTGAGGTTGGGCGCCCATAAACCGGTTTAACCCCCCGGTGACTTTTGTCACTGACCGTTCCAAGGCGGTACTTCCATCTTCCTCCTATTGTATGTTTGTTTTGTCTTTGTGCGTCTCTTGTTGTTTTTTCTACTTATGTACATTTGCTGTTTCCTTGTGTTGCTGTTCTGGCGAGTGTTTGTTCTGTATGTGGTGTTTCCTGCATGACTCATTTTTGTACTTCTATGACATTGTCCTGCGATCATTAAAATGAATAGGTTGTAACATCACATCACCTTAATCCATTACCTCATAGGCTATTTTAGATACAAAAACCTCTTTGAAAAAATATTCCGAAAAGGAGCATAAACTAGAGAAAAGGAAACTTTTAGAATTTTGTATTTTGAAACCAATGTGATAAATAGAGCATTTGCTTCTAATTATTACAATTGTATCACAAAGTGACTTTTACAGAGTCGTCAAAAGTCGTCATTATGAGGAAATGGGTGAAGGGGAACGATCATGTAATGCCGAGAGCTTCTGTATGTGTGGACATGCGCGGGACGGCGATGCTATATCCTCTCCACACTTTTATTGAGAGGGGATAACACATTTTAAACAATACACGTCTGTTTACCAGATACTTATAATGTCTTTAATTTATAATCCATACATGAAAGAAGTACACATCCCACAACATTTAAACTATATTATCTCATAGAATGACATGTAACTCCCCTCATCGTTTGATAAAATGTCATGTCTGAGAAATATGCTAAATAAGTGTGCCTTGAATGAGTTACTCATGGATTCAAAAACGGTTTCCAAAATGAAATAAAGCTGTGTTCCGTTCCTGTATTACGTTTTGTATAAATTGCAAAAGGTTGTTATGCACAAAACTGTCCGGTGTTTTCAGCAGCAATCAGTTCAACATAAAATTAATCAAAGAATAATTCTTAAGGTAAAACATGCTTATACACACGTCACATTTAATGCTATTTAATAAACACATGTGTTATCTGTATTATTATGTATTCAGTTTTAGAATAAAGAGTGAACTTGTTTGGTGTTTTAACAGGCACGTGGGGTTAATAAATGCACACTTTGTTCTTCGATTCTTAGTTGAATATATTGACAATTGCTCGTATCGAACACGGATGTCATGTAAACGCTTTACAAGAACTGGCATACCGTCACATGACTCAGCGTCAGAAACTGTAAAATAATATCAATATCAATATCATAGTATACGCAAACAAAGCAGATCCTGATCGGATGACTCGTGTAAAGTCAAGTCTTTTGCAAAGGCATAGAAAGGCGTTTTATGGAGTAAAAGGTTAGCTATTCTGAGCAGTGTAGGCATAGGCAAAGTATGACGTTTATTCGGCCAATATCATGTAGGAAAGATTATTGTAAATAATCCATTTCATTGAAATTGTGTTTTAGTGGATATACATTTGAAATAGAAACAACAAAATGAAAACAAAGTACCAAATCAAATAATTCGTTTTACATATTATATAATAATACTGGTAATAATCGTACTATTTAACAAGAGGTATTTCTAGAGTTACTATATTTGTTCTTACATTCAAACAGTTACACTTAATACACAGTGCTGGCTTTTAAGAGGACAATGCTTTTATATTCCATAGCAGAATACACACCTAACACAGTAAGTTTATAGTCGAATGATATATTGTATTCTTTCAAACACTTCACGCTTCAATAGTCTTTTTATTTCTTTCAGTATTTGTTCATGCTCTGAATTCTATTATCTGAAGGACATATCCCTCAACTTGTAAAACATAATGTCACGTTATGCAAAATTTTGTATTGTGGTGGAATATTGAAATTGGATAAAAAAAATCATTGCGTCACATCCTTCAGCGGTTTCCTGGAATTATTTTCTTTTCTGTTTAAATGTAATGCCAGTTAGTGTTGAACGATTCATCATTGGTTAACGATAACAAACAGTAGTGCAGACCATGATCAGATGTCTCCTCTAAAAGCCCTTTGATCTACGTCTGCACTGTTTGCAAATGCCCTCATACTCATTTCCCGGCATTCTATGTAGTAATTATAATGCGTTTCACATATTTAGCCTTTTTATGCATACATGTTAATGGATGGTGGTATTTGCGTCAAACATGCTTGTAATTCAGGTTTGTGTTTCTCAAGGGTGTTATCAAAACTTGTAGCCACAGATGTTTAGTTGTTGAGGCAGGAGACATTAAGTTTGTGCGTGGTGATGCTATGTTGTTTGCTGACCAGCCGTGTACATCTACTGACCGTCCACAAAATATAGTGGGTCAGCATATGACATCCTTTGACAAATAAAATTGGTGGAATCTTTGGGCGAGTAACACAAATATCAGTTGATATTGCTTTGCAAATGTGTTTTAATTCTTGTAAGTGGTACTCAACGGCGTATTACATGTAGTATCAACGCACATCATGTTACTAAATGACTGACCATATTTACCCTGAGACAGTTCTACATGCGTGCTGTACAATGTATGGGGGATACGTTACTACCCAGATATCAATCCTCACCCCCACCTCGTCCCCTATGAAATGAAATGTCTGCATCTCCGTGTCCCCAAGTTGTTTTCAAATACGGTTTCGAAAACAGCTGCTCATTTAACTCGAAATTAAAGTCAATCAGTTTTTCCATTAATACATGAAACCACTAAAACCAAAATACACAACATTTTAAAATACTCGGATCACACAGGTATTTGCACTGACGTTTTGATAGATGATATGAATAGTGTTGTCCATTTTCTAGTTGCTTGCACATATCACGAACAATGCTTTTGGCCAATGCACGTAGTTTCTACGTTGAAATATGGCTATCAATCTAGCTTTTTAAATTTACAGTACTATCTACTGTTATCGTAAAACACGCACTATATCATATAATTATTATATAGTAAAATCTCTCTTTAACTTTAATTAGTTGGTATTTAGGGCAGGTGGCTGCTTAAAGCAAAGTGAAAGTAAGATGGAACGTTCCTACAGAAGACACCTGCCTTTAACACAAAATACTTGATGTAATTTTGTGGTCGTTATAGAGCGGTTTTTATGTATAATGTTATACGCTCTGTATCTTGCAGCCCATTAATCAACAGAAATATGTCTAAATCAAAACACTTAAAACATCACAGTATTTCTTTTAAAGAACGTCTCGTATTCTATCGGCTTCCCAGTTACGTTGGCATTCATGGTAATGAGGAGGTTGATGACGTGTTAAAGTCTCCCTGAACCTGATCGAAGTTAAAAATGTATGCTGCGCAAATTTCCGCAAAATATGCCTTTCGAACTGATCTATGTACCTTAACACTTATTTAACGCTAATCAGCACGGTCAGTAAATGGTTTTGTCGAAAAAACTAGAGAAATGGATTGCTACGGAAACCAACGGAACAACCTTCGCCATTGGCCGGAATATGTCGTAAGATTAAAATCTTTACACACCGGAATTAATCATTCGATGGACATGTATGAGTTAGCTCCCTTTGACCGTTATATTTGATTGACACCATTTAACGGTTTATTTAGCATATTTGTATGTAAATTATATGTGGTAAGATGGGCATATTGCCTTTTTTTTCCTGAATAAAATTTATTATGTAGGCCAAACACCGGTGTCAGCCATTGTAAATGTGGTAACAACCTAACTAATATTCAAAGCGTTGTTTCGAAATAGAATCGGAGTCATTCAGAACTTGGCCGAATATGTCCGCTGATTTCCGTACAAAGACCCCGTTTCTAAAAAGGAGACTCCTTATTAAGAATTTAGCAGTATTCGAATAGCAATAATATTTAGCTGAACAAATATATCTTGTCGGAAAATCGGCTGTAAGCATTATTTTCATTCTGGTGTTGATTGATTAATACGAAAAGTGCGCATAATACATCTTTAAGCTTAATCTACCATTTATTTTTCTTAAAAACAATCGATAAATAAGCACATGGTCTCAGAATGGTGAATTGCTTGAAATTAAAACTACAGATAACACTCGAGCGTTCCTGCTTGTTTAGGGGGAACGATTGTGCACGGAGGAAATTATTCTAAATCGCTCCTGTATATATCACGCATCAGACACTCCTACAACTAAAATGAGCATTATGTCAGGAACCCTGTATTGTAGAACTTGTCCGGTTATATTGAATTGATCTGTCTCTGACCAGGCAAAAACAGTCCATAGCTACCAGCATGTACAAAGTCATATCATTTATGAATGAGGCAAGTCTGATTTGAAACATCTAGTACTCTACTTCAGCTTTAATCGTTTAGACTTTCTATCTTTCAAACGTAACTAATGTTATATACTGTTTGGTAACTGTCTGGCATTTCCCGTATTCCAGGACTTCCTAAGGCACAGTGAAAGCAAAACATATATTCACAATGACATTGAATTATGACTAGCAAATGCCATGATATGAGATCATTAGTTTTGGTATTATTAGTTTAGAAAATTGAATCCTGCTTAAGCCGGTGCTAGGGGGACGTGAGTAGTGTTGCACTTTTAATTACTGCTCATGAACAAACTCCATAAAACCGAGTCTAAAATCTTCTCATTTTCTCCTTTTGCATTTCTACTTTTGCTTTCGAAGGATCACCCATTTTCAGAATTAATGTGGCGTTTTCACGCCCGCGAAGGGTTATAATAAAAATCATCAATGATGGGACCATTGCGTATATCGTTCCCCATCTCCACGTAAGTTGATGAATTTTATTTAATCTTTAACTCGCTACCTTCTAATTGTTGATTGTCTTTGCGAACAATTTGAATACCTGTGCTATAGTAAGTTCATTACTTAGCTGATCATAATTACGTGTGTACAGTTTGTATATTGGTGTTTGAACATAATTATTCAATTTCAGTCAAACTTCCAGCATGACTAGAGCACCCTGACGAATAGCAAATTTACTATGCAAAGCTAAAATCATGTTATTCAAACGATGTTGAACACGTGGGTGTTTTACGGGATTCATTGACATGCTTCGTGCAATGTGTGGATAAAAATACAAACTGTATCAACTTTATATATTTTCTTTCTTTTGATGAATCAATCAACCACGAAAGTTACCGGTTGATTTTAAAGCGGTACACGCTTGGTCTAATTGAATGCTTTCAACGCTTTGAAACATTGCAAGCTTACCGTGAATAGTCAGCGATTATTGAAGGAACAGTGTAACGTGGCAATCTGCAAATCTTGTTTGAAAAGGATTGTGTTCTTTAAAACATTAAATGGAATAATGTTTCATTTGAAACAGGTTAGTATGTATAAGATTAGGAATATTACATAAACATCACATCCCATGGAGAGCGACAGCACGCATTGTCAACCCAAGGTTTGTAATGGTCTCGCCAAGACGTTAGCCGAATTGGAAATACCCATACAGAGGGTTGATAATACGTGTTGTCGCCCTCCATTGGATGTGATATTTATTTTATTATACCGATCACACTAAATTGCATCGGCAAAAGATGTATTCAATGACAACAAAAAGCAGTTCTAAACAAAAGTTATTCTCGGTGCTTAAAAATCACGGAACAGTTTCACATTTTTGTTTATTACATGTTTGGTACTGATGGAGTCCTTTTCACTGTCCAATCTTGACAGATCCTTTCCGAAATAATTGCAAAAGAAACAAACTGTCAAATTGTCATTTGGGGATCAAAATGCAAGCGTAGGATGACGTCACGTACACATTTGATTGAATAACCGCTCACTGATCTAGACGTAATGTTGCCCGTACGAGACATTGTTGCATGGAACAATCAAATTGTTTCATGACAGGTACAGGAAAGATTTGTATAGGAAAGTCAAGTGAGGTATAATAATATAAAGTTTCGATTCTGCAATTAGAAGATCATTCGAAGACAAATCACCTATGCAAAACGAAAACATTGCAGACTCGGTTTTATTTGAGTCTGTTTATGATCAGTTAACACTATACACAACCCTATCATCGGCTTAAGCGGTATGAAATTTTCATCACTTAAACATTGAGATGTATTATCCTGAAGGACCAAAAATATAACAATACTGAGAATGAAGGAATGGTCGACGTGATACGCCCAACAAAAAAGAACTTTACTTTCGCCCCGTACTTCATTCTCAGTGTTGTTGTATTTTCTGGTCCTTCGGGATCATTAGTTTTCATGTTATTTGTTTTGAAAATTGAAAACTGCTTAAGCCGGTGCTAGGGGGCGTGAGTAGTGTTTCCTTTTTAATTACTACTCATGAACAGACTCAATAAAACCAAGTCTGCAATTTTCTCTTTTTGCATTTCTACTTTTGCTTTCGAGGGATCACCCATTTCCAGAATATATTTACACCTGCCGTTGAGACGTACATACATTCTGAAAGTAAACAGCTACATATTTGACTTTGTTATCTCATTATTACATGTAGCTTAAATTGGTTTGTCATGATTTAGTGCTATGGCATTTTCATGAGTATGTATGTTATAATAAAATGAATCCAAAAGCAATAAAGATGGTACAGTCCACATGAAACAAACTATATTTCTGAAACAATTCCAACACTCTTAATAATACACCATATAGCACATAGTGTATTCCCCAAGGTTAACACTATACAGTGAAATTGAACATAACCTTATATGTCCAAATATGGTAGTTCCTATGGCTGATAACACCTAAATTGGCATTTTAATCAAGTGACCAAATAAACCTTTTCCTACTTACCAAATGGATTTCAAGATCGGGGTTGTCTGGGTGGATGGGGATGGATTTTAATTTATATTTTGACTCAGATGAAGGTAGTATAAGCGTGAGGTTGTGTACCCTAATCCTGGTTTAAGCCCCAAGTGGCCTTCTTGGCTACTGATCGTTTCAAGGCGGTACTTCTGCTTTCACCCTATGGTCTACTTTGTTTGTATACGGTAAATGTTTCGTGTCGTCACGTTTTGTCTTGTAATTATGCTGTTTACTGTTTGATGATGATTGGGTACCGTGCCCTTTTGTGTGTGGCACTCCCCGTGGGACTGTTTTCCCACTTTTAATGGGTTCGTCGCTTTGGGCCGAAACTAACTTTACTGAATGTGCATAATTACAGCGAGTTATCTGAATTTGATAGGTTCTAATTATAAGATTTTACATCAAAAGTTTCGTCTTTTCAATAATATCGTCATCTTCATTGGTATGACATATTTAAATGCATTCGCATTCAAACAGGTCAATAACTAACCATACACTGACTAACTCATACGATACTTTTACTTAGAAAATGATTTAACAAGAAAATCCAGCGTCTGAAGAAAATTGTCAGCCTTGCAGCATCCTATCAGGTCAATGGACCGCTTGGTTAATGCCCTGAACAGAAAAAAATCCAAAGCATTTCTAATAATAAGTGCAGTGTTTTGTGTGTGATATCATATCATATATCATATGTCAAACTGCAGAACTGTTGCATACATAGTGAATTATCTTAGCAACACTCCTCTCATTTTTTGTCTTCCATTATTTATTTCATCACACAAAGCTACTGAAATTCAAAAATTATTTTGATACTAGATTTTAGTCTCAACACAGACAGTTTGAAAAGTACAGTTGTTCTTCAAAAATCAAAACTAAATATCAGTGCAAAATAGTAGACATTTCAAACTTATAGCTTAAGCCGGTTCTAGGGGCGTGAGCAGTGTTGCACTTTCAATTACTGTTCATGAACAGACTCAATAAAACCGAGTCTGCAATTTTCTCTTTTTGTGTCGTAATTTTTGCTCTCGCGGATCACCCCCTTTCAGAATTTATAAACAATAAGGTTTGAAATTGCATAAACACATACAAATGTTTGCGTGTAGGTGAAAACTTTGGATCATGCTTTTCTCCCCAGTCGAAGAAGCTGGCGATCACGTTCTCATTTGTTTAGTCCGATCACATTGCTGGTTCAATTATAGACCAGTAAGTTTGAAGAAGAGCGTTCGGAGGAGCACATGTGTCACCTGCTCGCAACCCACACAAAAACTGTTAATATGCTGGAGTGAAATCCGAACAAAGGGAAATACCCCAAAAAGTACTGCATGCAGTGTGATGGACCTTAGTTACATCAATGGCCCTCAATGTGAGGATCAGGAAACACGTGTGAAATTTGAAAGCTCTATAATGATTAGTTTAGAAATGGCAGCCAACAAAGAAAGTTTGAACAAAGGGGGATACCTATAACAGTTATTGCATATAGAGTGCGTGCTGGACCTTAATTACATCAATGGTCCTCAATGAGAGGAAGACACATGTGAAAATTGAAAGCTCTATAATGATTAGTTGAGAAATGACGGACAGACAGACGGACAGACAAGCGACGAAAAGTGATCCCTAAGTGACACACTGCCTCTCGGCAGGTGACACAAAAACGACGAACAGGCTGGAATGCTTTGATGATATTTTTAACTGATTTTTTAATCTGATTTCAAGAACAGAACAGATATAATACTTATCGCATCGAGCATGTAGAGAAAGTTTTTATAAATTCTTCATCGTGATCCTGCAAACAACATGGCGTATATGATTTTGAATTGAATCAATGCGGAACGCATAGGAACCTGTGGCATGCGTCCGTGATTAAAATATGCAGTTATAACATGTATAATAATTTGTTCTGCCATTGTTTGAAAGCATACAACATGGTACATAGGATGTGTATTTTCATTGCGAAAAGAAGATTCTTTTACATGTAATGTTTGTGGTGGTTCACACCCAACCGCAAGAAATGTTCTCGTAAGCGAAAGTATTTACATTAATTTTTGTTAATACTATGCTATTATTCTATCAAATATAAAGGTTTCGTGATAAAAGGAATATACCGCGAGTGGCTTCGATCTATGTTACGGTGTATACATTTCTCGGCTTGTTCGTTTTGCTAGAGCTTGTTCCTCTGTTGATGATATTAACAATCGTAACCTTATTATCACTGGGGACTGCTGAAGCAGGGCTACAGGTGTGACAGGCTTCGTGAAGCGTTTTCAAAGTTTTACCACCGTGGTGTTCTACTCATCAGCAAATACAATTGTAATTTACGTACTTTTCTAAAGTTAGGTATTTCACATCCGGAGTTTTACGGTGATGTCATTTACAAGCTTCGAAAAATTATTGGACACACATATTTTGATGCTTTGTTTGTCGGACGTGTGGGGCAGTTCGTTGGAGGGGGATATGGCCCCTCTGTGTTGCGGCGCGCTGCATGCTTGGTGGTCGGCCCCTTTGCGGATGGTCGTTGTGCTTTCCTCTTTGCTTGTGCGGCGACGGGGGAGGCGTAATACTCTATGAAGATTCCCTCTTAAACCCGTTTACGGAGGGAGGAAATTGGATATTTGTATTTTGCCGGTTCTGTCGTACCCCAGGTGGCTTCTCCACAGCTGCTCTGGCCTGGATGGTCGTCGAGTGCGTGTCTGCGGTGTCGGGTTTGTTCTTTTTTAAGGCGGAACGGTTGTGCGTGCTTGGTATCCACTAGTGGTTGTATCTTCTTGCGATTTGTTTTTATTAAATGTCGGTGTAGAAGTGTTTCATATAGTTTTCCCGTACTTTTATATTATGACGTCATTTCAATGATGACGTCACTTGTTTACCTCTAACGTTTATTTTCAAATCATTTTCATTTTGGCAGACATCGTTATGCATGTTGTGGAGTTGTCTGGAGGGGGAATTTTATTTACATTTTGACTTTGGTGAAAGTGGGATAAGGACGAGGTTGGGTACCCATAAACCAGGTTTATGTCCCCCAGTAGCCCTTTTTTATTTTTATTTTTTGTTTGGCTGCTGGCCGTTCCAAGGCGGCACTCCTGCTTTCAGCCTACGGTCAATTTTGTTGTTTAATATACTTAATGTTTAATGTGTTTCGTCTTGATATGCGTCCTGTTATGTTTTGTCTTGTGGCTTTACCGTTTTTTGTTAGATGGTGTTTGGTGCGGTGTCATTCCGTGTGTGGCTCTCCCTGTTTGACTATTTTTCCATATTTATTGGGTTCGTGGTGTACAAAGAAAGCTCGTTAATAGACCGAAGCGTACTAACCTTATAATTCTCATTTCAAAGGTATACAGGTCCATGCTCATACAATGTCATCTGACATATTTAATAACTCAAGCTACGAATCAGTACTGAGGCAGTTTTAAAGTTTCAAAATATTCTTTCCAGAGTATATCACATCAACAAAGGTTGTGTGCAAGGCTATGCACAGATAGGTCCAACGCCCCACTAGTCGGCTTCTTGAACAGGTCACATAGCCGAAGGATGATAAAATGACGGTAAATAACTGTTGAAAACAGATGTCTTCTAATTTAATGGTATAAAGGGTAATAAATAGGCTCAAAACCACCTCCCCATTATTGTGTTTAGTTTTGTCAGAAACCATACGAACATTTTATGTGACTTTCGAACCTCATAATCGCGCGCGAGAATATTTCTATTTGTTTGTATGCGAATCGTTCTCAGGTCATTCGATGCCCTAAGTGACTGCCATTAGCCATAGCTGACAACATGTGACGTAAAACTAACATAACAAACACTTTGACACTTATTGATTTGCCGTTTTAAGTTTACAAATTAAATTGGCGGCCCGTTTTTGGAACAAACTTCTAGCTTGAAATTAAATTTTGTTCTCAATACAATCACATGTTCGCTCTGGGACTTGTTTGACACATGTCTAGAGTAAACCGCATTCCTAAGGTTGATTAAATGTGATTACAATCTATAAGGGAATGTGTAAATATCGAGTAAAATAAACTATTACCGTATTGGAAATGGCCTGCTGTGTATTTTAAACATGTTGCGTAATTTAGACATAAGGTCCATAGTCAGAGGAGCTGATATAAAAAAGATTGAAGGGTAATGCATTCCCCATGTTTTGCGGCTACGTGGAAGTTGTCCATGTTAACATATCTGATTTTGACAAGTTTTGAAAGTCAACATTGTATAGTACACATTCATAAACGTTTCATCTGATTTATGTGAACTAATTTCCGTGACTACTTGGTGCCATAACTACAACAATAATACTTGTCTTTGAAAATGAATATATTTTTGAAATCTGATTCACATAGCTGATGGAAACTAGTTGTGAAGACATTGTGGCAGTGATACTATTATCAGACAAACACGTTTTTCCTTCATTGACTTAATTTAGGTTATTGAAATATGTCGTGTTCTGTTCTGTAACACAAAGACGTCAAAGCAGCTTGTTTAACGTAACCAGAACATCGAATGATACATAACTTCCCCTTGTTGGCATTGACCGAAAATGCAGTGATATCTTTGTCGTCTGACATTGTCCACACTATGTATGGAACATTAATCCTAATAATATATTTAAATACGCCAGTTTGACTTTCCGGTTTATACGTTATAACCATTTAAATCAGTTAAATGCACACAATTCATATGACTATTGTAATATGTTTACTATTATTTAATAAACCAGATGTATATGTAGGCTAGTAAACGACAAGGATCGAGTAAAGAACCGAACGTCAGTCCTACCCATTTGTGCATAGTAACCTTTCATAGCAACATGGACACACATTGTATACACAAACCGATCCAGGTCTGCATTGTACATTTGACATAAAGACTAGTATTTTCCAAATACACTTAAACCTCGTTAAGTCGAGTTTTTAGTAAAGACAAACTGAGAACATTTTAGAAAGGATGGCTATCACGGTTTAAGTCACACAGAAAGCTCCTAGTTTCACCCTGCGTTAAGCTTATTCCTGTCTGAAAGACCTGTAATAATATTTGATTTAGGGCTCGAGATATCGATATTTGACTGAATCAGTATCGACAAAATTCAGTATTGCGTACACTCCGCTCCAAATTCAAAATACAGTTGGACAAGTTCACTACATATACATTTGAAAGGCAAACTGTATATGGATTATTATTTTTAGCACTCTGTAAAATGAGAATGAAATTATTGGTTTGACACAATAAAGTAAGGTGTGGAAATACTTAAGGAATAATCACTTAAAGTGCGAAAGTTCTATGTTACAGTATCGCTGTTGCTGTTGTTACCCGCCAGGGATTCGAAAGCATTAGTGTGCTTTTTAGTTCAGCATCAATAGCAAATAATCGGCGATGTTCTGATTGTTTCCCCCGATTTGTCCCGATTATATGTGTATGTCTTCGCGATAATGTCATAATATGTTGTCCAGGAACAAAAAGTACTAATGGCAACGTAAACCGTTATTGTTGATTTGCAAATGCGTTGGTAACAATTCTTTTATTAAATGGCTAAATCAGTATATTTATATGGTTATGAACTATTCCGAACCAAAGCAGTATTCATATGCAAATTACCTTAAGCCATTCTGTGTCAAATGTCCCTTGACCACGACACATACAAAACAATGTATACCCAGGTCAGAGGTCTCCTGAAGGATCCCCCTAATCAGGGATTCTACTGTTTGCTGAACCCATCGATGTTGATAGCTTATACCAGCACATATATTGTGCAACCTCTACATGAAACATTAATGGTTTGAACGGGTTTTCCGTAAATAATATGAGAACAGATGGGTTAAACTTAGCATGGGTCCATAACTGTGCCGTGCCACATCCGTACAATAACTATCCGGTAACTCGTAAACCTTGTCTGAATATATTACATCCCACTGATGTCAAATTATATGATGTCGTCTAAAATAGTTTACATTTAGTTATATTACTTCTAGCTGACAGATACATTTTATGATTTCATTTTCAAACCAAATGACCTTACTCTAAATTTGTAGAATTTCAACTCATGTTTCACGATCAACTAATAGAATGCCCTTGGCATTTCTTTATTACATTATCATGTACAGAGGATTCCAACACGCCTGTCGTAGACTCTTCATTAGAAACACGGCGCAGAGAGAAGTTAATAATGCTATATCTAGACGCAATTATTCGAGGGGATCCAGAGATCTTATCTTAGCTCTCATGTGATAGTACCTTTAATTTTGTTTGCACCCGGTTTGACAGCTTATATTTAAACAAATGTAGTTGTTTCGATTTTGACGCAAGGATAACCAATAGGTCCAATCATCCCAAAACAGTCGGTTTGTAGACTATGTCAGCGTATTGTCATCCAAATGAATAAACATTATATTGAAATATAAACAAATACATTCCGCAGTAAGTTCCATGGGCTTTCCGTGATCATTTGTTACATTCAGTTACTCCAAATATTTTGCTTAATTGCACTTGTAAATAATGTATTGAAAAACGTATTATTGAACAATTTGTTGTAAGATATTAATTAGATTGCAGATTTCTCTTGTGCTTTATTTCCAGGCTTTTTGTTCTTTAAAAGGCGTGTTAATTAATTAGAAACTGAAACAAATAGCCATTCCCTTTTCTTATTGCTTGCTTTTTTTAATTGCAAACACAAGGGTAACTGGATTAAATAGAAACAAATATACGTCTGTAATCTTTCTTATTTAGAATTAGTAGTACTCATGTGTGTTAATACGCATTGCTGTAGTATCTATAATACTAAAGTTCTGTTAATTGTATACATGTTTATTTAACCAAAGCGCTGTGCTTGTAAGACGATGAAGTTTAGCATAACACTTTCCATTGATATCCAAATAACTGTCTTCTTTTAGCATTTGGGACATATTGTGGATACATTTGTGATGCCTCCTGTCCGTCTGTACGTCCTGAAAACATTTTGACACATGATAAACCTGATATATGTACATATATGTTAATAAATATCGTATGGATCTATAGGATAGCTCCAGGTAATATGACTCGTTATGGCCCTGTGTTCTCGGCATTTGGTGTATATAATGTAATAGGCACAATACTTCAGTCCTCGATCAGTGTAATATTTTGCATATTTTCACTCAGCTGGTTTTATGATTGTTTCAGTTTCTTTCTATACTTTAAATATAACCATCTAGAAACAAAAACGTGTATTGTTTAACGGATATTTTATATAATATAATATATCAAATAGTGTGCAAAATAGTGTCAAGGTCCTCCTACATTGCATATCAGATAGTTGCAATAATGAATAACACAATTTCGGTTGCGATTTTAACAAAATGTTAGCCAACTGTTGTTGCTGTATCCATATATCCAATCGATCATCTTCAGCGTTAATTCGAATTTGTTCGATACTTTCACAGGCGGAAAACATGAATATGCAGATGTGCGTAAAGGAATGAATTATAAAACGTTAATCATTTGATGGAATGTTGACACTTTATTGCCACAAAACACATTTGCATATATTGACTTCATTAGTGCAAGGTATAACAATGTAATGTTATTAAATGTGTTCATTATCCACGCAAAAGAAACCTTGATTGATTATGTAAAGATGATGGACATCATTGATTCTACAGAATCTAGGGCTACTAGGATACTACACATGTGAGCTAAGTGCCTATGAGTATAACTAGGTTAATTAGTACAATTCGTGAGTGGCTCTAATTCCTCGACCTTTCATGCACGTTTAATAATATAATTGCAATTTGAGAATGTTTAACTGGTAATTCAGGTAAGTTAATAATTCAACACTACATTAAACATACGAGATCACATACTCTATCTAACGTATGGAAGTAGAGCCCGTTCTCCTGTGCAAATGCGTTTTCATTTCAGGTTGCTATCAATTAACCTTCAAATAGGTAAGGCGTCTGCTTTGCGACACTGGATATTGTAATGATTAGATAATATTGACGAATTATTTCTTAAAGATTATTCGGCGAGTTTAATTGGCAAACCCACGAGCGGGTCGTCTAGTTAAAACTTGTTCAAATAACTATTCAGTCAAAAGGTTTCGTATAGGTTCGTATAACGGTTATATATTGAATAGATATCGGGGTCTATAAGAACAAGTGGTTGCTTATTGCAGAATTAATGTTAAACAGACAATCCGAAGAGAGCTATCAATACACCTTTTTATGAAGTATTTTCTGACGTCGCGCGACCGTAATAACATTTGGTTTACAAATTGGTTCGGCGGTATGTGGTATTTGATGACTGCGGTGGTTTGTGACTTGGTCATACCAAAAACCTTGTTATTACGATAGGCGGGCTACTAACACAGTCAATCTAGTACAGACAAAACAAACGTTTTCTTACCCTTATAACCATAGTGATAAACGTAACATTTCCGCCTAATTACATGCTTATCTTTATTGATGATATACAAACTTTAATAACAAGTTGGTTAAATATACACTGTGTTATGTACATGTACGTACAGTAAAACCTCTCTATAACGACCACTTGATTTGTGTTAATTAGTTGGTATTTTGGGCAGGTGGTTGCTTAAAGCAAGGTGAAAGTAAAACAGAACGCTCCTACGGGAGCGTTCTGTTTTACTTTCACCTTACTTAAAGCATCCACCTGCCTTTAACACAAAATACTTGATGTAATTTAGTGATCGTTATAGAGAGGTTTTACTGTATATTATATCATAAGCAAACAGAGCAGACCCTGATCAAAGGCGTAGAAAGGCGTATTTATGGACTAAAGGGTTCAACAGACACAGTGCTGAACAGGATACATTCTACAAATGCAGACTGGTCAAGTCTAACGCATTCGCCTGTGTGTGTTTGTTTTTTTCTGATAACTATCATACAGAATATGTACTTGTTCAAAGTATGCCACTGGGCTATATTTCCTCGCTTAGTTGAGATATTGCTTCAACGTTCCGTGATTTTATGACGGTTTCTTTATCAAACCTCGTTCTGGACATGAAAACCTTTTAAATGCATATACTTGTGTTCAAATTATTCATTATAAGCGCCAAATGTGTATATATTATATACTGCATTTAAGTCTAAGTTTCATAAAGGTAGGCCAGTATCAACCCCAATCCGGCTCAATCATATTGTCGTTATTACATTGCATTTTTAGTAATTTATAATTATTTTCCTGCTTCAAGGCGATCACCAAAAGACTCTGAGCAGGGTCAGCACTGTTTAATGAAGCCATCGATGTCATTAGCTCTCTATAACGGCCACTGAATTACATCAAGTATTTTGTAATAAGGCAGGTGACTACTTAAAGCAAGGTGAAAGTAAAACATAACGCTCCTATAGGAGATACTGACTTTCAACAGTCCTATAGGAGCGTTATGTTTTACTTTCACCTTGCTTTTACTTTCACATTGTAGTACTTTTACCTTGCTTTAAGCAGCCATCTGCCCTAAATACCAACTAATTTAACACAATTAAGTGGCCGATAGAGAGAGGTTTTACTAGACCAGCAAAAAGTTTGCTTCCTCTCTGCCCCCCCCCCCCCCCCCCCCAATATGTAATTCCAAAATTAGATCTGGAAGGGCTTTCTTACAATAATGTCAGATAACAATATATGGGTTAACTATCCATGCCATGCCAAACAAAAAAACATAGCAAGAAGAGGAATCTTAATCACGCTATCCGAGACGTGATTCGCATTTGCAAACAGCTTGCATCCTGTTGGGATGACGAGTAACTCGACGTCTGTCTCATCAGGATCTAAGCTATTTGGCACGCTTTCTTAAAAGCTTGAGCGAATCGGAAATGACCAAAATTGCCCCATATTCAACTTTGAGCAAACGTTAATCATTTATAACTGGATAAGGGTTAATCCAATAGTACACAGTGTCCCTTAAAGGGGACATAGGCTAACAGTGTAAACCCAGATCAGAGGGCTCAGGAGCCCTCAGATCTGGGCCTATACTTTTTGCTGAACCCATCAATGTCAATGGCATATTCCAGAAAAATGTTTTTGCTGTGCCCCCTCCACATAAACAAGGAAGTCCATAGCAACCCCAAAAGCACAAATGAAGTGCGCGCACAAACCATTCAATATCCTCTGTTTCTGTATTTTACGTCTAAGTTTCGTGTATTTTTGATTACATCCGATTTAGATCAAGCTGTCGAGAAACCATTGACCGATTGTCACACAGCATTGACTGATTGTCACACAGCATGGACCGATTGTCACACAGCATGGACCGATTGTCACACAACATGGACCGATTGTCACACAGCATGGACCGATTGTCACACAGCATGGACCGATTGTCACACAGCATGGACCGATTGTCCCACAGCATGGACCGATTGTCACACAGCATGGACCGATTGTCACACAGCATGAACCGATTGTCACACACCATGGACCGATTGTCACACAGCATGGACCGATTGTCACACAGCATGGACCGATTGTCACACAGCATGGACCGATTGACACACAGCATTGACCGATTGTCACACAGCATGGACCGATTGTCACACAGCATTGACCGATTGTCACACAGCATGGACGGCTTGTCACACAGCATTGCCCGATTGTCACACAGCATGGACCGATTGTCACACAGCATGGACCGATTTCACACAGCATGGACCGATTGTCACACAGCATGGACCGATTGTCCCACAGCATGGACCGATTGTCCCACAGCATGGACCGATTGTCACACAGCATAGACCGATTGTCACACAGCATGGACCGATTGCCACACAGCATTGACCGATTGTCACACAGTATGGACCGATTGTCACACAGCATGGACCGATTGTCACACAGCATTGACCGATTGTCACACAGCATGGACCGATTGTCAAACAGCATGGATCCTAACGAGACGACTGGATACTCCAACAGCAACCAAAATTTTTTGATTACATCCGATTTAGATCAAGCTGTCGAGAAACCATTGACCGCATGTCACACAGCATTGACCGATTGTCACACAGCATGGACCGATTGTCACACAGCATGGACCGATTGTCACACAGCATGGACCGATTGTCACACAGCATGGACCGATTGTCACACAGCATGGACCGATTGTCACACAGCATGGACCGATTGTCACACAGCATGGACCGATTGACACACAGCATTGACCGATTGTCACACAGCATGGACCGATTGTCACACAGCATTGACCGATTGTCACACAGCATGGACCGCATGTCACACAGCATTGACCGATTGTCACACAGCATGGACCGATTGTCACACAGCATGGACCGATTGTCACACAGCATGGACCGATTGCCACACAGCATTGACCGATTGTCACACAGCATGGACCGATTGTCACACAGCATGGACCGATTGGCACACAGCATGGACCGATTGTCACACAGCATGGACCGATTGGCACACAGCATGGACCGATTGGCACACAGCATGGACCGATTGTCACACAGCATGGACCGATTGTCAAACAGCATGGATCCTAACGAGACGACTGGATATTCCAACAGCAACCAAAACTTCCATTTGATGTTCATATGTTAACAAGGTAAAAGGCATTCGCAAATTCTTTAAATCTTAAAACTATTTGTTCTAATAGTTTATTTGTAAATGTAATGGGCAACTTTCACATATTTTTCATTACCTTGACGTCTACTGCACTGCATCCTTTCTCAAAGCAGTTTATTTATGTACAGTTAAACCCTCTAAACAGGACGTTCAAATTAGTATCAATGCCGGTCTGTAAGCCATATGGCAGCTTAATGCAGGATGAAAATCGTGCAGAACCCCCCAAAGGAGCTTTCTGCATGGCTTTCGTCCTCCATTAATCGGCCACCTACCTAAAAAGATCTGAATTCTTCTATACTAAAATGGCAGTTTACGGGGTTTTTACTGCATACAAATCTGTCAAAGTTGGGCAAATTAAATAAATTATCTCAAATTCAAATTGGAGTAATTACAATTGTAGTGATTTATGGTTATACGGGATTTATTATTCCAATTCGGGCATGATTGTTTTGATTAAGTTAAAACAGTATAAATGGTTAATTTGTTGAAACTTAAATGTTATGTATGTATATGTGAGCTCACACGTCATGGTGTCTCTGGTGTTGATGTACACTTTCATGTGTCATATCCTATTTTCCAGTCTGATTTCTGTTCTATTTTTAAAAAATTAAGAAACCATGCCAACTAAGGATTGAACTGCAATCGATTTTACAATTCTTTACAGACTAATTGTTAAGCAGATGTTTATACAGTCAAGTTTTGATATATGCATTTGTACATGTTATTTTAGCAGTCTTTCTTACCTGCAAATATACGGATATAATAAGAAATGAATGATACAACAAGCATACCAATATGTTTACGTTATTTCCTGGAAAATTTTCTTAATACAGTAAAATCTTTCTAAATACAGTAAAACCTTTCTAAATACCTTAAGTTTCGAAATACAGTAACACCTTTCTAAATACAGTAAAACCTTTCTAAATACAGTAAAACGTCGTTAATTCGAACACTCAAATAAGTATCATTATCGCATTTTAAGATATGTGGCAGCTTAATGCAGTGTGAAAGTTATGCAGAAAGTTCCTTCGGGAGCTTTCTGCACAACATCACCCTGCATCAAGCAACGACTTGTCTTAAATGGAATTGTCATGGGTTAACTGTGTGTCCATACAAATGACAATAATGTCTGTGTCTCGCATTTGGTCCAACGTGACGGCACATGATCGATGAAATGGTTGCCAGACAGCAATGAGGAAGAATTGCTACCATTTTATTCCAGAGCATCAATATGCACTGAACGTACTTGAAATAATGCCAGTGAACCCATTATTAAATTTGTTTTTCAACCAAGTTTAATTTATATATAACAAAGAAGAAACATTTTGTAAATTTCAAAATATTAGAGATTATTCGACTTTTCTTTAACCCTTTCCCTGTTCTATATTTAGACAAGATGTTAGTACCTGAATATTCATTGGCAAAATAGTTATAATCAAATATGTAAGGTGGAACATAATAGCCATTTTGGAAACTAAAGAAACAGATCTATCAAATTCCATTAGCAAACTGAGCAGACCCTGATCAGGAGCCTCCTATAGGAGCCGTCTGATATGATTCTACTCTGTTTGCAAATGCGTGAAAACAAGTTTATATGAGTAAAAGGGTTAAAACATTAAACTAGCTAAACATATAAAGCTTCGCGTATATATTGTATTCCAATTAAAGGCACGTCGGCCAATGGACATATCGATAAAAACGTGCCTCCATGATTAAAACAAACAGATATGTCCTATATTATTTAGACATGCTCGTTCGCATACTTTTAACTTTGTTTCCAACGTTTAATAAAACCAGATACATCCTGTTTGTCCAATCCAATATGCTAGTAACTCCCTGCAATTTCATTTTGTCGTGCATTGACCCCTTTGTATGCTAGAGCTGTCTTCGCCTGACAACTTATTTTTATGGCCAACACTCCTCAGTGGTTAACCCTTCTCATGATGAGTGCGTCTTTACTGGTATATAAACAAACAGCATGAAGCCAACTGAAACGCATTGGTGTCTCATCAGGACCCATGCTGGTCGCCACTCTGCCAATACTTTTTCAAACTAGTAAGCCATCTTTTAAACATGATTGCAGTTAAAATGTCAGCTGATATGTTTGATAGCATGAAAAGGGTTAAATAATAATATCACAACATTTTAGGACGAAAGTGATTGTCTTCAGCCGTTCGTTCGCAATCATAAAATTAGCAGAATGTGCAATTAAAGTGTTAGAAAACTATCTCGCCCATTTTCTATGAGATTTCAGCTAAAGTATTGAATGTTTCTCGTGTAATTAGTTTCAAGCATTAGCTCTTATCCCGCTATGAAAAATAGTGTGTGCTCCTTTTTGGATCTGGTGCCATTTTGACTACTTCCTATCCGTTTAAACTTTTGAAAAACTATTGACCGAGTGTCAAAAAGATTGGATTCTGATGGTTCATCGAGCTAGTCGATATCTCAAGTAGATACAAGATGGTTGCATATATCTGCAGGTCCTCAGATAGCGGGCTAGGAGCTAGGTTTTATTTAAGATATCTTCGTTAATACAAGTTCACCCAAGTGATTAATAATTTAAGCTTGTTCTAAAGGTATCAGAGAGCTATTACGACACATGTTGATTCGTTCGGTGTAATATAGTGCGGGTATCATTACGAATATAACCCTTTTAATGTGGGACACGCATGCACAGTTATTTGCATAAACAAAATATAGAACCAGATCAGGGGCTCCTGAAGGAGCCCTTTGATTAGGGTATTCACTGTTTGCCATCCAAAACTATCTTCCAAGTCTATTCCTTAAGCCTATAGTTAAACACTAATGGGCTATTCCACTCTGTACATTCAGCATTAAATGGGTTAACCCTTTACTCCATCAATACGCTTTTTTACGCCTTTGCAAACGGTACATCCAGATTAGACAGCTCCTGTAGGAGCCGCCTGATCAGGGTGTGATATGTTTGCTTATGACTTAATATATCCAATTCTGCATTTGCTGTCTCCGTTAAATAGTTGTGTATTCATGATGTCATTACTTCATAATTAATATTCATGGAGTAAATGGTTCAGTTGCTTCACACACGTTAGATATATCGTGGAAGAAATGCAGTCATTCATACCACAACATGACATACAGTGTATTGTGTAATTGATATATGCATATGCAATTAGGATATACATATAAGTTGAGCTTTGATATTTCGAACTTCAAGGGGCCAAACAAATTAGTTCGAGATAACATAGGTTCGAGTCATCCGATTTATGATCTGACCAATATCTGATGTTCACAGCTTAATGCAGGTCTAAAGTAATGCCGAACGTTCCTACATGAACTTTCAGCATTACTTTGACCTGCATTAAGCTGTTACATGTGTTTCGAGAAATGTGTAGTGATACAATTTAGAACTATTCTGTACTGTTAATGTTGGGCGGACCGAAATATTAGGTTCGAGTTATCCCGAAGTTCGAGTTAACCGAGTTCAAGATATTGAAGTTCAACTAATATATTTGTAACTATTATAATTAGGGATGTCAATAATCGGGTTTTCACTAACCGACTAATCGTTCATTTTTTCTACTAATAAATAAATGTAATGACTGGTTTTCTCAAAGATAAATCAACAGATCCAGCAACAAAGTATCAGCGTTCCAGCTGTCAGGTTTTCATCAAGGGAGGAACGCCAACGCACTTCCGGCGAGTTCTGTTCTCTGACTCGAATCTCGCTTTCGATTGCATTTGAAAACTATTATTTTCATACTGCAGTTATATCTACTAAAACCTCAAAGGTATAGAAGTTAACACCTATTTTATCTGCAGTAACGTGTGTTTAGCGAAGGAATTCTGCCCACGTGGCTACACATTGTTTCTTGCGTACAATTTGTAACTAGAATGAATTCATCCTGCTTCACCTTTCGGAACACCTCAGCTATTGTCCGAACTCTGACGAACTCTGACGGAAAACGACGAGTATTAACGAATGCTGCTTCACATGTTCTTTAAATAAACACAAACGGATGAAGCGAGTAACTTGCGCAAGTGGTCCTGGTCCACTTGGGTGGATATTGTCATTTGATTGAAACAATATGCAAACAACAAACTGCTCCAAATGATAAAGTGGTTTTCAAAACAAAATGTGCTTGATTGGCGCTTATCTACCTAGACCCATAGACGATGTCACTAATCTGCCTTGAGGGCTTGTTTGTCACAACAGGTGGACAGTCTATAATTATGTTAAGGGTGTTGGAGAGAAAGTTATATCTTAATATTTTAGTGTCATTATAAAATGAACGCCACTAACATTTTTTTAATATTTATTTGTTTTCAGGTAATCGAATATCATATTTAATAACCGATTATCGGTCATCCGACCCATTAACCGGTTTACCGTAATTTATTATCTTAGTTCTGTTTTGTTTCATAAAAAGAAAAAAAGATGAACTGTGTCGTGTGACTACGACATGAAATGAAATGAAACAGTTCCTACATCAGTCTTACCTTGACGTGTATTTTCATAATAAATGAACTGTTTCTACCTTTATCCTGCCGCTTCGTCAATGTTGTTATGTTGTCCGTTCTTACCTCATTGTTTTACACTGGACATCTAAAATGCCTGTCGGTAATAAGAGTATGGCATCGCGCCCGGGTTTCTCTGTGTCCTCTCCATCCTCTCTGGGCGTCCAATCATAGTGAGCAGAAACGAACTTTAATAAACACAAAGCCTCATTCCTATCATTCCGTCATGTTTGTTTGGAAGTACATGGGATTATTCCAGTTTCCTTGCTGTGTGTATTAATATCATAATGATTCCATTCCTACTTTAGACATGTCTTATTGTGTTTGCCGGTATCATAATGAAACATTCCAGTCGTGTCTGTTGCTATTACATGTGATTAGTCTTACCCTAGCCCTACCTTGTTGTATATGTTGGTATTATCGGCGATTTCTTTACCTAAGTCATGTCGTGTCCTCTGTGATGGTATTACATGAGATTGTCCCTATCCCATTCATATCACGTCCTCAATGTTGGTATTACCTGAGACTATCCCTACCCCAGTCATGATCGTGTCGTTTATATTGGTATTACACAAACATATTCCTATCTCAGTTCAAACCTGTCGTGTATTTTGGAATTATGGTGAGACTACTCTACACAAATCATGTATTGGCATGGCTGTTGGTATTATATGAGACTCTTCCCTGTCCCAGTCTTTTGTTGTCGTGTGTGGTAGAATTATCTGATACTTTCTTACCCCAGTCCTTAGTTGTCATGTGTGTTAGAATTACATGAGGATGTTCCTGCTCCAGTCCCGTTGTGTGTGTTGGTATTACATGAGAATGATCCTACCCCACTCCTATTTTGGTGTCTGTGTTTGTTCTAACATGAGAATGTTACTACCCAAGTCCTTACTTTCCGTGTATGTTAGTATTATCGCTACTCTGCACCACAACACCAATCATATCTTGTTATACCCGTCTTCATTGAACCCGTATGACAACCTGAAAACAAGATAATATCTCTCCAAACTCCAATCTGTTTTAAGTGTCACTTACTTTCAATAAATACATCTTGGTGTCTCATCTGGGTCCAAGCTATTTGCAAATGACAGTATGATGCGCTCGGTAGAATAAGGGTTAATGGGTGTTAGTTGTATAAATATGTGACAGAGGTCCAGACAAGATGCATCAATGTAAACAGTTTCAGGAATAGCTCCTTTATTTCTCCACCAAACCTTATACTGTGAACAGTCTTTAGAATAGTCCTTTTATTTATAGTTCTGATTAGAGAATGAACAAACGCGAAACAAGACTGCAATAGACTGCATGAAAGACGTGGTAGGTAAAACTCTTTTATCTTGTTGGGATAAACATTGCAGCAAAGGTTATGTTTTGGGCTGTGATGGATATTTTACTGGAGAAATTTTGAAAAGTAAGTAAATATTCTAATGGATAAACGTTTATCTTTTTAAACCTTTACAGTGACTTCAAAATCACAGCAAATTTCCATTTTGCGCAATATATAAACTGCTATTAGCCGTTATCTTCGGGTAAGATCTGATTATTTAGGAAATTACTCAGTAAAATAGCCATTTAGGAAGGAATGTATAAAACTCCATAGCTCTATGTATTATAATTATATGGTATATTGAGAGGATGTTTGTGATAGGCATTTTACTATTAAAACAACAAACGACTATGTTATATTCTTAATTATCAGTGTGTAAATTAATATACTATTCTTATTCTGAATACAATATCAACGGAACTGTCGGATTTAAACGCCATAACCTTACTTAATAAGTATATGTTCAGTAATAGCTTTGGAAAGTAGTTACTCTGTTGTTCTGGTGCTCTGTTCTAATTATATTATAAAAAGAAAATAACGCTGTTTCCGAGTACATTATTAAGGGTTTATAAATGTCATTTAATTATCAGATTTATGCTCAAATGCATAACTTCATACCGGATCATTTTAAAACTGGAAATGTTGTAAGAAATAATGTAGAGAATATTATCTAATTAATCTCCTGTGAAAGTATGGCAGTGTGTTCCTTCGAGAATTGTGTAAGGCTCGTTTCGTTGTCTATCAGATCAATAACTACTGGTAAAAGCAATGTATTTTCAACTTAATATACGCTCACAGTTAACATATAGCATCTTTAGCATATATATGCAATATGTATATGGTTCGTTTGGTGTCGTTGTTCATATACCTTAAATGTATACAATATAGTGTTAACCTTTAAAAAGTACTTAGATAAAAAGGTCAGATGAGTAGGCGGTGTCTCATAAAGTTCAAATATGTTGAATTATCTCTTGACACTTTAAATGGAAGAAAGCTAAGCAAACTTAGTAACATTCTGAGTTTCAACAGGATATATTTACAGCAGGACAAGCATTCATTTTCTATTATAGGAATGACATGTTGTAATTCTATGTTGTAACAAATCGCAGAGGAGAATATACCATTAGTGTTTAACTGGATCTCATTTAGGAACCTGTTGATCCTAGGTATTCAGACGATATTTTGAATTTGGATAATCCTTATTTTGAAAATATGGTTTCTTCTATTTACCCAAAAGAACTTACCTTAAACAAAACTAATCGATCCGACATTCAGGCTTCCTTTTTAGATTTGAATCTTACCATCACTAATGATAGAGATTCGTCTAAAATTTACGATAAAAGGGAAATTTTCGATTTCAAAATTGTTAATTATCCTTCTCTAGATGGAGATGTTCCCCGGTCTACATCTTATGGGGTTTACATTTCTCAACTTATTCGCTTTGCCTGAGCCTGTTATTTGCTAGAAGATGTTAATAGTCGTAATTTAGTTATAACTCATAAACGTCTTAAGCAAGGCTACATATATCATAAAATTTGGAAAACTTTTTCAAAAAGTTATTACCGAAATTTACCACTCATTAGTAAATATAACTGCAATTTACGGACGTTACTTCAACAAGGTATTTCTCAACCAGATTTCTATGGTGATGTTATCTACAAACTTAGGAAAATTCGGGGTCATATCCATTTTCACTATTAGTTTATTAAACACATTAAAACTTTTAGGAAGAAAGGTTATGACCCTATTATATTGCTACACACTGCATGTTTGATTATCGACCCCTTTACGGTCGGTCGCTACTCTTCCCTCTTTGCTTGCACGATGACAGACCGAGGGTAGTACTCGATGATGGTAAACTCTTAACCCAAGAAATGGGATGAGCTTTCCAGACTCATGTATTGCCTTTTCTCTGTTGTGCTCTAAACGGCTTTCCTGCAGTTGTTCTGTCCTTAGCAAAGTCATTAAGTATATATTTGACGGACTTTCACAGTTGTTATGCTATTATTTTCATTTTGTACTGTGATTACTGTCTTCTATGTTGTGGGGAAGTCAGGCGGGGATACCTTTATTTACAATGATTGTTTAGCTAGGGTGACTTTGAGATAACAGTGAGGTTAGGACGTCCGTAGACCGGTTTAAACCTCCAGTGGTGGTTTTGCCACTGGCCGTTCCAAGGCGGTACCCACTTTGTCACCCTTGCTTTTGTTTGTTTTGTGTCTTTGTACTTGTGTGTTTGTTTGGGTTTGTGGTTTTGGTCTCGTGCGTGTGTGTTCGCCATTGTGTGTGTTAGAGTGTGTGTATGTATATAGTGCTTTCTTTCGATGCTTTGGTGATGGTGGCGTTTTGTGTGTAGCTTTTCCTGCCTGACCTTACTACTTTTTCTTTAAAACAATAACAATTTACAAATTTCCGTGCGTATTATTATCTATTAATGTAGAAAACCCCAAACAAATATCACCACATAATAATCAGCCAGAGTTCAAACTGCTACGTGCGCTTAGTTGCATGAATAGTACTCCGTGAATTTTACAGAAAGTGCGTTTTACTAGCATTATTCAGTAACGGTATAAAATGTAACCAGGGAGTGTCGTTATTGAAATCAATGTTCTAGCAATTGTCCCTGGTCACCGACAAATCTGCTGTTTGAATGTTTTTGGTTTTGTTTGTATCGGATAATACGTCGCTTTAACAATATTTCAGTCATATCGTCACCTCAAGATAGTTACAGGTGGGGAAGACCTCGAGGTTTTTCCCATATACCGAACGAATTCCCCATTGCCTCAAGTATGTCGTAAGATCTGTTCATCGACAAACGTGTTATTTGAGTGTGAAAATTAGTTTTTAGTTAAGTTTGTTTTCTCAAAACGATTTTCCAAATTGGCATAGATGTACCACTCCTATAAAGATTACCATTTCTCACATAACTTCCCTTATCTCCGGGTTAGGACAACGGGTTAAGATTATTTTATCAGTAACACGTGTAAATGGAAAAGTAGTAAAGTCAAGCAGGCAAAGCCACATGCAAGACGCAACCACCACCAAAACACCGATAGACAGGATCGGTAAGATTACTTTAGAATATATATGACGTCGTACGTCATATATGACGTCAAACATGGAAAACCGATGTTTACATGTCATTAATAGATCTAGATCTACATTGTTTTAGTTACGTGAGAAAAAGAATCTGATGCTCGTTGTCTTTTAAGATCACATATTCCTAAACTCACCAAGAAAATGTTATTAAGCTCGACAAATGCTCGCTTAATAACATTCTCTAAGGCTCGTATAGGAACATGCGATCTTAAAAAACAAGTCGTAACAGATCCTCTTTTTCTTTTGTGACAGCTCGTATAAACATACATGGCTATATATGTGTGTGCGTGCGTGCGTGCGTGCGTGTGTGTGTTCATTTTTTACCAATGTATTTTAAATGAACAATTTGACATACTCAATTTAGACATATCATTTTATGTTCTTTCTAAATGAAGCTTAATTGCCCCCGAAGCCTACCCACTTTCTTCATTGTGGCGTTTACCAAGGAATTTCTTGTTTCTAATTGACAAATTGAAGTGTCCTACTTATTCACGACATGAAATGTCGCAAAGACTGACATAAAATACCATTTTCTACATTATGATATTCTTGTGATAATTTCTAGGCTATTTGTATTTACTGTTACTTAATATGGACAAATACAGACAGCATAAACGTAGACCAGGATTTTAACCCTTTAGTCCATGAATACGCGTTCTACGCTTTTGCAAACAAAGTAGACCTACATGAGCCATCCGATCATGTACTATAGGTATGATTCTACAGTTTCTGCCATGGCCAAATAGTTCTGTATCCATCTGCTATTATAACAATAATTATTAATCTAATTAATATTCATTATGTCATTATTTGTTCAGAATCCAATTTGTTATGCTTTTCGTCCCTTTAAAATGTGGGCGTAGTAACGATTGGTGCATACTACGTCACTTAACTTTTATGACATCACTTGTTTCACAGTTTTACGGTTTAATATGTGGATATTAATTTGTATTGGCACCGTCGTGGAGTTGTCTTGAGGAGAATTTTACATTTTGACTTTTTGAAGGTTGGATAAGCTCGTGCAGTTGGGTACATGGTTTAAGTCTCCAGTAGCCTTAACTGGTCCCTGACCGTTCAAAAGCGGTACTTGTGCTTTCACCCTTTAGTCTACTTTGTTTTTTATTGTAAATGTTTTATGTCTTTTTGTGCGTTTCTTCACGTCGTGTCTGGTAGCTGTGTTGTTTACTGTTTTGTGCCCTTTTGTGTGTGGTGCTCCATGTAGGACTGTGTCTTTTCTTCATTTATTTGAGGGAAAGGGTTAATCAAATTAGACTGATGTATTTCCTCTGCGATAATTAACAATGCGTTAGCAACGAAACGATATCCTAGTTTCTAGCAATCGATAGATAGTTTACGACACCTCGACATCAATACTATATCCATGCAGGTTTTATTAGGTAATATTTTTCGCCTGACTTTGCATCAGATGCAATTTCCTGCAACAATTGGTCCAGTGATTTTATTAATGTCTTGCGCATTAAACGTAGAAGGAAACACGGTAGTTATTTTATTACTTTACAGCGTATTTCTGTGACATTTATTACAGTTCTCCAGTAACCCTTGTCCTGTTGTATAAACGCTGTATGATTAACCCTTTCCCTCATATACATGTAATGCCTTTTCACGCGTTTGCAAATGACAGGTACACCCAGTTCAGACAGCTGTCTGAACTGGGTCTGCTCTGTGTGCCGAAGGAATAACATAGATCTAGTTACCAACAATGTGCTTGTACATTGGCTATTATATAATTCAATTAATGAATATTCATGACGCCATTATTTCTTACATGAATATTAAACAAAACACTGAACACCTACTGTTGTGAAGTACATAAGTTCTGAAAGTAGAAGATCCTTCGAAAGCAAAAGCAGCAATGCAAAAAGAAAAACTTATAGATTAACTCCATTAGCAAACAGAGCAGACACTGACCAGACGGCTCCTACAGACCCGTATGGTATGGTAAAATCACAAACATCCCCGGTGTCATCAGGTATGACAAGTGTCCTGCTCTATATTCATAATGTTAACAAAGTTTTTAAATTCCTGATCTGTATAATAATGTACAAAATGTACAAAATGCACTATAATCAACACTGTTATTGGAAATATGACTGACACCTTCATACAATATAAAGACTTACGTTTGGTTTATAGTGTACCAATTATGACCGGTTTATAGTGTACCAATTAAGACCGCTAATGTTGTTGTGTTTTTTTTTTCAGAAAACGTATGTATATAGCATTAACCGAATAGTTGGAGAAATAGCACCATTCCTAGAAAAATCACTAATTGATATGTTATCACATAACCTCCCTTGTATTCAAGTTAATGTAGTCATCACCTATTTCTATATATTACACACGTTTAACAATTATAAGCTTTAACGTATGTGGAACCACCACGACTTCATGTAGAAATATACGTGTAGGACCTGTCAACATGGCATTTTAGCCAGAGGCTCGCTTGATAACATTTTTAAAGACTACCACCACCATCACCGCCACTACTACTACTACTACTGCTACTACTACTACTACTACTATTACTACTACTACTACTACTACTACTATTTATATTTTTACTACCATTTCTACTACTCCGCCTCCTCCTACTACTTATACTTTTACTACTACTACTACTGATACTACTACTACTACTACTACTACTACTACTTCTCCTACTACCACTACTACTACTACTACTATTATTACTACTACTACTACTACTATTACTCATACTACTACTACCACTCTTTCTCTTACTACTACTCCTGCTACTCTCCCTCCTCCTCCTTCTACTACTACTACTGCTACTACTACTACTACTAGTTATATTCCGACTACTATTACTCCTTCTACTCCTCCTTCTCCTACTACTACTACTACTACTACTCCTACTACTACTATTAATCCTACTGCTACTACTCCTACTACTACTCCTACTACTCCTCCTCCCCCTCCTCCTCCTACTACTACTACTTCTACTACTACTACTACTACTACTCCTTCTCTTACTACCACTATTACTGCTACTACTACTACTACTCCTTCTCCTACTACTACTCCTGCTACTACTACTCCTCCTCCTCCTTCTATTACTGCTACTACTACTATTATTATTACTACTCCTACTACTACTGTTGGACATTTTTCTAGGCGTCAATAGTTATCGTAAGAAATACCTGCTCAGTGTTAACATTTAAATCTGATCACTGTTTCTTCAGTTTGTGCATGTCATTGATGGATTTATATACAAGTTATCCTAGCGAAATTGAATGATACTTTTGAAACGTTTTCACTTAGTTTTGAACTCATTCTATATATCACATATTTTCGTTGTTCATGACGTCACTATAATGCAACTATGACGCAATTTTCGTCACGCATGACTGAACTCTGGAGTGTATAGCATCTTAGTGCGGTGGTATTTACTAGCCATTACATTAACTTTAACTTTTTCTCTGCAGTCAAGAGTCACCGCATCGTCCAGATAATGGAGTTCAACAAACATATTTCTGTACCAGCTAGTTATTCTACTATTACTATGGTCCGGCAAGAAATCAACAATTTGAACTCAATTCTGAGTGAAAAAGATACAACAATCCAAACTGATGGAAACTGTTTATTTTTCCGCCTAGCACCAGACCTTACGTTACCTATGGACTGAGTTTTCTATCACTGTTCAGCACCACACTTTAAAAGATCAATTCGGAATGCAAGCAGATCTACCAACATACAATATCTGACAACAATCCTATTGTCTGCTGGTGATATTACTCTTAAACCTTGTCCAGTATGCAAGAAACATGTCTTTTTTGTCAAAGAACTATAGCCAAAAATCGCCGAGCCGTCTCATATGACAATTGCAATAACTGGGCATATATTAAATGTGCCGTTATATCTGCTAGTGTGTTTCAGCAAATGAGAAAGACGCACGAGCTGTGGTTTTGCTGTGAAACTTCTAACAATGATGTTTAAATATTATATGTGCTAACGACGTGAACGACGTATCTTTGATTGGTTCTACAGAACAAAGCTCAAAATAAGTATATGTGACAGTAATCTCAGAAATGTGAACGGTAGTCACGCCCCTTCTCCTGATGAAAAAGAGATCTAGAGTGAGACCTCTTCTTCAACAAAAAGGGGAGACACTAATGACAATACCCTAAACTCTAGTGACAGCATGGATACGAGTAATAGTACTTTTCAATTGTTTTAAACGGTCTACTATTGGACATATCAACATAAACATACACATTTCAAGATCTTAAGGATATTTTTCATTAAAAATAAAAATAAATTAATTCAAATCTATTTTCGGCAGATGGTTATAAAACGTATGGAAACGATAGGGACTCCAGATGGGATGGGTTATGGCTCTTGTCAGTTCTGATATTCCTGTGAGGCGTAGGGAGGATCCGCAGAGTCTCTTTTAGGAGTCCCTGTGTTTCGAGCTAGACCTTGCTAAAAGAAATAAAACAAAATTACAGACCCCATCTCAATCTGATAACCTTTTTGATACTTAAATTACTAAATCCACTGATAAGATGATATCATATGAACACGTGATTCTGCTGGGCGACATGAACTATGATCTGCGACTGCAGTCAAAATCAAAAGTTCTGATACACTTTATGGATACCGTTATCTTAACAAAAGTAGTCAAGAATAAATGTCATAGTCGTGGGCACAGAGAGACATTGACTGATGTGAATTTCACAAAATTTCACTACTGTTTCGTCACATTTCTGTCTTCAACTGTAGCCTTACCATTGCTCCATGTCAAAGCGTTACATTTAGAAGCTATAAGAATCTTAATGAACAAAGGTGTTTGTCAGATCTACAAATATACCATTTAATGTTGTTAGTATATTTGATGATGTAGATAATGCATACTGGGCATACGAATCGCTACTCAAGGAAATTCTTAATGAACATGTGCCAATTAAACACAAGCAGCCAAGGAACCCCCTCCTCCATATATGAATACGTAATGCCGGAAAATAATCTATAAAATTAGACAAACCAGTAACGACTACTTGAAAAATAGAAATAACAGAATCTGGTTAAAATAGAGACAGCTTAGAAATATGAAAACTAAACTTAAACGAGAACTCATCAAAGTTTGTTTTTTTAGAGATTCGGTGGTGAACAATAATCAAAAGAAAGTTGGCCAACTATCAAACCTTTTAAAAGTCAACTTCAAAATCGACCAATGATATAATTGGTGAGCATGATGAGAAACTGGTATCTGACCAAAAGGTCACAATTTCTTCAAATATTATTTTTTCTAAAAATATCTACAAGCTTGATATTGATATCGGCGAAAGTCATTACTTTCGGTTTAAAAACTATCCTACATATTGTTAAGAGTTGCAGCCGAATATATCCGAATCGGTTGCAGGGGATAGTATATTCGAGTTCGCCAGGGTAACCGTTTCTTAGCATTGGTTGGTTCCCAGGCTATTGACCGTGAAACATTATACCCTGCTACTTGATCCGGTTGTCCTTGGCTTCAACGCTTGAAGTCACGAACCAAAAGAAATGATTTTCGCCGATATCAATATCAATCTTGTAGAGATTTTTCGAAAAATATTATTTAAAGAAATTGTGAATACACGATATCCATCCATGCTATCAGACCGGGGCAATGCCTTATAGACTTGAATTATAGAGTATTCTATTTCGAACCTCAGAGTCAATCTGTCCTAGAGGGGTTGGCTGTAACTTTGGCTACTCGGTGTAAAAGTGTGTTAATATTCCGAGACAATATAGATGACTGCTCATCAAGAGTGAAGAGTGATGATTTCTTTGATAAATGAGACAGTTAATGGAAATCGGTGGTCAAATAAGCTTTCAAGGACGATCACAGTGAATGAACCCATCGATATTTGAGCAGATTTCCGCCGGAGTTCAATACCTTTTACTTATTATAATTATATAGAACAGGAGTGTTCGCGAAAAAAAAAAATTTGGTTGGGTCAGAAAACTATCATTTGGTATGTGTTAGATACTGATGACATGTGATTAAAAAAATAATGTATTTGTGATGGAGTTGTTGTTGAGACATATAGCATGCGAAGGGCACCAGTGATTTGGCACTTCTGCTGTAATGCAAACACTGAGAAATGGAAAGGGGCCAACTTGTTATACTGTTATGGTAACTGCTATGTAATGTGTAGCTGTAATTCTACACTACACATTACATATTCAGTAACAATTATAGTCATGATTGTAGGTTTCTAGCTGTTCGATTCTTATTTTGATTTGCTTTGTTTCAATGAGTCAATAATCATTTCTCGGACCATATAACATGTATTTCAAACGTTTGCTTAAATCTAAAAATTGAAAACGCATGTTCTATCATCAATATAATCTACTTACTTTACAAACATCGCAAACAATATCGCAAGATAAAACTTATCGGAATCTGAACGATACGCCAGTGACTAAAGTAATTTAATAATGGATGAATTTATTCAATTAATGCAAATAAGCATTAATTCCACAAAAATGCTCTATGTTTGTATTTCGTGATATGCGTTCGTTTCCTTCCAATATAATTTGATTATACCCAAATGGATGGAATGCAATTACTCCTATTTCCAAATGATGAACGTATTTGTATTGTTTGTCAATATTCCCTATTGTAAATGTGTCTTTTGAGGGTTCTTACTCAGCCATACGCTTGTACCAATGGTGCACACATATCTAGATACGCTTGTGAGAGAGTAAGCTGAGTATTTAGCAACAGTGGTTGCCTTATTTATCCATTAAATACATCGGTGTGACCACTTATTCATTAGAAGATTATCCTAATCGTTATCACAATTATATATTTGTTAACAAAATGACTAATGCTCTATTTATACTACTCTCCTTAACTGTTGCCCCTAACAGAAAGCTTATTAGTTCTTATGTGGCATCGATCGTATACGATATAAAAATGATTATGGATGTGTGTGGTTGTATATTACTTGCTTTCTATCGATATTTCGGTGATGGTTGTGCTTTTGTGTGGCTTATCCTGCTTCACTTTACTACATTTTCATTCTTCAGCGTTGCACTTGTATGTACAAAAACGACGCGTATTTAAGAGCATGTGGTCTATCGATTTATAGCTTCATACGCATGAATAGTACCACTAAATGGTATATCGCTTGAATGCATTTAAAAATAGTTTGGATTCAAAGGAGAGGCTGGATAACCCGGTGCCTCGTCAATATCCTACTGTTTGAAATGAGGTAAGTGCTTGGTCAACAACCTAGACGAAAGGGGTCTACATATAATTGCTCCATTAAGACGGTATGATAAGGAATAGATCGCATTGCTACAACACGACTGATTCATTTCACGCCTTACACGTTCCATGGCGGTACTCTCTAGGTCACCCTAACTTTTATGTTTGTTTTGTGTCTTTGTACTTATGCGCGTTTGTTGATGTTTGAAATGTTCGTCCTGATTGGCTTTACTACATTTTGTCCTTTTAAATGCGGGGCTAACATGTAGCTGAGGTTGTTATTGTTCTCTGGGTGGATCCAGTTTGTTTCACATAAATATTGTTCTTATGTGTTCGTTTTACCACTGCATTTGCCATAACAGGTTGTGTAGATTATATAGTCGCTGAGGGGATACATGTATTTACAGTTTGTCTTTTCGGATGTGGATGTTGGTTCGTAAAATAATTTTAAATACAATCTTAACACTAGAATTGTTTTTGATACAAAAACTTATGTCTCCCCCAGCATGTGGACAAAATTTCCCAAAGTCCCATAACTCGGCAGAAAATCATCGAACCGGAAAAGGAATAAACTATGCCCAACTTGGCATGGTGCTTATCAATCCTATGAAGCTTCATGAAAATCCAATAAAAGATTTTTGGGGAAACCCGGCGAACAAAATTTCCATGTAAAAAATTCAAAGTCCCATAACACAGCAGAAAATGGGAGGCAATAACTCCAGTATTATTGAAGCCAGAATTATGATACTTGTGCATATCACTTCATTCCATCATGCTATTTCCATACATGAAATGTCATTCCAAAAGCATCAGTAGAGCATGAGTTATTGATCCGACAAGAAAATAACAAAGGGCAATAACTCCAAAAGCATTGAACCCAGAGTTATGGCCCTTATACATGACACTTTTACTTATCATGCTCTGTCAATGTATGAAGTTTCAATCAAATGGCATTAGCCATGTAGGAGTTATCGACCGGACAAGCAATTGTGAATAATTGAGCTTGAATTGTGACTATGACCTTGAATTGTGACCTTGACCTGTGAATAATGTGCCTGAATCCTGCTGTCTGCATATTGCTTTGTTATGGAAAACATTTGTGTCACAACATTTTGAAATCCTTCCAAGAATTTAAGAGCTATGGAGCGGATAAGAAGGGTGTTGCTAAAAACATTTGACCTTGAATTGTGACCTTGACCTTTGTCCCACGTGTCTGAATCGAACGCTCTGTATATCGTCTTGTTGAGTCAAACATTTGTGACAAAGCATTTTGAAATCCTTCCATATTTGTGAGAGATATGGAGCGGACACGAGTGTGACAGACAGACGGACGGGCAGACAGACAGACGGATGGACAACTCGATTAAATAAATATGTTTCCCCATTATAAATGGAGGAGACATAATTACTCGACTGATTTGTCACTTAAAATCAACAATGAAGAAATACCTTTGCAAATTATGAATTTCGTTTCATATGCTTTGTTTGTTTGATTGTGTTGATTAACGTACGTTTCTGCTCACTATGGGCTAATTGGACGTCCCAGAGAGAGGGCATTGCATAACATAGGATATAACTGTTGACGAGATGTTGATTGGTGTGTTCAATAATATGTGATATATCTACCTCTTCTTGGGCGTGAGAATCGCGTTATGTTTGTCTGATAAACCAGTTTGCCAAACGTTAACCCTTTCAACGATGATGTTTCAAAAGAACTAAATTGTAGTTCAACAAAGTCATAAATGACGATGTGAGTATTTGGGGATATGTCTTAAAACAAACTGTAGTATGACAAAAAGTGTCAAACAAAGATTGCCTTTAGGATCCCTCTAATTTAAGTCTACACTGTTTGTAAATGACATTAATGATATGTGTCTCGCACAGAAAGGGGTGAGGAAAACATGTTACTTTCTCAGAAATGTTTGACTGTATTACAATTTGCCGACGCAAAACCAATTATATGAAAAAAGTCTAAATGAAACAGCACGAGCATAAAAACAGGAGAAATTTTCAATTTCATTTGTTTTGATTTATTTTTATTCTGCATCACATGTAATTTAACATGAATTTCCTCTAGCAGTTTGTCCCTGGATCTAAATTAACAGCATGCATTGTAAATTATCGAAAAAAGCATGCATTGCTTTTTTTAAGGGAATGTGTTGTTCTGTAATTATACACTATTAACTTCAGACATTTTACTTTACCTTAACGATGTCGAGCCATTCGAAAGCACAGGAAATTCAACAGATTCATTCCTGATTTATAACGCAGACGCATACATCGGCCAGATAGCTTGTATGCATGTGTCTTTTATTTATCTATCAGTTAATTGCTTTATATTGAAATGTCGATATTGAAATAAATTTATCTATGAAATAAATATTTTCAAATACGAGTAAGCTGTGTTCGGTGGAATAATGGTAGTGTTTGGTTTTCTTTATCTGCAGTGTTCAATTCTTCATGTATAATTCTTGACGCAAAACAGCTTTCGATAGCAAACGTTTTGTTTTCGTCTGCTTTAAGTATCAGGGTATACCTTTCTTCAATTAATTGTTTAAACCCATTAGTGGACTTTCAAGAAGTTCGGATTCTGATGAGACACCGAGTTATTTGGCTTTTATCTGGATCCAAACAATTTGCAATAGTAATCATACATTCCGTATATTGTAGCAAGCCCTGTGAGTCGCTTTCTGGGGGGGGGGGGGGGGGGCGGAGAAGTAAAGTGGTGTGCTTAATGCTAGGTCAGTGATTCTGTTATAGGAATATTTGTTTACTTGTATCGGGGATTTACGTTGATTTAACCCATTCCCTCATATTGACTTTTTGACGACTCTGTAAAAGTACAAAAATGAGTCATGCAGGAAACACCACATACAGAACAAACAGTCGCCCGAACAGCAACACAAGGAAACAGCAAATGTACATAACTATAAAAACATCAAGAGACGCACAAAGACAAAACAAACATACAATAGGGGGAAGATGGAAGTACCGCCTTGGAACAGCCAGTGACAAAAGTCACTGGGGGTTAAACCGGTTTATGGGCGCCCAACCTCACAATTATTCCATCCCCACCCTAAAAGACAAACAGTGTAAATAAACGTATCCCCTCTCCGACTAATCTACAACAACCGCGACGGCAAATACAGTGGTAAAGTGCATGTATAACGAAAACATTTAAGTGAACAAACTGTATCCACCTATCGCTAGTGTACTCAATGATTGAGCTGCAAACAGTGTAACTGTAGACAAGTAATAAAGGGTACGACAAAAACGAAATAGTACAGATATCCGACGTTCTCCTTCCATTTCTGGATTTAAGAGGTCGCCTTCATAGAGTACTAAACCTTTCTTGTCGGCGTACATGCAAAGAGGCCAGCGTGATTGCCAACTGTAAAAGGGTTGACAACCAAACATGCAGTATGTTGTAGTACTACAGGATCATATCCCTTTTTAATGAATTTTTTAACATATTTCATGAACAAAGTGAGAAAATGCGTATGTCCAATAATTTTACGAAGTTTGTAAATCACATCACCATAAAATTCAGGATGTGAAATACCGTGTCGCAGAAGCGCCTTGAGATTACATTGGTACTTGCCAATAAGCGAGATATTTCGATAGTAAAATTTAGAGAAAATTTTTCTTAGTTTATGGTATCTATATCCTTGCTTAAGCAGTATTTCAGTTAAAATGAGATTTCGACTGTTAAAATCGTCAATAGATGAACAAGCTCTAGCAAAACGAATAAGTTGAGATATATAAAACCCGTAAGATGGAGCATGGGGAACATCTCCGTCAAGATGAGGAAAATTTACAATATTAAAATCAAAATCATCTCTTTTGTCATATATTTTAGAAGAAATCATTCCATTATCAATTTTAAGGTCTAGATCAAGAAACGCTGCATACTTGTCGGACGGGTTAGCTTTATTCAATTTGAGTTCTTTAGGATAAATTGCAGGAATCAGAGCATCAAAGAAAGGGTTATCTAAGCTAAAAATATCATCCAAATATCGACATGTTTCATTGACGGCTTTTATAACATCTTCTTGTGATTGAGGATTCAAACGCAACATGAAATCTCTCTCATAGCAGTACAAAAACAAATCTGCGACAAGTGGTGCACAATTCGTACCCATAGGAATACCAATTACCTGACGGTATATAGCATTCCCATAACGTACAAATATGTTATCCAAAAGAAAGGTAAGTGATTCGCAAACTTCTGAGCAAGTCCAATTGGTGTAATATTTCATTTGCTCGTCAGTAAAGAAAGCTTTTTCAGCATTACATGCCAAGAATGATGTTTTAAAAGTCACTTTGTGAAACCATTGTGATAAATAGAGCATTTGCTCCTATAGGAGCAAATGCTCTATTTATCACAATGGTTTCAAACTACAAATTCTAAAATATTCCCTTTCACTAGTTAATACTCCGTTTTGGTAGATTCATTCAGAGAGGTTGGATCTAAAAATAGCATATGTGAGAATGGGTTAACAGTATTTCATTCACATTGCGACGTCCAGCTACTTTCAGGTAGATGAAGACCCCAGATATTGCTCCGTTCACTGAACAAACTGCGTTTAGTCTGTGACAATGTAATATGGTTTTAAGTACAAAAGTTATTCAGAAATAAATGTATAATTAATACACCTTAACCCGGCACAAACATTTCCATATTACATAAATATACATCAAACTAAGCGTTCAAGTAATCGTTTGCGACACGCGATGCACGATGTATGTAAACATTAATATCTAAATAACGCACAGTGACATTTTGTTCTAGATCAGCTTTAAATGTGCACCATGTCAGTAATGCCCTGCATCTATATAGCAATGAAAAAGTAGTAAAGTCAAGCAGGCAAAGCCACATACAAGACTCAACCACTACCACAACATCGATAGACAGCATGTCACACACACACACACACTACCACACACCCAAACACACATACACACATGAGATGCACACAGAAAACACCAACAAACACACAAGCACCAGAGACAAACATTCCAAACATAAACAAAAGCACAAGTACAAAGACACAGGATAAACAAAAGCAAGGGCGGCAAATAGAGTACCGCCTTGGAACGGTCCGTAGCAAAATCACCAATGGGGTTTTAAACCGGTTTTGGGGTGCCCAACCTCACATTTATTCCATCCCCATCCGAAAAGACAAACCGTGTAAATAAATGTATCCCCTCTCCGGCTAATCTGCAACAACTGCGATGGCAAAAACAGTGGTAAAGTGCACGTAAAGCGAAAACATTTAGGTAAAACAAACTGTATCCACCTATCGCTAGTGTACTCAATGATTGAGCTGCAAACAGAGTAACTGTAGAAAAGTAATAAAGGGTACGACGAAAACGAAATGGTACAGATATCCGACGTCCTCCTTCCGTTTCCGGATTTAAGAGGTCGCTTTCATAGAGTACTACACCTTTCCTGTCGGCGTACATGCAACGAGGCCAGCGTGATTGCCAACTGTAAAAGGGTTGACAGCCAAACACGTTGTATGTTGTAGTACTATAGGATCATATCCCTTTTTAATGAAATTTTTAACATATCTGATGAACAAAGTGAGTAAATGGGTATGTCCAATAATCTTATGAAGTTTGTAGATCATATCACCATAAAATTCAGAATGTGAAATACCGTGTCGCAGGAGCGCCTTGAGATTACATTTTTATTTGCCAATAAATGAGAGATATCTATAACAAAAGTTAGAGAAAGTACAAAAATGAGTCATGCTGGAAACTCCACATACAGAACAAACAGTCGCCCGAACAGCAACACAAGGAAATATCAAATGTACATAACTATAAAAAAAAAATCAAGAGACGCACACAGACAAAACAAACATACAATAGGGGGAAGATGGAAGTACTGCCTTGGAACGGTCAGTGACAAAAGTCACTGGGGTTAAACCGGTTTATTGCCACCCAACCTCACACTTATTCCATCCCCACCCTAAAAGACAAACAGTGTAAATAAACGTATCCCCTCTCTGACTAATCTACAACAATCGCGATGGCAAATACAGTTTATTTTAGTTCTGGGATCTCAGACCTCTGCGTGGTTGATACACATATATGAATATTCTTAAAATGGGTGATCCTTCGAAAGCAAAAGTAGAAATGCAAAAAGAGAAAATTGCAGACTCGGTTTTATTGAGTCTGTTCATGAGTAGTAATTAAAGGTGCAACACTACTCACGCCCCCTAGCACCGGCTTAAGCAGTATTCAACTTCCAAAACTAATAACATGAACACTAATGATCCCGAAGGACCAGAAAATATAACAACACTAAGAATGAAGTACCGGGCGACTTTGAGATAAACAGGTGACTGACTGTCCATGCAAGGTGTAATGAATCATATACGTTACAGCAAGCCATTGACGTTCCTTCAGTATAGGAGTTACATTGTTGTAACGTGAGGTTCTGATAATAAGGCGGACTACAGTGTTCTGCACGTATTTACGTTTGTTCAAGATGACATTTAGAATCCCATTTAATACGATATTGCAATAGTCTAATCTAAGTAACCAGGGAGTTGAATATGGTTGAATCTGACAGTATGCCCAATTTTCTTCAAATGTGCAGAACATGATTTTCATACTGAATTTACATCTTGTTCCATGACCATCCTAGAATAGCACATTGCACCAAGATTTCTCACACATGTTGACGGGTTTAATCTCTGATCCTCCTATATTTACAATATATCTTCGATGAAGTTTGTATTACGCTGGGAAGCAAACACAATGACCTCGGTGTCACCAGTGTTAGCTTGAGAATATGTGTGTGCATCCAGTTCATAATGTCATTGAGACAACCTTCAACACGCTGGAGTGCTTCTGTTTGTGTAACAATATGTCTAGGTTTACAAAACAGATACAATTGTGAATCATCAGTGTAAAAGTAATGACTTAGTCCATGATTTCTGCAAATGGAATCGACTGGATCTGTGTACACTGTATAGAACCTTCAACACAGAACCTTCCACACATTGAATTTCATTTGCACAGGTTTAGAGAGTCTTGGCGCTTTATCACCTATTTAGTGTCACAGTGTCGTGAACCCCAACTCACTGGCACTCACCATCAATGCAAACGGGTTGATATCGATCATTTAGATACAACGCCATTCATCTGAGTGATTCACATACTATGCCAAAATGATGGTCAGTGCGGTTCAAAAGTAATGTGTGATCAATGGTGGTAAAATCTGCAGAGGAATCAAGTTACACTGTTCTGATCTAGAGCCTGGGAATGTCGTTTCGAACCTTTATTTCTGTGGAATAGAGACTCGTTTTTTTCATTAAGATTGTATGATGTAAAATCTGGGATTATACCACATTTTAGACAAACGACAGATTACAAACAGTCCTGTAGTTCTTGAGCCAGATTTGGGTTTCTTTGAAAGAGGCCACATATTGGAGGTTTTGAATAGGTTGAAATACTGATACAACTTAGTGGTAAATTGAAGCAATCATTTCCGAACATCTGGGGAAACGACGATTCGTGTCAGAGAATCGTTACAATGTTTGCTGTTTCATTTCTTATCAATATCTAAGCCTCCTACGCAGGATACCTGATTCAAACATCGAAAGCTCAATATGTTGTTCATCATATTGATGACCCTGACGAGATTAATCACGACAATGCGCCTTTTACCAAACAAATCATTTTACGTGTAACAGCATGAATGTCTATGTCTATTTACTTATGTATGTTGTTACCTTTTTAGCTGCCCTATATGGTCGTTTGAAAATCATGCAGCCTATTTTAATAGGCATTATTGAATATTGTTTGCTTGTGTTGAGAAAACAAAATAACAGTATCAAACAGTTTGGATTCTGATGAGACATCATATTACATGGAATTTCATATTGATGCAGACTGCTTGCAAATGTAATCATGGAGAAATAGTTAACCCTTTGAATGTTGGATACGGGTTGGCTGCAAACACCGTAGATCCATATTAGAGAAGCATTCTATTAAAGGTCTGCAATAATCCTCACCCAACATCCTCTCACCAATTATACCCTTTCATACTGAATGAACTCTATCTTGAAACAGTGAACGTTTACACTCCGTTCAGTGAAGAAAGGGTTCAGCCAACTATCCTTCAGATAAACGTTTCCTACGATTATAGTTTGAGATAAATTGGGATAAATTGTAGACTTACCCAATCTATTCCTTTCAAAGAGTATCTGTCTGCACGCAATAAGCTTTATACTGGTGTTGTTTGTTTTTACTTTTGCACTGACAAAATAGAAAAACATAATAGTGTAGGTTGTCAAATACAAACTATGTATACTTTCCATACATTCTTCAGATGTAGATAAGATATTAATTGTTCAACCCTGGGACTACTTGATCTGCCAAAACTGGAAAATTACAGTTACGTTGATAACAGATTGGGTTTTTGATGGTGTTAACGGGAAGAGTTGTTTTAAACTCAATAAACGTTGCCATTTTGGTAGTTAGTATGCCAATGACAGTTCCTGTCTTACAAGTGTTTTGTCTAGTCATAACACATCATCATTAGGTCGCCGATTCAATCAATCGCCTTGGGTATCTGATGGTTGCATCAGAAGAAACTTTTCCACGACCAAATAGTCTAGTCATAACTACCGTAAGCCTAGATGTGTTTACTTTTCACTGTTTCAAATATGTATTTCATGGTCATTGCCAAGTTTATTTTGTAGGTGGCCTTTTAGTATGGGCGTATTTGCATTACAACTTGGCATAACATGTGTATTGTAGTAGGCGGTTTGAGATTCAGTGAAGTGTCAAACTATTCTGTATGGAATGAAAATAAATCATAAAAACATTGCTGTTGACGGATTATAAGACATTTATACTGGAAATATGTTTCGACATTCGTATACATTACTGAGTTTTACCGACTTTCATTGACATTATTTATTTTCTTGTTTTTCAAATAGGAGCGATAAGACAGTTATAGTATCTCAAGAAGACATTTCCTGCTATAAACAGGCCCCGATGTTATAAACGTTTTGCTTGAGTCTGAGATCATTCTCAAGCACCTGGCCAAGCATAGACCCCGATGGCATTTACTCCCATCCCATTTATTTTATCTTGATTAACACGACTTCACTCACATTTGCAAACAGTCTATGCCCAAAGCAGATGTCAAGTAAACAGGACCAAGGCTATTTGACACTAGATTCTCAAAAGCCCGGAATTTAAGCAGCCAGTCATTTTCCTAGCAAGAAAGGGGATTAACCCTTTCAACAGTGGAATAGCCTGTCAGTGACCACTCGATAATAAAGGCTTTAGAATGGCAAACAGTACATCCCCTGATCAGAGGCCTCCTCTAATTTGCAAGTGCTAGTTCAAATATGCCCTGCACTCGAAGCGTTGAATAGTATACTTTTGTCCGATGGGTTTTACAACATATTCCAATTTACTCTATGAACATCCATGTGGTAAATAATATTTAGCTGATCTGTTTCTAAAACAATGTCGTTTGACGACGGATCAAACTGTAGAATCATATCTCAGACTCAGACTCGGGTGGTTTATAACATTGGACCCATGATCCTGGCAATAGGATGTGTTACTCGGTGCCACATCTACTCACACTAATAACACAAAGCAAAGCAGCATTATGATCAAAGTGGTCGTTATTCTCGTTACAGATAATATAGGCTATGGTCAACTTTTTGTATTACGCTTAACCGTTTTTATGCTGAAACAAATAATGACTGTACCAGCCCTGCCTTCCAATTGGAAATTATTTGAGAGATTATTGGCCTATTGACAAACAGTTAAGATCCGGCTGAGACGCCGAGTTACTCGGAGTCTCGTCTGGATCCAAGCTATTTGCAAATGTTGGCTAAGACACGATTATCATGAGAAAGGTTAAGTAATGAATACTTGTACTGATGACGTTCATTGTGGCATATTGATGTACTACAATCTTATAATATTGTCCGCAATGTCTTATTATGTTACGCAGTTTGTCTGGATTGAACAATGCTTCTTGAATATTGCTTGCTATGAGGAATCGAAATGAGAAACCTGAAATGATGTGTTAACCCTTTGAATGCTGCAAACTGAAGGTGGAGTGACCAATCACTATCTAACGAAATAGTATATTCATATTGAATGAATCAAATTCATTGGAGGATATTGAATGACAAATAGTGTTGAACCTTATCAGAGGCCACATCTAGGATCCTTTTGACCTGGGTCTACAATATATGTATATGTTAGTATTATCCTGTGTTCATATGTGTAAATGTGCTGAAAGGCCATGCTGTAGAGCTACCGCACAATTAATAAACCCATTATTTTGTATTATTAGATGTATTTTAACTCCTTTGCAAACGGAGTAAACGTCTGTAGAAGCTGTCTGATTAGAGTCTGTCCTGTTTACATAATATAGATCTAATTCTGCAGTGTCTTCCAAGGTTAATATTCCCTTCTTGATATACAATTATGATAATTCAGCCGAATGATATTGACAATGATGACATTGTAAAATGAATATTCGTGGTGTAAAAATACCCATTTTGTCACTTTGTTCATCAAATATGTTACACAATTCATTAAAAATGGAGATGATCCTATAGTACTACAATATACTGCATGTCTGGTTGTCAACCCTTTTACAGTTGGCAATCACGCTGCCCTCTTGGCATGTACACCGACAAGAAAGGTTTAGTACTCTATGAAAGCGACCTCTTAAATTTGGAAGCGGAAGGAGGACGTCGGATATCTGTACTATGTCGTACCCTTTATTGCTTTTCTACAGTTACTCTGTTTGCAGCTCAATCATTGAGTACACCAGCGATAGGTGGATACAGTTTGTTTCACTTAAATATTTTCGTTTTAAATGCATTTTACCACTGTATTTACCATTGCGGTTGTTGTAGGTTAGTCGGAGAGGGGATACGTTTATTTAAAAAACTGTTTGTCTTTTAGGGTGGGGATGGAATAAGTGTGAGGTTTGGCGCCCCTAAACCGGTTTAACCCCAATGAATTTTGTCACTGACCGTTCCAATGCGGTACTGCCATCTTCCCCCTATTGTATGTGTTTTGTCTGTGTGCGTCTCTTTATGTTTTTGATAATTATGTACATTTGCTGTGTTTTCTTGTGTTACTGTTCGGCCGGCTGTTTGCTCTGTATGTGGTGTTTCCTGCATGACTCATATTTGTACTTTTAAATATTCTGAAAGTGGGTGGTCCTTCGAAAACAGTATAAGTAGCAATGCCAAAATAGCAAAATGCAGACACGAATGTATTGAGTCTGTTCATGGGTAGTAATTAAAAGTGCAACACCACTCACGCCCCCTAGCACCGGTTTAAAGCAGACTTGTTTCATGGGATCTATTTACGTGCCTTTTGCAAACAAAAATTAAACTAGATGTCGTTATAGAGGTTTTGTTGTACTTCTATCCCTTAACGTTTTGTCTGTCTCTATTGTCTGCTGTTTTCAAGATCACATTCTTCAGGTTAAATACGGAAGAGAATCCTAGATGCAGTTATGTTGTTTAACAAACAGAATACGTCACTCATTTTACCCCTTATGCCACTGATGAAATGCCATATGTCCTTACAAATGTTTTTCTGTTGCCAGTTTACTTTCCTCCTATTTTGAAATTGTTTTTAATTTTGTCAGACAGGTCGTGCTTGCCGGGATAATGGTTATGACATATACTTCTAGTCATACATTGCAATGTTGTTAAACCTTTCCTTCATATTAATGCCTTTTCGTGCTACAGGAGATGTCTGATCAGTTTCTGCCCCGTTTGCTTCTGGTATAATATAGATATGATTTTACAGTTTCTGTCTGAGCTAAAACATTCTGTGTAGACATGCCATTATAAAATGCCAGCTAATAAATATTCATGATGTCATTATTTCTTCCAAAAATATTAACCTTTAGCCTGCTGCGGGCGGATAAGTGATTGCCTTGCGTCTTTGTGCTTGTGATTATGTTCATGTGTTGAGTGTTTGTTTGTCTCTGGTTCTTGTGTGTCTGTTGGTGTTTTCTGTGTTCATCTCGTGTGTGAGTGGGCGTTTGAGTGTGTGGTTGTGTAAGTGTGTGTGTGTCATGCTGTCTATCGGTGTTTTGGTGGTGGTTGCGTCTTGTATGTGGCTTTGCCTGCTTGACTTTACTACTTTTTCATCAATGACAACTGAAATCGATGACGTATTCTACAAACAAATTTCGCTCAGCAGGATAAAGGTTAACAGAGAAAGGGTTAAACTATAACCCTCTTTGCCAACAATAATGTAAGCTCAAATTTAGATCTAGTGCATTTTGACTTCTGCTGATTCGATCAAGCTTTTGAGAAACTTGTCCAACTTTGACCTGACACAAGCTGAGAAATTACAGACCAAGTGCCAAACAGTTTGGTTCCAGATGAGACGCCAAGTTATTCGACGCCACATCTTGATCCAATATGTTTGCAATTAAGACTTAATTATACAGCAATCCTTGTTATATGTGTATGCTTTATCGAATGTAACTAGCGATGGTAGCTGTATGCGGGGGTCATAGGTATGGTCATGTTTTGATCGAGATGAGATATATGTCTACCATCATGATTTGGATAATAATAGTAGTGTTTCTCGTATTCTCGTATTGAGAACACTCGTTTAACTCTTTATCTCATGAATATGTCTGTACGGAATAACGGCATCATGAGTATTTATTAAGTAGAACTTGTCTTAAGTGGCCATCAAAAAGAGGTCTTGTTATTGGTATGTAAGATAGGTGGTAGTTTAATGAAGGTCAAAAGTAATACAGAAATATATATAGGAGCTTTCAGCATTATTTTGTCCTGCATTAAACGGCCACTTGCCTTATATACACATCATTAAACTCGTCTTCTGTGTTCAATAAATGCATTGTCGCTTAGGACAGGTTCTACTGTAGCTCCGTTTTACTATAGTATATGAGTATAGCATCGTGTGATATTGGCCGATACTATAGAGTCAGATCTATATATGGTTCGTAAGCAAACATAGCAAACCTTCAGCATCTGAGTCTTCTGCGTCTCTGGAATGTACAAGATTAAAGGACTTTGTAATCTGAACGTTGTAACCCGCATTGATACACCTATAAATCAATGGTATGGGTTTAATATTTCGTTTTTAATCTAAAAAAGGTGATTGTCAAGTTGAATGATTCGTTGTAACTAGCAACCTGACAATCTCTTTCACATTTTATCTTAATTTTATACATTCACTATACCTCAAGTAACTGTTATAACGTTATATGTGGTATTGTTTCCCTTTTACTATACTAGATTATACTACACATTCATTGCGATCACGTTTATAATTGTGTGTCATTTATACATTATAAAATATGAACTGAGACAGTTCTGTTTAAAACCATTTCAATGGCCATTAATTTATGGCAAATCGAAGAACTTGTTTCGCATCTGTAAGATTTCCTGTTCGTGAAACTTATATAAACATCAGATTTGGCATTTAATTCGTGATTCTGTCATATATAGTTATGATTTTGTCATTACTAAACGAGCACAACTTGTAATATATTCCAATGGTCTTTGCTACAATTCCGTCACAGATAAGACTAAACGATTTATGCTGACTTGGTTTAACACTTTTCTCCATTAATATTCAAGTCAGAAATAATTACATGACGAATATTAGTTACAATAAGTATAGAATAGACATTAAACAGACAGCTCCAAAAGCAGCTGTCTTATCTGGGTGTGTATATGCGTTTGTAAAGGCGTTTAAATTGGTATTAATGAAGTAAACAACTGATTAAGCGTAATTGCTAAAGAAAGAATTCAGTCATATTATTGAATGATATCTTACCGAGAAATATATGTTCGTAGATCTTTGTATGACTGCGTTGAATATCAATGGCAACAGACGGAATAACCGATACTGCTAACCCTTTAAATGAATGCATAGTATAGACCAAGATCAGAGGGTTCCTAGAGGAGCATTCTGATCAGGGTATGCACTGGTTGTCAGTCAAACTCCTCAAACAAATTTTAAGCGTTTCATATACTAAATGGGCCAACATCACTTTGAACACTCGTCACTCCAAGGGTTAATGACTAATGTCGACGTATCTGATGGAAAACAACATCAAGCAATGGTCTCCTATACGATGAACGGAATGCTTAGTTTGGCCGGTTGCAATTTTATTATAATGATTTAATAAGACATTATAGACACAGTACATATATATATCATATCATGGTATTGATCATTGGTGATGTTATAGTTCATTATTCATTATCTATGTCAGACCAATTATTAGACGTATGCTCATTGTTCTTGTTAATGTTGTTGTTGATTGCTTTCTTCTGTCAGCAAAATGGTTTTGTTGCGTGATTCAATTACAAAAACTTTCTCCATGAAAATAAAAATATCCAGATATATGTGAAGTTATAGTTTTGTTCCTAGCTATATAATAATTCTTTTTCCGTGTAACGTGTAAAACCGGTAAGAATCGAGACAGTTAGTTACATAAACACCCTTATACTAAATGGAATTCAGTTATTTGCACTGACTACTAAGGACAATATATTATATGAATTATCATCCAGATACTTAATTCCATTCAGGCTCTGCTCAGTCCGTAAGTGTTGCGTTTGTACTGCCTAGCAGGCCTACATTCCAACCAGATATGCACCCCACCATACGAATATCACGTTGGAATACATAATTAAATCTAACCATGAAATCCTCCGTTTTTATTATCTTCCGCATCCACTATTTATAACTACCTGACTCCCCTTTTCAGCGTTTCTATAAACTTTGTCTCAAAACAGACACTCTATATACACATACGACTACATCACATGCGAAACGCGAATCTTTGTAAAAGCAGGAGCAAACATATTTATAAAACAAATTACAGTGTTTAATGTAAAGTAAGTAGATTTATGAGACGACATGTAGTGCATGATGTGAAACAAATATATTTTTAGACAAAATACAGCGCATATTGTGAAGCGAAAACATTTATGAGACAAACAATGTACAGCGCATCATGTTGAGCAGATACCTTCATAAAAACAAAATACAGTGTATAATGTAAAGCATATACATTTAGGAGACAATATATAGTTTATAATGTGACGCAAATACATTTATGAAACACAATATAGTGTATAATGTGATGCATATATACATTTGTGAAACACAATATAGTGTATAATTTGAGGCAAATTATAGTGTATAATTTGATGCAATGGCTGACAAAATACAGTGTATAATGTGAATCAGATATAGTTATGAAATACAGGATAGTGTGTCATGCGAAGTATATAGCTTTATGAAACACAATGCAATGGATCATGTGCCTCAAATATTTATAAAAACACAATATAGATCTAGTTTTTAATGTAAAGCAAATATATTTATGAAACACAATATAGTGTATAATGTAGAACATTTCCTTTCATAAAACAAAATACAGTGTCTAATGTTGACAAACAAATAGTTATGAAACAAAATGTAGTGTATAATGTGGAATAAATACCAAAATACGTTGTACACGGAGGACACATACATTTATGACGCTTAGGACAAGTTTAACGTAATCATTGTCCTGCTGAAAAAAATATATACCTCCTAAAACCTTGGCCTGTTGTAAGCTTTATTCTGCTTCATCCAAGCTCTTGAAAATCTACAGATGAACTTCAATATAACTCGGATAACTCGAACCTCAAGATAACTCGAACTAAAAGTTCAGTCCTTCCAAAAACTTAGATTACAGTATCACTATACATATATAGAAACACATGTGACTGCTTAATGCTAGTCTAAAGCAATGCTGAATTAATGCTCTATTTAAGCTGTGAGCTAGAGAAATTTTCCATATAAGAAATAGGATAACTCGAACTTCTGTTATTTCAAACTAATTTGTATAGCCCCATGAAGTTCAAGATATCGAACTTCAACTGAAGTAACCGTGTTTTCAACCACTATATTAGACTAAGAGAACCTCGGTGCCTTGTCTGGAGCCAAGCTACATGTATGTGCCAATGCCAGTCAGGCTGTGCTTTGCATTTTAAGTGTTATATTATTACTGCAGTCGCCCTACAGGGGAGTACAATAGAACCTCTATAAAGCGACCACTTAATGAATCACTATATACGTCTTTACAAGCAGGTCGTAGTATAATGCGGGACTAAAGGAATGCTGAATCTTTCTTATCACATTAATTGAGCTACCTCCTTCCAGTACTACAGAGAATAAAACTTTGTTTTTAAAGAGATTTTACCGTAATTCATTTCTTCCGAACAATCGTGATCTATTGCACGTAGAGAGAATCCATAATTACATATGAAAACAGTTGGACCTACTAGATACGATGTCGAGTTAGAGATGGTTTCAAACTGCTAGTTTGTTAAATTGAACAATATATAAGACAGTGTTGACGTGGTACAGATGTATATTTTATTCGTAGCTGTAATAGCTTGTTATTTATCTGTAATACACTTGAATGCAGCTGGAACACAAACTCGCATGCATGAACAAAGCAGTTTTAGAGAAATTGGTTAATTTACAGTCAAATTAATTTTAACTGAAATAGTTTCAATACTAAAGCTAAAATACTTAAAACAACGAAGCTATACGCTTAAGAAAGTAAATTCAATTATTCCCATATATTTACAGAAAACTCATCCATATTTCATTTTTAAACCCGTCCATTTTACATATTGAGAGGACATAGAAAATAAAATATGTGTTCAGCAAACAGTGCAGAACCTGATCAGAGGGCTCCTTCAGGATACCTCCTATCTGGGTCTATATTGTTTGCCGGTGACCTTTTTAAGGGACACTGGGCACGAATTGGTGCAAACAGTCGAAAAAAATAAACGAGTTTTTGTTTCAATTAAATGAATTAGTTAAATACTTGTTCTGCCAGCATTTCATGTCAAATATCCATTTTGACAAAACAAAATATCATCATTATTTGTCCCTCACAATTGCCGATGTTCATACTTTTTAATTAATAATGTCATTCTAGACTGATAAATGCATTCGTTAACTTCACATCAAAATTTGCTTTCTTCTCTCTCGTGATGTTTATCCCCCTTCTCCAACAATCCAATATTTCAACTCCAGTTATGAACATTTACTTTCTGGATCATTGATTGGCACCCAAATGGCTATCTCTCGTGCATTTCGATAGGAATTATAACACGGTCTGCCTCTGCTCACAGACAGAGAACAAGTAAAGGTGACTAAAATGCGCAATACTTCACTGCACGTGCTGGGTTCGAGTCGGCTGTTATATTACCGTCATTGTTCTTCATATTCCGCACATATACAATAGTATTAGACAGAGTTGTGTAGTCTTTATTATACGAATTATCGAGTTCGATACGTCATTGGTTTAAAATGTATTGTCAATGCTTTACCCCATATAATATTCATGAATGAAATAATGACAGCATGGATATTGATTAAATAATGTTTATAATGATATACTAAATTATGAATGTACAGTGCTGACCATGATCAAACGGACCATTAAGAAGCGGTCTGGTCTGTTATTGCGTTTGTTTTAGTAAAGAGTTAACACTTCTTTACACTCTTTATTATACCTATCAACAGTATGACTAGTTTGAAAACCTAAACCTACATTTGCGTGATGTAAAATAAAACCACTCGAATGAGACCACTTAATGCATAAGCATGACTGTATTTATAAGCAGGTGGTTGCCTAATGCAGGACGAAAGTTATGCAGAAAGCTCCTATCTGCATAAATTTCTTCCTGCATTAAGCTACCACCTGCCTTTGTCACTGTGAGTTATGTCCCTTTTTGCTGGTCGCATTAGAGGGGTTTTACTGTATGTGCAGAAGGAAATGTACCATTTTTACGGACCCGTTTGAATCAAAATGATTACAGTAGCGCCTTAAGCGGCCATCAAGAGATATCTAATTATGAGTTTGTAGGGCTGGTGGTAGCTTAAAGCAGGACAAAAGTAATGCAGAAAGCTCTTATAGGAGATTTCTGCATTACTTTTGTCCAGCATTATGCAACCACCTGCCTTTTAAGATTCCTATGTTCAATATATGAATGGCTGCTTAAGACATGTTCTACTGTATATCATTCAGGTTCGTCGTTGAGCTGTTGGTAATTACATGTACATGTATATACATTTCTTGACCTGAATTTCTCCACAACTCAACTTCGAACAGTGATATAATATATATTCTAACACACCTCGCGCACACATCTACATAAACAAAGAAGGGACGTATCTATTTTTGAATTCTCAATAAAACTCCGCACGCGCTGTAACAGCTTAACGTGACGTAATATGGCTTCGAAAATTCGTACGACAAGAAACGTAGTGCCGTTGTGGCGGTGCAAATTATAGTTAAATTGAAGTGTTAGAATCGAAATAATAAATTTATACCAGTGTTTTATCGTGCAATCGAACACTGGTAGGAGTTGAGATGCGTATTAAATAAATCACTGGTATGATATAATCATTTTTGTAATATCAAGCGTATCCGCGTGCAAAAAAAGGAATAGTTTATTTTAAGCTTTTGTACATCTATGCACCGGTTCTCTGGTGGCAAGCCAACCAATAGATTTGTATATGAACCCCACCATCGATCAAAATTCGCAGAGGTTAAAGAATATCTGGTTTAACTAAACCATTTAAATAAAGTAGTATTAGCCCTTTACCCATGGGTATCTATGTAAAAATACTGTAGGCATGAATATTAATTAGCTTAATACTTGTAATGACATATGACATATGACCCAGAAACGTGTTTGCACTGATAAAAATCATATACTTCCACAAGCTAAGCGAGAAGACCCTGGTCTGTCGACTCTTACATGAGCCACAGCCTAATCCGGGTCTACTGTGTTTGCAAAGGCGTTAAAATGCGTATTTATGGTGTTATTTACAAATATCAACATATTTAAATATGCAAATGTCCCAATATTATTTGGATAATAAAGAAGTGCGCATCAATCATGTTACAGTCTACCTATTCTAAATTCTGAAGGGTGGTGATCCCCCGAAAGCAAAAATTTCAGCACAAAAAGAGAAAATTGCAGACTCGGTTTTATTGAGTCTGTTCATGAGCAGTAATTGAAAGTGCAACACTGCTCACGCCCCCTAGCACCGGCTTAAGCGGTATTCAATTTTCAGAACAAGAAGTACTGAAATTCATGATCTCGAAGGATCAGAAGGTATAACAACACTGAGAATGAAGTACGGGGCGACGTTTTACGGCCTCCACACAAGCACTTAACACCTGCTGTTGTGAAGATTATAAATTCTGAAGGGTGGTGATCCCCCGAAAGCAAAAATTGCAACACAAAAAGAGAAAATTGCAGACTCGGTTTTATTGAGTCTTTTCATGAGCAGTAATTGAAAGTGCAACACTGCTCACGCCCCCTAGCACCGGCTTAAGCGGTATTCAATTTTCAGAACAAGAAGTACTGAAATTCATGATCTCGAAGGATCAGAAGGTATAACAACACTTTACTATATCGATTATGAGAGCGCTTGGAAGCAGTTTCGATTCACATGACCTGCAGTGTATTTTGACGTTCCCTCAGAATATAAGCTGTTCTGCACTCAGTCAGTAACTTCTGAAAAGCTAGAACGAATCGAAAGTAACACTTGCTTAAAGTTTTACGTAAGTTTTACAACAATATAATGGTTAAAGATTGCGGTATTATAAAGTAATTACCGTCTGTTCACATTCGCAACTGCTTCAAAGTTAGTTTTCATTCAATCTCTACTTAAAATATATATTTGATATTTATTTATTTCAATCTCATCGGTATACGTACAGTAACAACAAACATGTATAGTTAAATTATCAAACGATGTATACAGCCATTCTAGAAAGAATTATTAGAGAATGTATTTATCACATGTGACGCATAACCAAACAACGGTTTGAAGAGATCGTTTAACCCCTTCGATCAGATCAAAAGGGCACTAAATGGCAAACGGTAACTCGCTGAACATAAACGAATACACATGCATTAGGCTAAGATAGTAGTTTCATTATGTACATGAAAAGAAGATCTTTTATCTAAAATCTAAAAGCAGGTTTGTTGCATATGAGGTTTAGTAAATATATTGTGCAACTTCATTCTCAGTGTTGTTATATTATCCGGTCTTTCGGGATCATTAGTTTTGAGGTTATAAGTTTTGAAAATTTAATACTGCTAAGCCGGTGCTAGGGGTCATGAGTAGTGTTGCATTCTTAATTACTACTCATGAACAGACTCAATTAAATCGAGTCTCCAATTTTCTCTTTTGGCATTGCTACTTTTGCTTTCGAAGGATCACCCACCTTCAGAATATTTGTTCTTATCATTTGATAATGCAAAAATACTTGATACCTGTGCTGCCCTTTCCAAAAGGTCTTCACGAATATCATAGTATAAAGGGCATTGAAGGATAACGTGTAACTGATCACAGAAAATACACGTTCTATCATTTTCTGCTAGATTACTATATCGACCTATTTCAAATATTATAGGTGCACCCCCCCCCACACACACACACACACACACACACACACGCGCGCGCATCTAAAACAAACAAAGTTGTACGATGTTCAAATGGCAATATCATTTTACAATGCGATTCAGCAGAGAACTCTGATTTCAATAGAGGGTTAATACACGTTTTTTCGGGCAATAACATCTGCAGTGTCCCGAGGGACTTCGGGCTCGGGCCAACAACATTCCCGAGGGACACCGCAGATGTTATTGCCCGAAAACAAACGTGTATTTACGCTATTCTTGCATAAAAACCCATTTTCTGCTTTCCTGCATCAATTTAATTCTTCCAAATACAGGCTGTACACATCTTTGACACTTCGTTCGATTTATGCTGTTTCCGGGCCACTGTTTTCTTTCTGACGTCAATTCATGGTTGTATCAAATACCGTTTACACAGAATTTCATTCAATATGTATTATCAAGAAAACAGTTAATTGTCGGTGCCCCTGAAAGAGTCGCACCGCTCACGTAGCTTTCAAAAGTCAAAATGCTATAGCATTCGCGTCCATTGTTTACCTTATGCCCCGAATAGGTATAATTAAAACCAGTCAACAACAGCGCGTGAGCACGAGAATCGCCTTGTTAATACATGGTCTAGCGGGACAACAACAGCACGTTTTGTGCAAGAATATTCAATATATTCAGTTGGACCAGTGATACTGTTGATCAAATTTTTTCAATCAATGATAAATTGATTTATCATATTGTTTTCAACATAATTACAAACATATTTCTTGCATATACAAACATCAACATAAGTACCGGTGGTTAGTAATATTACATTCTATAAGTTTAGATTTGACCATAGAAAACCAATATGTATAAGACGGTCCACTATCCTATCAGCAGGCGCCCAGAGTGCAATACGTCAAAACGTGTTGAAAAGGGTGTTGCAAATACGTGACCAAAGTTGAATTATATGTTTCCTCTGTCTTACAATCGGGGGCTGCCACACCATCTCCCAAACTAACACCGCATATTTGCCAACTTTGAGAAAAAACACATGGCCCTGTCATGACATAACTTGCACTCTGAGCGACTACTTTAGTTAGTCAGTATCAGACCTAGGTGAGTGTATTTATCAACTATTTGAATGAAATCATTCAACACTGAAATACAGCATTTGATTTGGCTTTCGATGGATTTCTGAAGTAAACAAATTATTCTTGTTACATTTAATAGCCATCTGATTCTCTGCAGTCCAGTCATTTACACCATAAAGTAAATACTGTAAATATTGGACTGAATCCGCTAATAAAACGATGTCGTCTGCATAAAGAAGTATGCATACTTTATCTTGCCCTATATCAATACCAATATTAAGTGACTTGAGATATATGGTTAGATCATTAATATATAAATTGTAATGGAACAAAAGTGGGGATATAATACAGCCTTGTCTCAGACCAACTTTAACACCAAACCAGCTCGTAATAAATGAATTAACACTGACACAAGAAGATGCAGAACTATATAATGACTTTAACCCTTTCCCTGTTCTATATTTAGCCAAAATTTCAATACCTACTGAATATTCATTAACAAAATAGTTATTAATAAATATGAAAGGTGGAGCATTGCAGACATTTTAGAAAGCAAAGAAACAGATTTTTCAAATTCTGTAAGCAAACAGAGCAGACCCTGATCAGACGGCTCCTCTAGGATCCGTCTGATCTGGGTCTACTCTATTTGCAAATGCGTGAAAACACATTTATATGAGGGAAAGGGTTAAAGCAACAATCATTTTCCCACTAATTCCAGAATATGTCAGACGTATCTATAACTTAGTTTAATTGATAATTTCGTGTGTAGGTCTAGTTATGCACAGTTCCGACGAATAGGTCATATAAGAAAGTACCTCTCAGCTGTTGCTACCAAGACTTTGGTAACCTCTCTGGTTATATCAAAAATAGACTACTGCAACTCATTGCTGTATGAAATTTCAAACAAAACACTGCGGAAATTTCAAAGAGTGCAAAACACAGCAGCCCGCATCATAATCAGGACTTCTCGATATAATCATATCACGCCGGATTTGAAGGAACTTCACTGGCATCCGGTTCAACATCGGATTGCATTCAAATTTCTGACAGTTACGTATAAAGCCATGCACAATGAATCCGCCAAGTACCTTGTCGACATGCTTGACGTGTACATGCACCGCGGGGAATTAAGATCAGCAAGTAGTTCCTTGTCGTTGATTGTACCAAAAAGTCGTAAGGTACAATACGATGAGAGAAGTCTTATGCATGCAGCTCCGAAACTCTGGAATGCTCTACCATCAGGCATTAGATATGCAAGCTCACTGGCATGTTTCAAAAAATCTCTGAAAACGCATTTCTTCAACATATATTACTAGGGCAGTTTCGAAAACGTAGCTAATGATCGTCTATCATCATAACTGCTGCATTAGCCACAGCGCGTTGACCCTGCCACTCTCTTATGACTGGGGGACATTTTTAAACCCCTTTTTTAAACATAATGCTAAACAAATAAAATTTAAAAAATTAAATAAATAAACGAACAACAAAAACCTCATCCATAATTCTTATGGATTTCTAGGGAATCCCCTTGCTGTTGTACGTGCGGGTGTTGTGTCAGCAGGATTCCGCTGTTCAGGTGTTAGATTCCGAGGGAGTGCTGTTGTCAAACGGGGATACACTATATGCTTTGTACCCCTGGTAACCCCAGTTCCAATGCCGGGGGAGCATAATAGTGAAACCGGGCATCCCTATACTGCGCTGGTACACTGGGAGTATTGCTGGCATGACTTGTTACCCTGCCCTCAACCAGTGCCAGTGATTCCTGTTAAGCTAACCCAGGTTCCTTATTTTGTCTTACCAGTGAACTGGGTCATGTAAATATGGACAGTGGGCAGGTTAAGCCTGTAAGGTTCGATGCAGCATCGCGTGTCTCTCAATCAGTCTCGATTTGTCCGATATGATCTCTTTGCCATTGCAGCCGGTGGGATATGTTGTAGTTTACGGGATACCCTCTTTAGCTCTATTTTGGCTGGGCTTTTTCGGGTTCCCATAATAGGACATTTTACTCTGTAATTAATATATGGATATACCCTATTACAACTCCGTTAAAATATTGTTTGACTGGAGTGGTTGCATATTGCGCGAATATAACAGTTGTTTATTTGTATTGCTTAGTTTATATGCATGAACTTCAAATTAATCTGTTCTGTTACCCAATTTTCCAATATATGTAAGGCAATATTTTATGTGTACTGGTGTGTGCCAAAACAATGTACCCACTCTGTTGGTTCTGGGTCACAACTGTGTGACGTACTGACACTGTGCATAGAATGTTACATTTAAATTTTTATATATAATTATTAAATACATTTTATTCTAAATATTCTATATGCATTGAATATACCATGTTTTGTACATAACATGTATCTTTGTGAAGCGCTTTTGATTGCACATATCCTTTGTGAAAAGAGCGGTATATAAATGTGGTATAATAATAAAATAATAATAACATTAGAATCATACGCCTTTCAATTCAATGATGACTCAAAATGTAGCTTTCTTCAACTTGTTTCTAGTTTCTATAATGTTACAAAGAGATAAAATATGATCTGCTGTGCTTATATTTCTTTATAAAACCATTCTGTTCATCGACAAGTCTGTCATTTTTTTCTACCCATAAAGATAATCTAGAATTTAATACGTTACAATAAACTGTATGCATAGCAGAGGCCAGGGCTATGCCTCTATAAGAAAGTGGATCTCCTGAATCCGAAGATAATTTTGGAATTGTGTTAATAATGCATTTACCCCGTGAATATGGCATAATACAACATTCAAAACAAAAGTTGTATAAGTCACGAAGGTAAAGTATACAAGAGTCACTTTATGACCTTCAGCGGGAATGCCGTCACTTTCAGTTGCTTTCCCCAGTATTGCACGTTCAACAACTTCTCTGACTTCCAAAATACAAATAGGTGCGTTATAAGGTAATCTAAATATGGATTGTCGTTAAGGACTTCATTTTGTCTAAAAGTAAATACAGATTAAAGGCATCTCAATGCTCCTTCATAAGTGACACCCCCTCCCCAATACACAGTGTCCAGCTGTGCTGAGTATTTATTCCATGTAATGGCCATAAGAGATAAAGTTAAGCAATTATACCTTGACATTCTGTGATAGTAGCCCGCCTTATCATTATTATTATTTGTGCATTAGATGCCAGAGGTTCAGTACCCAAATTACAAACAGCATGTGGTAAATGGGTCAACATTCCTTTCGAAATGCATAAGTGGAGAGTCAAACACAAACCCCTAGCTCTGTGAATTGCTTTGTGGCGACCGTGGCGCCGAACGAGTTCAAGAGGCTTTAAAATAGCACACAATGCAAATAGGATTTATTGAAAGCAATTATTTATTTAAATTAATTACCCAAAGCTCATACAGCTCAATTTTCAGCACACTGTTCGCGAATTGTCGGTGCAAATACTTTGGAATCAGATGTTACGCCGATTAGTTTGGCGTCTTGACAGGATAAAAACTGATTTCTGACAAAAAAGAACAACGGAGACAAATCTTCGTGATTTAGCAAATGGCAATCACTTAGCATACGGATATTTAATACATTTTGATATTCAAATAAAATATAGAGTCTGCTGGTATTTAGTTTCCTTTACATTTAACTCTTGTCCCGATAGAGATGCTGGAATTGCTTATATCAAGATCATGATTCTATACAAAGCTACAGAAGGAGCGTACCCAAATACAAACATCGTCATTTCTCCACCAAACCCTAAACTGTGACCACTCTTTCGAATTATATCTTCGAAGTGAGACTGGAGAGTGGTCACAGTATAGGGTTTTGTGGAGAAATAAAGGAACTATTCTTGAGAAATAAAGGAACCATTCTTGAAAATGTTTAAATTTACGCATCTTATCTAGACCTCTGCTACAGGTTCTGCTACAGTCAAAGATAACAGCTCATAATAAATCTTCAGGCAATACATCTCCATGGTATTATGATTTCGTCCATGAATAAGCATATTGTAAATGGTTAATTGTCAGTTTGTGAAATGTTAGCATGTAGAACTCCAAACACTGTAGAACGTGTTTGGAGACTTACACTTGATGCAACGGTGTCCGTTACATGTGTTTTGTATTAAAAACCTTTCTGTCGAACTTATGCCAACACTATTTACTTGCTCGTGTTTATTGTTTCACCCTGAGACTGATTTAAGAGAAATCGATATACTTATTTCCAATAACCTATTATTGTTATCATGGTGATTGCACTGTCGCTGTTTAATCATTATCCCGCTATGACTTTAACCACGTTTTCAAACAGCTTGGATCCAGACAAGACGCCCGGTAACGCGACGTCTCATCAGGATCCAGTCTATTTGAAACTTAGTCAATGATTTAATATTTCTCATAAGCGTTAGGTCATGAAATTTGGTCGCTGAAAATAAAATTATTTTACTGATGGCCAGTGATGTTTTTAAAAATTGTATTACCATGGTAATAACTATGTAAACCCGTTATATAATTTTCATAAACTATTACTCTATTTATGGCCCGATGTTATCTTCAATGAGTACTATAAAATATACTGGAAACATTTAAATACAGCAGAAGCTGTCTTAAACGACCATAAAAGGGGGCCTAATTATGCGTTTATACGGCAGGTGGTAGCTTATTGCAGATAAAAAGTAATGCAGAAAGTTCCTATTTGCTTACTGCATTCGTTTTGCCAGCATTAAGCAACCCCCTGCTGTTAAGATTCCTTTGTTCAACAAATGAATGATCGCTTCAGACAGGTTCAACTGTACGTTTAGAACAGTGTTTAGTGTATTTGACATAAAACAAAACGTGTATATGTCAGGAGTCTCTTCCATCATGTGTATGTTCCTCATGTGACGAGGCATGAACATGAAACTGGTTGGAATCACAAAAATAATCACTACCATACAATAAACACTGCGTTGAAATTAATTTTCAGCATTTTCTGGTTTAATATGTGTTGATTGAAGACAGCCTGAAAATTCTTCCAGACGAACGCCTCACTGCTTACATTAATGAAGTGTGCTATAAATTATTGGAGAATTATTTTACTGCGTTCTGCCAGGGAACATGTTGTTTTAGTTCAGCAATTAAATATAATTGGTTCCCATGCATTAATTTGCTTTTAACGACATTGCTTGTCCATTATACAGCAGTTATTTATCAATTTAAAGAACCCATAAACAATGATCGGATCATCTTAACTAATTTTTCACAAAAAGCATTAGGGTTGATTTGTCTTGAGCTTTCGAGAAATCGCACACAAAAGTTGATATGTTGCCTCTCAAACTATGCATAACCATGTAAACCCGGGGAATTGCCACTGTTAATATAAAGTGATTATTTGCATTATATTCAACCACTACATTCAGGCTATGAATTTTCATGCAAAAAAATATTAAATGTATGGATAAACATTGGATGTATTTTATAATGGCACCATGAACAGTGGATTTTATACCTTGACGAAAACTGTATTACTTCAGAACGAAACGGAAAATACCTTAACCCTTCGCTTGCTATTCACGTTAATATACCTACCTGTAAATAGTGAAGACCCATAGTAGGAGCTGTCTCATCAGGGTCTGCACTATTTACAAGTTGATTGTGCAACCAGTGCACTCCACAGCAGTGATTGCATAGCGAAATAATTGTACACAGTGAAGATATATGTAATTATACAACAGGACATGGGTAAAGAAGGAGAAATTTATTTCAAAATTCAGCAAGCGAAGGGTTAATAAGACAGCCCTTACATGAGTTGTACGAGTTGGGTCTACTCAGATTGCAAAGGCGTGAAAAGCCTTTATGTGTGGAAAAGGATTAATACACATTCACGGTCTTCCATAAGGCTTGAAAAGTCACTGAATGTCAAAAGGTATTCAGTCACAGTAACAATACAATAGAATCTGTCTTAAGAGGTAATTCACGCATTGCCCAATTGCCCATAGGGGTATTAAAAAGCAGGATGTTGCTTAATGCAAGGCAAAAGTAATGCAGCAAATTTCTAAGAGAGCTTTCTGTATTATTTTGACCTGTATTAAGCTACCTATCACCTGCCTCTCATATCCTTCATTAGACCTGATTTTGATAGCCGCTTAATGCAGGTTTAGCATGCTTTAACCTACATCTTTCTAAGCGTGATCCAACTGGTATATTAGGTAAATACAGTAAACCCTCTTTATAACAGCCACTACATTACAGTAAAACCTCTCTATAACGGCCACTCAATTACAGTAAAACCTCTCTATAACGGCAACTAAATTACATCAAGTAGTTAAAGGCAGGTGGCTACTTAAAGCAAGGTGAAATAAAAACAGAACGCTCCTATAGGAGCGTTATGTTTTGCTTTCGCCTTGATTTAAGCAGCTACCTGTCCTAAATACCATCTAATTAACACAATTGAGTGGCCGTTATAGAGAGGTTTTACTGTATTCTGCGTCTCATTAGGATCCAAACTCCTTGACACTCGGTTAATAGTTTCTCACATTAACGAAACAGATATAGGAACAGCCTGCAACAAATTGGAGATTAACCTATGAGTGCCCAGGGTCCCTGAACATGGAGATAGGCTAACAGTGTAGCCCCAGATCAGATGGCTCCTAAAGGAACCCTCTGATCAGAGTCTGCGCTGTTTGCCATATCCATCAATGCCAATGGCTTACACCAGCAAATAGTTGTTTGTTGTGTCCCCCCCTCCCCCTTTCACATGAAAATAGATGTGTTCCAAATAAGATCTAGACGGTGTTCTTCAAATAATATGGGACCAGAAATTACTTTGCAATAGGTTAATGGCAATCTGGATTCCAAAGGCGTGTACTGCATCTAAGGAACTCCATCTATACTATCTGAATGACCAAATGCTAAATAATCCCAGACATTGATGAGAGTATATAAATGTCACTGTATAAACAAACAAAATAAACTGTAAACAAAAATCAAACACTGAATATATATATATGTTCATAATCATGAAGGAGTTGATCTTGATATCACTTGAGTGTCTCTTATAACAAACAAATCACTTTTAAAACGTTACGTTTGTGTAGCCCATGACCTTCTCAACTGCATATTATTGGCCGAATGATAAAATACATGGGCCGGTGATATCTTCCATATTTATTTCGTAACTAAGCTGTTTGAAATGTCTGCCATGTCTGAATTTAGCACAATAATAATTGAGCATTTGGTTACGTCTGTCTTTGGGGAAGACTATCCTTCAAATAAATTTTTCACGTGAGTGTTTTATTGTGAGAGTATGTCCAGCCTTATCCTCTCATAGGACCTATGTCTACACGCAATGTTGCAATAATATCTAACGACCTTAGCACTGTATAGATGGAAATTAATGAATGTTTACCACATACAAAACCTAGCAATATAGCTGGAAGACGTCTGGACAAGAACGGGAAAGTACTGACAAATCCATACGTAAGATACCTCAATGCTTCAATACACCTGTTAAGACACTGGCGTCTTTACAGTTTTGAAGAGAGAGATTCAGAAATAAATTAATTATTCTACATTGCCATAGGTTAGCATTTATGTCATCGTCACATATATTTCTGAATGGCGATTGTGTGTACATATACAGTAAAGGTAAAAATCCTCTAAACCAGAATTCTAGTAGAGACGAATTTAGATACTATAGGCACGTGGCTGCTTAATGCAGGGTGCAACTCATGGAGAAATCTCCTAGAGCTTCTAGGTGGCTACTTAATGCAGGGTGAAACTCATGGAGAAAAATCTTAGAGGAGCTTTCTGCATGTCTTGTATCCTGCATTAAGCTGTCACCTGTCTTACAGGCTGGTATTACTACTAATTTGAACTTCCGGTTTAGAGAGGTTTCACTGAATGAAATGAATGAATGAATGAATGAAAGACTTTATTTAACGAGGATAGCTCAATTGGTCATAATGACTAATCTACCTTGAGGCCCTCAAACAAGCATTTCATACAAAATATAAAACAGCAAAACATATATCTAGATAAGCAGTTAACAACAAACCAATTTTCAGAAATTAACTCTTTGCATGCTAAGTAATGTGCGTCTGAAAATTTAATAACTGTTGCAGATTCTTCAAGGATATACATTCGGGTCCCGATAAAACTCCAAGTAATTTAGTGTCTTATCTGGATCGAATCTGTTATCATAGCTTTTATTTGCAACTAGCATCCAAAGAGTTAATCAGGCACGAAAAAATGGAATACATATATTTATACCATTTGACCCTGATTCTGGTGGATGTATGTATACACGCGCTATTAAAACCACAGGTGCAGGGCGCGTGACAGTTTCATTTATAAATACTAATAACAAACATCTTGACTGTACACTTCAATTATAGAAGTTCATTTTAATAAAAGCTGGTGGATTGTTTTTGTAATCTCAAAACAATGTATGCATTACGGGTGTTCTGATCCAGGCAAGATCATTGCCACTGATGCATCTCCGATGGTGGTTCCGCTTGTATAATTTGCAAGTTGTGGTGTTGGTATACGACATTGGTGGTGTTATATGACATTGATGGTGGTATACGACATTGGTGGTAGTATATGACAGTTGTGGTGGTATACGACATTGGTGGTAGTATATGACATTGATGGTGGTATACGATATTGGTGGTAGTATATGACATGTGTGGTGGTATACGACATTGGTGGTAGTATATGACATTGTCGGTGTGGTGGTATCTGATACCAAATGGTATTATTTGACATTGGTTGTGATATGTATTATTATACTGCAAAGTAAAATCCTCACTTCTGATTGGTTAACTAGCCGTGTACATGAGTCCATGTACCCTGTGAGCTGACAGGGTACATAGAAATCCCCCATGGCAGGCCCCACATATTATGGTCAGAAACCAAAAGACCGACTTCTCGACTCGGCTAAACCATAGCAAAATTCATAATAGACAACTATTGATACGTAAAGAAAACAATGCAGGAATGAATTAAAAAATATCATTGTTTGAAATGACCAATAAAACAGTTTTTAGAGGAGTTATTATATCGTCCAGCCATCTATAATAACACGAACGCCGATGAAATACAATACACACCACTTCGGATACCTTCGGGTAGAAATAAATGTATTGGGGCGCTTTTAGGGGAATTAGCGTGTTTAGTGATTCAACATGCCAAAATGGATTTATATAAATTATCCGAACCGTAAAACTTTGCAGTATAATAAATTCGTTATACAGTTCTTTCCCAGGGTACATGACGATTTATTCCCGGCTGGTAAAATCATGTAACCCTCGCCTAACGGCTCGGGCAACATGATTTTCCTCAGCCGGGAATAAATCGTCATGTACCCTGGGAAAGAACTGTATAACTAATAATATCTATGTTGGTATATGATATTGGTAACCGTACATGACATGAGGTGTTATAATTATGACATTGGTGCCCAATTTGGTGGTGGTATACGACATTAGTTGTGGTATATGACATTGACGGCGGTGGTATGACATTTGTAATGGTATAGAACACTCGCGGTGGTATACTATTTTGGTGATAGTATATGATATTGGTGGTGGTATATGACGTTGGTGATGTGTTACATTTGTGGTGGTATATGATATCGGTGGTGGTATACGACATTGGTTGTTGTATTTGATATTCGTGGCGGTGATATATCAGATTTGTGGTGGTTTGGTAATAACGGTTGCGATGTAATGAAGGGGGTGATGGCGTGTCGTCAGCGTGTGGTTGAGGTATGATGGTGGCTATATAGTACATTATTACCAGTCAGAGTAAATCCTTGGAATTTGATTGGTCAGTGTGCCAAAAACTACCGGGTGTACAGAACCGTATTCGGCGGCTTCCACGCGTGACGTTTTTCGTTTTGTTTTTGTTTTTAGCGTCGATTCGAAATTTCATATCGTCCTAACTCCATTAATTCTGGACGGATTACGACCAAATAATCGATAATAAACATAACAAATTGTTCCTCATATGTTCCTCAATTTGACACTATCAACTTCTCAGTAGAACGTGTAATCGTTTACACTCAAATGTTTACATGTGAAGTTTGAATTATTCTTTCGGAAATTCGAATTGCTCTGAGACGACGTCATATTTGCTCTGTGATGACGTCATTATTTCCTTGTCGTGTCGTCATATGAATAATGTCAGCAAAAATAAGAGTTGTTCGTTTCTAAATTAGGTAAATCGGATCTCTGACTGGTAATAAATTCGTTACACGGTAATTTGGCAGGGTGTACGGGCTGGTATGACCGGGCTAGGTCACGTATTTCCATCGGCTAACGCCTCAGGAAATACGGGATCTAACCCGGTCATACAAGCCCGTAAGCCCCCTCTAAACCGAGTTCTAGTAGAGAAGAATTTAGATACGTTTAGATATGCATTAAGCTGCCACCTGTCTCAAAGGTCAATATTTATAGTAAATTCAACGTCCAGTTTAAAGGGCTTTACTGTAATTATATTGCAGATAATAATATCAAATGTTCCAAGTTAACCTCGTATTCACTGTAAAACGGGATATTCCGAAGCGTTTCGTCTTATTTGGTACAGACATTGATATAAATGGACACATGTATCTTCTTTGTGAAAGTGATTCTTGCCTATCAAATGATATTTAATAATGTATTAAACTTTAACTCTTCTTATGCTGAATATTCAAAGTTTAATGTGAATAAATCCCCTATCAACTAGATGAATTATACTAAAGATTTACCAAATGCAGCTAATGGATAACCATGGCAAATAGTGAAGACTACACTTCAGTCGAACTTTGATATCTCGAACTTCAAGGGACCATACAAATTACTTCGATATAACAGAGATTCGAATTATCCGATTTCTAATCTGAACAATTTCACAGCTTAATGTAGTTTTTAGTGTAATGCTGAAAGTTCCTGAAGGAACTTTCAGCATTATTTTAGATCTGCATTAGGCTGCACCATGCGTTTCTTTATATGCACAGTCATACATTTTAGAACAATTCTGTACTGTAATTTTGGAAGGAGCAGACTTTTACTTCGAATTATCCCGAAGTCGAGTTATCCTAGTTCGAGATACCGACGTTCAACTGTATTTGCAAATGCAAATATGTACGCTATAAGAGTATAAAAGTGTTTATTTTTCTCGAGACCGGGGTTAGATAATGGGTGATACAGTTCATAATGGTATAACAGAATAATTGTACTCGTTGATGTAGTAGTGAATTTGTCATTACGACACAGATGAGTGACATTAACGGCGGCATAATGACCACCGTACCACATTAAGGTTCAGTTACAAGACAATGTTGCACCCAAAGTGGTCGTAACATATAATGTAGGAGAATCACATTCATTGTTAGCAATCGTTTGGGTCACTGCTGCCTTTCATGTTTCGTTATGCGTCCCAGAACAAATTACGGTCAATAGGGAAATATCAGTTAAGTACGTCTCACAAAATTGGCTGTAATATATTGTTATGTTGCATAATTAGTTTGTCTGAGCTGAACAATGCACCGAGCAAATACAATGATTTGATGGATGATTGCCATCGACAGAGTAACGTAGAACAAAAACAAGTTACATTCTTTATGTATATATATAATATTATTTCGTTCGTAAAATTATGGGGATAGTGTCTGTCTTTTTACGACCAGTATTCTTTTATCTGTTCAGATCTTTGACAGTTTTCTCTTTTCACACAATGTGAAAGCATGTATCGGTGTCCTGATTTTCGTTTGTTTCGTACGCCTAAATATGTAATATTGTAAATATATGTAAATATGTTACTTTTTCTCGTCTCTAGTATGTTTTCAAATCAATTCACGTAGATGTTGAACATTAACAGAGTATTGTGCTCACATGACACAAGACAGTGTGTTTATGGTAAAATACATGACAGAGGTTGATATCACAGTTAATACTATTTCGTCTCCAACACGTGACACTTCGATGTTGTTACAAATTTGTTATTAACCCATTTGCTCCCACGATCCCATATATCCCATATATCCCGCATTATGCGGCGTCTGATCAGAGTCTACACTGTTTGCTGATAGGAATTTCAAAATAAAACAAAACTAAATTGAAAATTTAGGCAAGGCACCCCTTAGATATAAGATAGACTAATCCAATATATAAACATGGAAGAATCCACTGGGAGCAAATGGGTTAATTTCACGCAGTTGTTAACCATAAGGTGTGTCGCACAATGACCTAGGTCGATATATTCAATGACAAGGTGACTATATATCTCAATCTATATTGTTTGCCATGACCAAAACCATTCTATATCGTTATTAGAATTCAACAAAATTATATGTACTATGTCATTTCATACCGCAATATTCATAAGTTATGGGTTCAAATAGATTTCTTTCAACACAATGACAGCACTAACACTATTTGTTATACGGTTTTATCCGGATGTACTTCGTTTTTGTATTTCGGAAAGATCAAAGTCGTATAAGTGGCTAAAGAGGGAATTTACTAGCAATACAATTAGCATATACTTTTCCGTCTAAAATATTTTTCCGATCGAATATTTTTCCGATTGAAATATCTGATGGATTGCCATAGGACAACTTCACTCTACTATTATTTAGCGAATAACGGAAACTACTTATGCTAGAAATATATGAAAACTATAAGTCCAAATGTAACTCTCAATAGAATCCGTCGTCTGTCCCATTGAATACATAAATAATTGAAGAGTATATAGTGTAGATAATAATTTCGCACACTAGCGGTCCTTCTGATGGGATGGATTAACGGAATATTGTAGTACATGTGTATCCGTGTAATAGCCATCATGATGTTTATATAGAACCCATATTAGCAAGAAGGATTGACATGTCGTTTTTATTTATAGATGACCCGTATATTGGGATAATACCACTATTGTATCACTACAATGTATATAATAGGCAACGGACTTCGGGTCTAACCAACTGCACGAGCTTCACGAGAAATTTGCTCGTCAATTTAAGCAAAACCCTTTTGTATAGAATGGAATAGTTTGGAAAAAACAAATCTATAAATAAAAATGACAGGTCACTCCTGCTTGCTAATATGTATAGTCCAACAAGATTCGCCTGACGTTGCTGACATCTATTATCATAATTTCACACTACGCTGGGTTTCTATATATATCTTCGGTAGTCTCCGTGAATTATTTAAACAAGAGTGCACATGGTATATCCATGTATACCAGATTAAATACCATTCACCATTGACAAATGTATCGCCAAGAATGTGCCTCAGATAGATTATATCGTGTCTCCCGTGCATTTTATTATGTACTGGCGAGTATTGATATATACTGCGTCATCTCACTTTAATTTATTCTTGCATAAAGGTCAACGTCAGGTGAATGTTGTTGGACTATATAAGTGTAACATCCATGTGTATCGGTGAAAAGTGTCATATGTTCCGTGCCGTTTAGATATAATCTTACCTTTTAAATTCTGATATATCTCTTATCTCTTTGTCACCCTTACTTTTGTTTGTCTTGTGTCTTTGTGCCTGTGTTTTGTTCATGTTTGTCTCTGGTGCTTGTGTATTTGTTGGTATTTTCTGTGATCTTCTCGTGTGTTTGCGTGAGTCTTGTTATGTGCGTGTGTGTGTGTGACATGCTGTCTATCGATATGTTGGTGGTGATTGCGTCTTGTATGTGACTCTCCTGTGTGTGTGTGTATGTGTGTATATTGCTATATAACTTCATGCTATTTAGAAAATGGGGTAGAATTAAGCAGGAGATCTTTTTTACTTACAAAGAAGAAACACTAGAAATAGTAAACCATTTTAAATACTTTGTAATTATTTTCACAACAAGGGGTTCTTTTAATGGAACTTATGAAGCACCGTATGGACAAGCACTGAAGGAAGTTTTTAAGCTTAAATGTTATATGATAAAGTTTCCGTATATGTAAGTTAGTCATGAATTAGATTTGTTTGATAAACTCATTGAGCCGATTCTTTTATATGGAAGTGAAGTTTGGGATGTAAATGAGTCTGACAAAATAGAAAGGCTACATTTACAATTTTGTAAACAAATACTGGGTGTAAGGTGTCAAACACAAAATATATATGGAGAGCTTGGTAGACATCCCCTTAAATTCAAAAGACTAGTTAGAGTTATAAAATACTGGTTCAAAATAATTAACTGCTCAAATGAAAAATATATAAAACAGGTTTATAAGATGATGTTAAGTGATTTAGAATATTATCCGGAGAAGAAATGATGGGCTAGATCAATTAAAAGTACAAAAATGAGTCATGCAGGAAACACCACATACAGAACAAACACTAAAAGTTTACTGGAGAATCTGGGTTTTTATAATGTTTGGTTAAATCAAGGTGTTCAACATGTACAGTTATTTCTTTCAATTTTTCAACAAAGACGTAAAGATAATTATTTACAGATGTGGAATAGTGATTTGGAAAACTCAACTAGGGCAAGAACATATAGGATATTTTGTGATTTTTCATTTCAGTCATATTTGAATTGCATTAAAGTTGACAAGTTAAGAATAGCACTTACTCTCTTTCATGTTTCAGCACATAGGTTAGAAGTTGAAGCAGGAAGATGGCACAAACCAAAGAAAATCTCATATAATGAAAGAAAATGCCAGTCATGCAAATATTTAGAGGACGAATACCACTTTCTGCTCGAATGTCCTTTGTATGCTAATTTACGAAAATTGTATATTACACAGTATTATTGGAAACGACCAAATATGGTGAAATTTATTGAACTGTTAAAAACTGCAAATGAAGGTACACTTAGGAACTTAGGCGCTATTTATTTTTAAAGCATTTGAAATAAGGAACAGTACTTACTATGGTAATTGATACACTGTCCTTCTCTCTTGAAACTATTTACGGAAGTTAACATTGTATTACATTATATTAATTGATATCGCTAATTATTAGTAGAAATTTGGGTGCATAGGAAACTCATTATACAGCGTTATACAGAGCGTATTTAGATATTTAGAGTCGATGAAAAGGGGGGATACCTCAAATAAGATTTTGAAGATGTGTTTTATTATCTCCCAATTGATTGATCTATAGACGTTTGAATTTAAGATCGCCATTGACCATTGATTGATTTATGTATATTACATGTAACTACATTTAATTCTACTTGTATTGAGATATGTGTTTTTTACATGTAAATATGATATTTGTATGTGGTATGTTGGGCAAATGCCTTTTTCCTGAATAAAATATATCTATCTACATGTATCTATAAATTGCTTTCTGTCGGTGTTTTGGTGATGGTGGCGTTTTGTGTGTGGCTTTTCCTGCTTGACTTTACTACTTTTTCATTTAACGTGTTCAATATTTACCCTAGCTGCTTTAGACAGTACCTTAAACTAACTGATATGAGCGTCCATTGTCCCCAAATTTAGAAAACAAAATGCTAGACACTGTGTCACAGTCATGCGCTATATGGAATAGAAAATAAAGTTTAACATTCCGCTTTGTTTTAGTGCAAAGGCCATAGATTTTTGAGACACCGAGTTATTCAACGTCCTATCTGGATGCAGGCTGTTTGCAATGCAAGATCGCGTTTAGCATGATACAGCAACATTCTACTATGCATATTACTGGCTGTTGAAAACAATGTCAGCTGGTAAAAATGGCTACTTCTATATTAGAACTCATTCAATTACTACATTATTTCACAGGGATAACCTAAGTAGTGGCATGGTACGAATAGAAATGTTAACAAATACCATGCTGACTTAAATGATTGAAATCTATACATAGTCTAAGAATAATTTGTATCTGCTGAGTTTGTATCTCGACTGATTACAGAAACTGCTAATTAACGAATTTTAATTATTCAGTTGTACCACAAGCATAATTTTTGGTGTAATGTTCCGTCTTAAACAGAATTCAAACGTTACGACAGCTGCATTATAGTAATTATTATCTAAATGCATATGCATAATTCAGAAACATCAACAAAAGGAATGATACATACCTGTTTTAATAAAAGTATCACTGACGTTAGTATCTCTTATAATGATGAGTCTATATGCATGTATATGTTAACTTCAAAAACATGATAAAGGTATCACTTATAATTATAAGTCCATGTTTATGAAAACGTGCTTAATCAAGTAATTACCTTGTATCAATGTTCAGACTAGTCTACGCTTCTGTTGTAATCTGCGAAAATAACATCAGCTGTATTGTATTGCTGTGTTATTAAATCATATGTGTTCGTTATGTTGATAGATATAAACATGGTCACATTATCCGTGATATTTCACCGTATGGATTCGCTGGCGTAACCTACAGAGCATTTTGATCGGTTATGAATAATACCACGTGATAATCACGTCTGAATAGCAGTGGTATTTCGTTACGTTAACAAAGCGGCAAAAATTGCTCTCAATACTTAAGGATGCAGACAATACAAAATAGCAGGCGGTTACAGCCGTAAACTGTTTTAACCATTTCAACGTTGAATGTTCAAAGTGGAATATTCATTCATTGTCTATTGGTAGAGTCCTCGCAGTATGAAAGAGTAAAGTTTGCAAGATTGTGAATGACAAACAATGTAGACCCTGACCAAAGGGGTCAAACACCTTTGATCTGGAATAACACTGTTTGCAAATAGCAATGCACTCAGTTCGTGCTTCCAAAGGGTTTACAAATGTCTGCTCAATCAAACTTACGTTTGACGTCAAACGAGGGACCAAGCAAAACCTGTTGTTGTTTTTTTTCAGCAAATGACGTCAACACTGTGATGACATCGCGTATTAATTTCCGGCCATTTTTGGCCAAACATAGTATCACAGTGTCATAACTATACTACCATGATTAAAATTTGATAAAGGTACTGTCTTCTTTCGAAAAAATGGAGAAAATCCAAAACACATTAAATAGGAAATCTAAATACAGCTTGGAAAGCCCTTACCTAGCATGGGACTCAATTGGTTAAATAATCGGACTCAGTCGGTTACATGGTTATGTCGGTGTATTAAGTAAAACAAATAACTTTTCCATTTCTTATCAGTCATCGGTCGATTTCACTTTCCCTAGGTCGATAAATCCCTATAATGATACCACTTAAGGGCAATAATTGTATAGTATAAAGTTCGTTTGAACTGGAAAGTGCGTTGAGCAAACACACTGTTTTAATGAATGGTTCTCATCTGACAGAGTAATTTAGAAATAAAATGGTAATGCTATTCTTGAAGTGATGAGGATATGTTCTTTTTAATTCCTATGTTTTCCTTGTACTTGCTGCGATACTTATCTCTTTCTTCACAATTTGAATACATGTCACAACTTTGCAAACAGTTTGAATTACGGTTTTATACGTCACAATAGTACATATAACGTAATGGTACAGATGGGTATCGTTCGCTTAATGTGGGCCGATAATTATGTTCATAGTAAATACGAGGACTATTGTTGATATTAATATTAATGTAAGGTATTCTGTTCTATTATTCTGCCAATCTGTGGCATATTTCAATAAGTGCAAAACAATTGTTAACCATGATCTTAAAGCGTGTCCAATTTCTTATCTTACGCACCACCTCGATATACTCAAAGTCATGTTAATGGCAATATTTTATAACATGTGCCTATGCAAAGCAATTACTTATCCTCGTCGGTGCGTATATGTTTTGTCATATAAAACATGGGCTGTATCTTAATTTAAAGAAATTAATTACATTTGTGCATGCCTACGTTCGATAACAGACTCTAACTTCACCAGTGAAGTTTTAACCCATTAGTGTCCAGTGTCCCTTAAAATGACATAGGCAAACAGTGTTGACACAGGTCAGAGGTCAGAGGGTTACTACACTGTTTGCTAAACCCATCGGTGACAATGGCTTAAGTCGCCCCGTACTTCATTCTCATTTCTGGTACTTCGGGATCATTAGTTTTGATTTTATTAGTTTTGATAATTGAATACTGCTTAACCCGGTGCTAGGGGGCATGAGTAGTGTATCAATTTTAATTACTACTCTTGACAGTGTTAAGTGCTTGTATGGCGGCCGTAAAAAGTCGCCCCGTACTTCATTTTCAGTGTTGTTGTATTTTCTGTTCCTTCGGGATCATTAGTCTTGATGTTATTGAATAATCATTAAGCCGGTGCTAGGGGACGTTAGAAGTGTTGCGCTTTTAATTACTACTCATGAACAGAGTCAATAAAACCAAGTCTGCAATTTTCTCTTTTCAAATTGCTTCTTTTGCTTTCGAAGGATCTCCCACTTTCAGGATATATTTACTTCACAACAGCCGGTGTTAAGTTGGCCGGCTGTAAAAAGCTAACACCTCCGGAAATACGGGATCTAACCCGGTCATACCAGCCCGTACACCCTGCCAAATAACCGTGTAACTAACAATATTCACTAACATTTAATCTATATTTGAAATTCGCAACAAGAATGCACATTTTTGTTGGAAGTTCATCATTTTTAATATGTGTCTGATTGTTTGTGCCCTACAAGAATATCTGTGGGCAAATAGCATCAGCTTCAAATTTTAGACAAATATTTTCTTTAAAAAAAATGGCGAACTAACATCAACCAGATAATTTGCAGATTTGAGTTTGAGTCTCACATTTAGTCTCAAAATATTAGTGAATATATATGTCCAGGGCCTGATGTTATAAAACATGTTGTTTGAGTTCATTCTCAAGTATATGATTAAAATTGAGACGCAACCTCACAATGTGCGAACTTGAATGCTAATGTAAATCGCCATTTTTAGCTCGTCTGTTTCGAAGAAATCACGAGCTATTGTCGTAACTCCGGTCTCCGCGTCGTCGTTGTCGTCGTTGTCCGAAATCTTAACATTCTTCTTAACCATAACTTCTTCAATTTTTCATTTACAACCTTCATTGTTGGTATGCATGTTCATCTTGACAATCACGACAGACGAGCGTTGGCACCCACTTGCGGTGCTATTGTTAACCAATATGTCCAAAGTTTGCCTCGTAGGCAATTTTTTTCGCAATAATTTGTGCATATAGTGCAAACTTTAGACAAATAGTTTAGGAACTGGTGAATTTACTGTTTTTTAGTCCGGGTGTCTCATATTATTTGCCTAGGCCCTGTGGTTATTAACGTATTACCTCATAGGCTATGTTTATATCAAACCACTTTGAATAAATCTACCAAAAAAGGAGCATTAACTAGAGAAAGGGAAATTTTTGAATTTTGTAGTTTGAAACCATTGTAATAAATAGAGCATGTGCTCCTATAGGAGCAAATGCTCTATTTATCACAATGGTTTCAATAGGTAACTTTTTTCAGAGGCATAAAAGGCGTCTATATGAGGGAATGGGTTAAACATTAACTTGAGTATCTGACTAAGCAGCTGCTTGACAATCGTCCGATTTATAGCTACAGTGCCTGGTGTTTTGTATAAAAACAGAAACTAGTTTTTCTGGCATAATTACGAAAAAAGAATATGGATTTGGTGTAATTTGGTTTTGACTTTGATTAAACAAGTTTGCTCAGTTATGGATTTTGTTGTTTGTGTGTGTGTGTGTGTGTTTATCCCCCCCCCCCTCCAATCAAAGGGCGGCATATTGTTTAGCCCTGTCTGGCTGTCTGTTGGTCGGTTTGTTCCCAACATTAACGTTGACGATAATTATCTATCCATTGCACATACATACATCAAACCTGGCATGCATGTGCATCGTATGGAGGCTAACATTTTAGGGGTGACTTATTAAAGTCATGGGCATACCTCAAGGTCAAAGGTCAAATCACGGGACAAATGTCATATCGGGGACACAGTGTTTCACAAATACATCTTGTTTTTGTTTGTTTGGGGGTTGGGGTTTGTTTTTTTTTTCTTGGTTTTTTTTTTTTTTGTTCTTTATAAATTAAATGAGCAGTTAAACAAAACAGTAGTACATGTCGACATTTTTATTGATTTTTGTCTCTTTCATGCATTTCCATGACATATATTTGATCATAACAGAAGCTTGCTAATTTACATTTTCTAAATACAGTAAAACCCGTCTAAACCAGACTTCTTGTAGAGAATAATTCATATAATTTTAGGCAGGTGGCTGATTAATACAGGATGAAAGTCATGCAGGAAGCTACTTTGTGGGATTTCTGTAAGACGTTCGCCCTGTATTAAACTGTCACCTGTCTTAAAGGACGATATTGAGCGTCCGGTATAGTGTGGTTTTACTGTATTGATTGCAAACAGCATGGACCAAGATAAGACGCCGAGTAACTAGCCGTTTTCATCAGGATCTAAGCTGTTTGACAATCGATCAATAATTTCTGAAAAAAGTTTAAGCGAAACAGATGTACGTAGATATTGTAACAGACCAGGTTTTACAGAGACTTTATGTTTTCAGCATTATAATGGTTTTTAATATTTCGATTTTAACCCATTTGCTCCAAGTGGATTCTTCAATGCTTATATATTGGATTAGTCCAATTTTTTATCTAAGGGGTGCCTGGTCAAAATGTTCAATTTCGTTTTGTTTTATATTGAAATTCCTATCAGCAAACAGTGTAGACGTATAATGCGGCGTCTGATCAGAGTCTTCACTGTTTGCCTATGTCCCATATATGGGATCGTGGGAGCAGATGGGTTAGTCATTTCTACTGAAATCAGTGAAGCAATAACTAATATGGATCCCCAGAGAAAATGTGTCTTACCATACGCATTGTTTATATTGCAGATGAGTGGTAGAGTTATAACATTATTTTGAAACTGGAAAAAGCTGTATTTTATTTTTAAGATGATTGACTGTTTAGAATTATTTTTCCCAAACAGACCTAAAGCTCTTTGGATACATATAAATATATTCAACACTTATTCATTCTTGGTGAATTTGTTCAGACTTGGCTACATTTTACACACTACATTATAACGAGTGTGTTTTGGATGCTTCACGTGATAAGCTCTTTTAAATGCGGCCTTCACATAATAATGTACAGCGCAGCTTAATTTGATTGTGTCCGTAACGACATACCTACCTGCCTGCCTGCCTCCGCCAACTCACTCCCGTCCCTTCATCCCTCCTACCTACCTACCTATCTTTAGTGGCATTAAACGTTTTACAATGTTTCTAGCCTTTGTAAGGCAATACTGATTATTATGTACACATTTACATAGAAGTCATATACATGTAAGCAGTATGATATTCATATAGCTTTGCATATGAATAACGACAATCAACTTAGGCATCAATAAATAGTTCAACAGAATTCGGCTACATTGATTTCGAAAAGTAACTTGTATGGAATCCAGCTGGTTTTATATAGGAGAACAACGAAAATAAATTGTCTTTTTTAATTGCCATGATAAACAGGGTACTAAAATATTCTGTTTGCAATTCTGATATGCGGTGTAATTCTGTCAGAGTTGAAAATCCAATGACTTTAGTGATTTGATTAAAACCCAGTCACTGAATGTGTGGCTTACTTTAAATGACCAATCTCATCTAAATACAAAAGTTAGCGCCTTACTGTCTAGCAACAAGACTTAGTAAAAGGAGAGAGAGACAATGAAAATAAAATACTCATTCTCTGTCTGGCAAAGTAACAAAATGTCACTCAAAGACAGAACCTTCTGAGCGCAGTAATGCATAATTTTGTTTATATGTTATCAGCCTACAGTAAATTCAATCTAATGCGACCACTAATAGAGGTCTCTGCTTGGGTCGTTGGGTAGCTGGTAGCTAAATGCAGGACGAATGTTATGCAGAACACTCCTACAGGAGCTCTCTATATTACTGGTTTCTTACATTGAACCTGCTTTTAAAGACACCCATATGTTTTCACTGAGTGATCGCTTTAGAAGGATTCTACTGCATTAAACAGGCAGAGTTAATATTCACAGTGGTGGACTTTATGAATAAAACGTTTCCTTCTATTACTACTAAACTAGCTGTTATGTGTTTCTTCTGTTTTAGAACTAAGCCGCTGCAGTAGCGCCTAAAGTTATTATGTTTTATTCATCTCATGAATCTTTGATTCCGTTAATGACTTGTGTAATTAGCTGAAGAAGTATGATACGGGACAGATACTACACAGTACCAAGATTAAACCAACAAGACACAATCAGGTAAAAATCGGGTCAAAATGACACAGCATAATGGTATGAACGTGCTTGTCCTATAGGAGCTTTCTGCATAACTTTCATCCTGCATTAAGCAACCATCTGCTTATAAAGGTAGAAATGTTTATTCAAGAAGTGGTCGCATTAGAGGGGTTCTACTGTATGTCTGCTTAAACTCTGATATGCTAAACCTTTTATTTATTTACGATTGGTTACAACGTTTGAGAAACCACTGACCGAGTGTCAAACAGTTTGGATCCTGATGAGACCTGACGTTACACTGCATCTCACATGAATTCAAACTGTTTGCAAATATCAGCCTGGTCGCATTTAGCAAGGCGAATGGTTACGAACAGTAAAATCTCTCTATAACGGCCACTAAATTACATCAAGTATTTTGTGTTAAAGGCAGGTGGCTGCTTAAAGCCAGGTGAAAGTAAAACAGACCGCTCCTATAGGAGCGTTCTGTTTTACTTTCACCTTGCTTTAAGCAGCCATCTGCCCTGAATACCAACTAATTAACACAATTTAGTTGCCGTTATAGAGAGGTTTTACTGTAATTCTGTTCGGTAAATCATTAAACGTTTAGACAAAAATACATGCGCCATGTTCAAACAATTATAACTGGTTAAAGGACGACTATAAATGTTGAATGACAAAAGATTCTCATTAAAGCAACCGCTTAGTGCATAAACACGAAAGGTTTAAAAACGTGATTGCTTAATGCAGAACAAACGTAATGCAGAAAGCTCAAAAGGACGATTCGACTCCTCTTTTGATATCGCTTTGTCTGGATTGTGCTGTGTTATATTTAAAATATTAATGATTTAAAGTGTCTCTTGGAATAAATGTACTTGTATCCGATTAGGTGAATGTATTATATGCAAAATTTCCGGCTTGAAGAAATGAGGTGGGAGGTGTTCAGTATTGTATTCAAAATAGTTCCAATTGAAGAGATCACAAAAACAGTTCCAATCTGAAATTTACCCAGTGTCTATGTCTAATTTGTAAACCCACACCGAGTTTGGTAAGAACAGTTTGCTTAATTAGAAGTGTAAGCAGTATATGTGAAAGTATTACTTCTGGATTTCCGAACACACAGGATTGGTGGCGGATGCCCCTCGGCAATAGAAGTATATTGTCCAGCCGATGTTAATGCTCTTGAATATAACCTAAATATTGCAAACTTCTTGACTCAAGGCGGTACTTCCATCTCCCCCTATTTGTTATGTCTATGTGCGTCTCTCTTTCTCTTTTGATAGACATATACATTTGCTCTTCGTTTTGTTATAGTGCTGTTCGGGCGGCTGTGTGTTTTGTATGTTGTGTTTTCTGAATGACTCATATATTTACTTTCAAAACTGAACTAAAACCGTTAATGGAAAGATGGATTTGTCACATCCTTCAATGGACCACATGACCTCTCTGTCAACTATTACCCCATGTTCCATAGCTGAATACAAGGTAAAGAATCAGTAAACGGACATCACCATGTTCCCTGTGTGATACCAGTGTAACAACGTTATATAACGGACATCACCATGTTCCCTGTGTGATACCAGTGTAACAACGTTATAATGGTGTACTGTTTCATCGGCATCGGTGTGATTGTCAACAGTCTGTATATAACGTATTTACAGTAGAACTTGTCCTACGTGACCATTTATTTATTAAACATAGGAGTCTTCAAAAGCACGTGGTTTATAATGCAGGCTCAATTGATGAAGAACGCTCCTATAGGATTTTTTGCATTATTTTGACCTACATTAAGCTACCATTTGCCTTACAACCACATAATTAGACCTGTTTGTGAGGTTCTCTTAAGAGAGGCTTTACTGTACTCAGTGTTTTAAACCAGGATATGGGTTAACCCATTCCCGCATATTGACGCCTTTTGACGCTTCTGTAAAAGTCACTTTGTGAAACCATTGTGATAAATAGAGCATTTGCTCCACAGGAGCAAATGCTCTATTTATCACAATGGTTTCAAAACTACACAATTCAAAAAAATCCTTTTCTCTAGTTAATGCTCCTTTTTGGTAGATTTAATCAAAGAGGTTAGGTCTAACAATAGCCAAAGTGGATATGGGTTAACTGGCGTTACATCAGGGTCCAAACTTTCTTCAAACGAGCGCCGAGTCGCGACTAGCTGGATAAGAGTTAATGAGCGTCCCGTAAGGATTCACCTTGTTTGCAAATGAAGTCGATCTTCTCTGGATACGGTTAATATGGATTATTTAGTGCCCGAATAAAATATTTTCACTAGGTGAGGTGTTTACAGAATTGATATATTTCCCCTAGTAGTCAGTCCTAAACAATGAATCCTTTGTAATATAAAGACATTTATTTCCGATCTAAGTTATGCTAATTGTCCCGAGTGTTTCTAGTCCAGAAACACTGTATCGAACTGATTTATGAGGTCTATACGTGAGGAAAACCATGTAGGGCGAACATTTGTCCGGTATATCTATATCATATAAGTAAAATCCCTCTAATGCGACCACCCACCAAAAAGGGGCATAATCCACAGTGGCAAAGGCAGGTAAAAGCTTAATGTAGGACGAAAGTTATACAGAAAGCTCCTATAGGAGCCTTCTGCATAACTTTCGTCCTGCATTAAGCAACCACCTGCTTATGAAAACAGCCTTGTTTGTTCAATAAGTGGTCGCATTAGAGGGGTTTTACTGTATATATAAAACAGAAAAAAATATCCAATTAATAAAAAAGGACTCACTGAGATTTTTACTAACTTTACTGATTTCATTACATGAATGGCAAAGGTGGAAATGGATGTGTTGGGTATATGTTTCAGTTTTGCGTTTTCTTCATACATACCGTTGGCTCTGAATATGTGCAGCAACCCTGTCTTAGTACACAAAAAGTCATATTTAGCTCAATTCGCTCGGTCCTAAGTGATTCCAGTTCTTTACGTTCCATTTTACTTTCGCTCCATTTTACTTTCGCTCGCAAACCAACTATATTTATTAATGGCATGTAAACTTCTCTACTTTTGCTTTCGAAGGATCACCCATTTTCAGAATATATATACCTCACAGTGTTTGTGTGGCGGCCGTAAAAAGTCGCCCCGTACTTCATTCTCGGTGTCGTTATATGTTCTGGTCATTCGGGATCATTAGTTTTGATGTTATTAGTTTTGAAAATTGAATACTGCTTAAGCCGGTGCTAGGGGGTTTGAGTAGTGTTGCACTGTTAATTACTACTCATGAACAGACTCAATAAACCCGAGTCTGCAATTTTCTCTTTTTGCATTTCTACTGTTGTTTTCTAAGGATCACCCATTTTCAGAATACTAATACGGGTTTCTTACCGCCTTGTTAGCCTGCATGTATTCATATTATGGACACATATCGACATCTCACATTCTTATCTTAATAGTAAATCGGGCGTTAAAGGCCCCTAAAATAAAATAAAAACTAACTTGTTCAAATGAAAATATGGAGCTGATCCATTTTACATGTGAGAGGTTCTTGCAAAACCATATACATGTATACTATTGATAACCTCTGGCATTGCTTGGTACAGAAAACAGCGCAGATGCTGGTCAGGGGGGGGCTCCTTTAGTACCGTGTATGGACTCGCGATGTTATGGGTAAAATCGCCCTGTATGGGCGTCCTTGTACGACATTGCCCGATAGTGGGACCAGTACAATGTGTGGAAGAATATAAAAAAAAAGATGGATTTGTTTCAGCTCGGTTTTTGCAAGAGGACATACCTGTACCTCACAAAGCTGCACACATACCACTCTGGGAGTACTGATACTTGCAGATAAGTGCAGACCAAGATCAGGACATGCCCTTTTTGTCATGCAAAATCCTATAGCAATGTTTGTAAATAAATACGCTCTAACGTTATACACAGATGTGTCATTCATTTTGACTATTCAACATAGAAACGGTTTACACATAGAGGAAATACTGGAAATAAATCAAAATCTTCATTCTATATTCTCTGATGACAACAGCAACAAAATGAGAAGATATCCAAATATACCTTTTTTTTTATCCCGCTAACTGCCACGTGACTCGCATTTGCAAACAACTGTAACCCAAGCGCCTCAATAGTACCCAAACTGTTTGACACTCGTTCAACAGTTTCTCAAAATTTTGACCAAATCGGAAATAGCAATGCACCAGATTCTAATATGAGCAATCATTGTTTTTACAGCGGGGTAAACGATATAATATATAACTAGAAACAAAATAGTGTTGTTTTACAGCGGGGTAAACGATATAATATATAGCTACAAACAAAACAGATGTGTGGTATTTTCTACTGCGATGAATGCCTACTTAATTTTGTGTGCAGACATTGAACTTAAACAGGGCGAAACACGGTGTCCATTATGCCTATTAAGAGATCGAACTTTTGCATAATAGATATACACCAATTCACATCTTTTCGTTATTCCAGTACATTTTTCTTCAAAACCAGAAATAATGTGATTTAAGCACAAATTCTGTTCCAAGCAATTAATGGAATAACGGTGTTCAAGAGGCAATGTGTAACTTCAAAGCCGACCGCCCGCTTTCTTCTGTTACAGAGATGGTAGTTTTGCGTGACGCAATTAAAAACATTTTTATAACGCAAGTAGTATTTCAGTTGAATTACTGCTGCAGTTCGTGTTTTGTGTCTTGGTATACAATAAAATGTTGAACCTCAACCCTTTGTCTGCTACAAAAATGATGTCTCTTTAATCTCCGATCTTTTACAATTTCCACATCGATCAAGCTTTTCAGATACTACTGACCGAGTGTCAAACTAATGACCGAGTGTCAACTACTGACCGAGTGTCAAACTATTGACCAAGTGTCAAACTGTTGACCAAGTGTCAAACAGCATGTATATTCATGAGGCGCATTGGCGTCTATTCTGGGCTCAAGTCGTTTCCAAATGCCATTTAGGTCTCGCTAAGCAGACAGAGGGTTAATACCGTGTAGCTTAAAACTTTAATACTGTCTTACAGCATATGGCCTGACTTGTGTTCATGAATCTTGTCTGAATAAAGGCCTCACACTCGGTTACCACTTTTAATGCTTGAAGGGATCAGAAGTAAGTGAAATCAGTGAGCAGACATCATTTTTCACTGTATGGTAAAAGTTAATTTCGATTTTCCGCATACTGAGTGCGACAATACAGTAACTTCTCCAGGATGAGTTCACATCAGACGCCAAGGAATGATCCATCACGACACGACCTGCTTGACATTCTAATTGGGTGTTTGTTTATGATGTTTGTGTTTTCCCTTGGTGTCGTTACCGTTGTTGTTTATGTTTTAAGTTTAACCCTTTTCCTAATGCAAACACATTATGTCTAAGTAAACAGAGTAGCGCCATATCAGATCCGTCATATATATATATATGTTATTAATTAAAGATTTTAAAGCCATATAACATTTAGTCTTTTTTTTATATATATATATTTATTTTTTTTCACTACATATATGACTAAACATTCTCGTGGTCATATATTAGTATAAATGTTCGTTGTAGTACAGTAAAACCTCTCTAAACCGGGCATTAAAATCAATATCAGTGTCGATCTTTAAGACAGGCGGCAGCTTAATTCAGAGTGAAAGTCTCCAAATTATCTAAATTATTCTTTGCTAAACAGGTTTAGAGGAGTTTTACTGTATTAGTGGAAACTGTCAGATGTATTGTAACTTCAAACAAAATAGAATCCGATCAGAAATGTCCTCTATGATTCCTTTCAACTTAGTCTACACTGTTTTAAAATGACAGTGTAAGTGTTCAAAGTATTACACTCTAACAAAACAAAACATAAAAAAACTATAGACAGTAAAACATCGACAGCTCGAAACTTTAGTAATGATTAATTGATGATTAATTGATAAAAAAAACATTTGCAAGATAATCCATAACCCATTCCCTTTTCTGTATTTAGGCCAAATTTCAATACCTACTGTTTATTCATTAACAAAATAGTTATAAAGAAATATGGAAGGTAGAACATTGTAGACATTTTAGAAAGCAAAGAAACAGATCTATCAAATTCTATTAGCAAACAGAGTAAACCCTGATCAGACGGCTCCTCTAGGAGCCGTCTGATCTGGGTCTACTCTGTTTGCAAATGCGTGAAAACACGTTTATATGAGGGAAAGGGTTAATGCAGGATGAAAGTCATGCAGACATCTCCTAGAGGATCTTTGTGCACGACTGTCGCCATTCATTAACCCTTTACTCCATAACTACGCCTTTCTACACCTATGCTAACAGAGTAGACCCAGATCAAACGGCTCCTGTAGGAGACCAGGCTCTTCTTATGTCAATGTCGCATGTGCCATTGTAAAAACTATTCTAATTAATGTTCATGGTGTCATTATTTCCTGCATGACTTCCACCCTGCATTAAACAGTCACCTGCCTGGAAGTGTCTAAATACTTCTTCTGTACAAAAAGTTCGAATTATCGCGGTTTTGCTGTATTTCTGAAAACGTTATTTCTCTGATTTAAGATTCTAATATTAGCTCAGTCTACTGTGTGTGCATTCATTTAATGTTAGTTACAAATAATTATCATCATTAGTTTCTTTGATGTCCACTAACACTTTGGGGATGGTGCCATGTGCCAATGCCGCATTCGCTTGAAAGCGACTCCCGCTGCTTGCTGCAGTGGACGAATCTGTGATTACCATGGAAACCGTTAGGAGCGAGGTGAGAGCCCAAGTCACTGGGCGTCTTATCAGGTTTCACATAGTTGATAGACCACTTAGAATTAAGGAAACAGAACTGAATTAAATTCCGCTGTGGAACTTAAAGCACACGACATAGTTTACAGAGATATTTGTCGTCAAAAGAGTTACAGTAAAACCTCTCTATAACGCCCACTACATTGTGTTAATTAGTTGGAAGTTTGGACATGTGGCTGCTTAAAGCAAGTTGAAAGTAAAACAGAACGCTCCTATAGGAGCGTTCTGTTTTACTTTCATCTTGCTTTAAGCAGCCACCTGCCTTTAACACAAAATATTTAATGTAATTTAGTGGCCGTTGTAGAGAGGTTTTACTGTAAATTAAATGTTGATACTTCGTCCCGTATCCTGTCGTAAAGGTGTTGTCAACTAACACTTTGTTCTCACATGTTGTCAACTAACACTTTGACTTGTTGTCAACTAACACTTTGACGTGTCAACTAACACTTTGATATGTTGTCAACTAACACTTTGACATGTTGTCAACTAACACTTTGACGTGTTGTCAACTAACACTTTGACGTGTTGTCAACTAACACTTTGATCTCACCTGTTATTATTTATTTTTATTATACCATATTTACATAGCGCTCTTTGTCACACAGGACATCTGCGTTCAAAAGCGCATCAAATAGATACATTTTATGTACAAAACAGGGTATATTCAATGCATGGTTATAGAACATTTAAAATAAAATATATTAATACTTATATATAGATAAGAATAATGATAAAAAAGAATTTATTTAGAGCGTATGTAAACCAACTTCATCCTTTCCGTAAGTTTATCTGTGTCATATTATGCTCTATTATATTGTGTCAACGCACTCATATCAGAAAGAAAAAAAACTTGAATGTAACATTCTATGCACTGTGTCAGTACGTCACATAGTTATGACCTAGAACCAACAGACTTGGGTACATTTTCGGCATACAACACTACACATAAAATATTGCCTTACATATATTGGAAAATTGGGTAACAGAACAGATCAACTTGAAGTTTGTGCATATAAACTAAGTAATACAAATAAACAACTATTATATACATGCAATATGCAACCCCTCCAGTCAAACACTATTCGACCCGCTATGGCAATGAGGGAGTACACAAAGGATAACCCGTATTTTAACGGAGTTGTAATAGGGTATATACACATATTAATTACAGAGTAAAAAGTCCTATTATGGGAACCCGAAAAGCCCAGCCAAAGTAGAGCTAAAGAGGGTATCCCGTATACTGTTCCTACAACATATCCCATCGGCTGCAATGGCAAAGGAATCATATCGGACAAATCGAGACTTACTGATCTGTCTAGACAGAAATGATGATTATTATTTAGTATTTACATTTCCATGTCTTAGCCCACATGTGTACAGCACTCTGTCGATATCGTGCTACTTTCGGTTTTAACAATATCCCTTGTCAGACTGCAACAATCACATAATTAGCAAATTTGTAACCATAAGAATTCATAAATAAATGTGCTTCTTTGTTGCATACATAAAACAGCTAAATTGATAAACTGAATATTTTTTTTATTTATTAGTTTTACCGGAAATTGTTGACTTGAAGATTTTACACCGGAACTGACCGATATTTCTGCGCATGCGTACTATTGCGGACTTGTATATTTTACGGGACTTGCATTTTTTACGGTACAGCGCGACGCTGCATCGGACCGTACAGGCTTAACATGCCCACTGTCCATATATTACATGACCCAGCTCACTGGTAAGCAAAATAAGGAAACTGTGTTAGCTTAACAAAAACCCCTGGCACTGGTTGAGGGCAGGGTAACAAGTCAGGCCAGCAAGACTCCCAATGTACCAGCGCGGTATAGGGATGCCCTGTTCCACTACAGTGCTCCCTCCGGCATTGAAACTGTAGTTACCAGAGGTACCAAGCATATAGGGATGCCCTGTTTGACAACAGTACTCCCTCGGAATCCAACACCTGGACAGCGGAATTCCGCTGACACAACACCCGCACGTACAACAGCAAGAGGATTGCCTTGAAGTCCATAAAAATATGGATGAGGTTTGTATTGTTCGTCTATCCTTTTTTTCTTTTCATTTTTTCTGCATTTGTGGAGTATTGTGTATGAAAAGGGGGTTTAAAAATGTCCCCCAGTCATAAGAGAGTGGCAGGATCAACACGCTGTGGCTAATGCAGCAATTACAATATTCGACGATTATTAGCTACGTTTTCTAAACTGCCCTAATAATATATGTTGAAGAAATGCGTTTTCAGAGATCTTTTGAAACATGCCAGTGAGCTTGCATCTCTAATGCCTGATGGTAGAGCATTCCAGAGTTTCGGAGCTGCATGCATGAAACTTCTCTCACCGTATTTTACCTTACGACTTTTTGATACAACCAACGACAAAGAACTACCTGCCGATCTTAATTCTCTGCGGAGCCTGTACACGTCAAGCATGTCGACATTGTTGTCAGATATCACTTTGCCTTGTTGTCAACTAACAGTTTGATCAGACTTGTCAACTAACACTTTGATTTGATTTGTTGTCAACTAACACTTTGATCTCAATTGTTGTCAACTAACACTTTGATCTCAATTGTTGTCAACTAACACTTTGATTTGACTTGTTGTCAACTAACACTTTGATTTGACTTGTTGTCAACTTACACTTTGATTTGACTTGTCAACTTACACTTTGATTTGACTTGTTGTCAACTAACACTTCGATCTCAATTGTTGTCAACTAACACTTTGATCTCACTTGTGTGCTAACACTTTGATCTGACTTGTGTGCTAACACTTTGATCTGACTTGCTGTCTGTTTGTAGCCGGGTATAGATTATGGTGAAATAAGTTGATAGGCTTTACTGTGTGGCTTGGTAGCTCAGTCGGTAGAGTGTTGCCATGGTAAGCCAGAGGCCTGGGTTCGAGTCCCAGTCGAGTCACAACCTTTTCACCATGTTACATTTGGCGCCCAACATAAATAACCCACAGGGTGATTTATATGAAGATAATATGATGATTATATGAAGATAATGTGTAGTAATAAGAAACTCGTGGAGTGTTCTTTGAGTAAGAATTCGGGACGAATTCTTGTGTAGACGGTGTGTGTGTAGCCGGGTAGGGATTATGGTGAAATAAGTTGATAGGATTTACTGTGTGGCTTGGTAGCTCAGTTGGTAGAGTGTTAACATGGTAAGCCAGCGGCCCTGGGTTCGAACCCAGTCGAGTCACAACTTTTTCACCATGTTACATATTAACACTGTGATCTGACTTAATTTAATTGTTGTCAACCTTCACTTTGGTCAACTAATACTTTGACTTGTTGTCAACTAACAATTTGACTTTTTTTCAATTAACAATTTAACTTGTTGTAAACTAACCCTTTTATCTGATTGGTTATCAACTAACACTTTGATCTGACTTGTTGTCGGTTAACACTTTGATCAGACTTGTTGTCTGTTAACATTTTGATCTGACTTGTCTGCTAACACTGATTTGTTTTCAACTAACACTTTGATCTGATTTGTTGTCTGTTAACACTTTGATCTGACTTGTTATCAACTATCGTTTTGATCTTGCATCATTCCGCCATCACCTTGATCTGATATAACCACTCACACTCTATGTAATGTGTCTCCATTTGCGATTCGTTTAAGCTTTCGAAAAACTATTCACAGAGTGCCATATAGCTTGAATCTGTATGAAACACAGAGACGCCGAGTATATGTCGGACAGCTGTCTGAGATTTCAATTTTAACTTTTTATACTGATTGGAATCATCGGTATTTTCCTCTGTGCAGTATAGATACTGATCTTGTGCATTATAAACAGTGAATGTTCTAGGTCTAAACTATTGACAATGTACTAGTTCCTTCGTTCTTGAGATGGAATTTGTTGTTGAAACATTTGGCGATTTGTAGTTTTACAGTGATCACTAGGCGTTTTACGTAGTGTAAGGGAGCCTACTCCTAGTGCGTTATCTACAAAATATGTCTTGAGTTATGTTTTCTTTGGTTAAAGTACAGCAATTTCGTCACCCTTTACTCCAAGAATACGCCTTTAAAACGCCTTTGCAAACACAGCAGACCCAAATCAGACGGCTCCGTCTGAACTGTTTGCTTGCACGAGGCTCCCGAAAGAGCTTCGGGCACTACACTTGTTCTGCATTAAGCTCACACATTTCTATAAGGTTCTTATTCCATTTTATTTTGAGTGTTTGTTTAACCAATTCCTTCATATTGACGACTTTTGAAGACTCTGTAAAAACACTTTGTGAAACCATTGTCACAATGGTTTCAAACTACAAAATACTAATTTTTTTCCTTTTCTCTAGTTAAAGCTCATTTTCCGTAGATTTATGCAAAGAGATTGGGTCTAAAATAGTCTATGATAGGTTAACACAGGTTTTATGTATTTTCTTTGATACTCGTACCTGTATTACTACTCCTATTATCGTTTCGTAGGAGAATATACATGGGTGCATGGTATTTTATCCCCTGTAGGTATATGTTGCTTCAACAGTAATATGCCTAATTATGTGTATTGATGTGTATAAATATCTGGGTATCAATCAAATCAACTACATATATTTTAATTCGTGAAATCATGAATATCCGTATTACTTCCCCTTTCGTTTCGTTTGAGGTTATACTGGAGGGTATGTTATATTATGTTATGTTATGTTAATGTTATGTTATGTTAATAATAAACTACTGCAATTCAATCTTTGTGGCAAACGCCAACTTCCAGTATGGGAAGATTGCTATTACCATTTCATTTGCACATTTCTTTTTTTTGCGCGGAGTTTCTACTTGGCTGTTCTCACAGCAACATTTGTACTTATATAGATCTGATTCTACAGTTTCTGCCATTTCCAAAACTGTCATGTGTTCGTATACCATAATAAAAACTCAGCTAATTAATATTCCTAAATACATTATGTCTTGCTTTAATACTCATTATGTAAATGGTTAAGGAGCCTCGGACCAGAGTTTGCTCTGTTCCTGTAACCTATGATTCTTATCTCCAATCCCGCTCTAAAATATAGTATCTGCTCAACACTAGATAGGATGGAATTTTAACCCTTTACTCGATGAATATTCATGTAAGAAATAACGACGTCATTAATATTAATTAAAATAATTTCTATAATGGTATATGAACACAGCGATTTTTGGCACAAAACTGTAGTGTAATATCTATATTATTCCATAAGCAAACGAAGCAGACCCTACTCAGACGGCTCCTACAGGAGCTGTCTGATCTGGTTCTACTCTGTTTGCATGTTAAGCGTAAAAAGGCGTATTTATTGAGTAACGGGTAAACTACATGTAAATCGGATTCGATCCAGCTTGTGAGAAAGTTTTGACCAAGGGTTCGCCAAACAGTTTGGATCCTGATAAGACGCCGGGTTACTCTGGGTCTCATCTAGAGCCAAGCTGTGTGCAAATGCGAGTCAGTTGGCGAATGGCGGGATAAGTTATTACATTCCCTCATAGGCTATTTTAGACCCAACCTCTTTAAATAAATCTACCGAAAAGGAGCATTTACTAGAGAAAAGGAAAATGTTAGAATTGTGCAGTATTGAAACCACTGCGATAAATAGAGCATTTGGAGCAAATGCTCTATTTATCACAATGGTTTCACGAAGTGACTGTTACAGAGGCATAGAAAGGCGTATTTATGGAGGAAAGGGTTAAAGAATCTGGAAATGATAAACTTTCAGTATAGTGCACAAACCTTCGTTTGAAAAATATGGCTGATACTTCAAATGTATACAGCAGAAGCACTGGCACTTGATCGAAAAAGACTATAGTTTATTTATAGCAACTAGTACATTAATACACTATATAACATTATATTACACAACTATAGTCTGTTTCGATCAAGTGCCAGTGAGCAGAAGCTTATATTGATCAGACACAGGAATCTTACAAAAGCGGGCGGTAATGCAGAAAGCTAACAACTGTCTTTAGACCCATACTTAGACTTCTATTTGATGGTCGCTTATCGTCTTGCTCCATGAACATTCATGTAAGAAGTAATGCCATTGTGAATATTAATTAGTTTTATGCTTATAATGATACATGAAAACATGCCATTCTGCCATGGCAGAAACTGTAGAATCATATCTATATTAGTCTCCATAAGCAAACAGAGCAGACCTTCATCTAATCTGAGTCTACTCTGTTTGCAAAGGCATAAAATGCGCATTTATTGTGTGAATCTTAGACAAGTTCTGCTGTACTTATATCTGTGCGTTCTGTTCCAACTTTCCCCACATTTTTAGGTTCTCACTTTTAGGGTCATTGGTTCCAATTAGCACCTGCTGCAAAGTGATGCCTTCCCCTAAGTTCCTCCAGTTACTCGGACACAATATAGTATTTAGCTGAATAAATCAATTTTGCACAATTTGATTAACTTTGAATTGGTCTGACATACTGACAAATAGTGTTGTTTTCAGGAGTAGTTGTGATCGTGGTCTGCACCGTTTGCCTCAGTTTGTCCGAATACGTATGATATGGGTGCCGAGTTACTCGTCGTCTCATATGAATCGATATCATTTTAGCGGATATCACGGGTTCGCCATTATCATGCAATGATTGACTGGGACAATGCGAAATTCACACGCATACAGTGGATTTGAACTAAATCTATGAATCACTACTAACAGTACACAATAGACGTGCTTGGCGGAAATAGTTTACTCATTTCCCTACTGAAGTATCATGTAAGAAGTACTGACTACACTAATATTAATAAACTGAGATTTATAATTGATATATGAACACAGTTATTGTTTGGACACGGCAAAAACTGGAGAATATGATCTATGTATTAGCATGGGCAAACAAGAGTCATCTGATCTGGGTCTGCTCTGTTCGCAAATCTGCCTATAGTCGTCTAAATAAGGGATATGATTCAGGCTGTTAGCTGATGACAAATGTCTACATCCGTTTAAATTGGCAAATGAAGTATCTTTGTACTCAGGCAGAATGTATATATAATAGAGCCATATGTATATATAGGAAATACCTACTTATATAACCTTCAAATGGTTATAAACGCTGTCCGCATTCAGTCCGACCTGTTGCAATTACTATAGCTCGATTTTGACCCGTGAGCTGTGACCTGAAGGACGAGTCCATCCGTGGAGGTAAAACAAGTCACAAACTATGCATTTTATCCGGAGTTATAAGAAAACAACGAGCAGTGAGCCATAAAAATCAGCGCATTCTACTTTTTGGGGGGTGGGGGGGGGGGGGGAATCAGCATAAAAACCTGCATGAGGAAATCATGATACGTAATAGATACAGTACGAGTCTTATAGTCAAACAACTAGGTCTGACGGGTCACGGGTTCGCCGAGTCCATTTTTAAGGGAGATCAGCATTTCGGATATCCACGTGCCATTTATAAAATATTTTTTTTAGCTATATGTATAAAGAATAAGCGCATTAGTTATCGGAAATATAGCGTAGTGGATAAGACGTAGGACCATAAAGAAGTATATGATAGGCGAACATTTTATTAGGCGCAGGTTCGAGTCTCGCATCTACCTAAAATCTTTTTTTTTTCGCTAAAATATTAAGGAAAGTCCCCGTAAGAGCATTAGTATTGTTGTGCATTAAGAAGCCACTTGTACAAGACATTAGCTAAAACTTATATTGATATTCATATTTTAGCATCGATTTATTATTGAAACAAGAAACCGCCAATGTCGGTATGGCCGGATTGCCGATTAAAGTGATATAGATGTACAGTCAATCATTATACATTTCTGCATCAGCATATGCTGAAGGCATAATAAATAGTTAAACATATTCCAATTGCATGTAATGAGGTCCTCATTATGACTCCACATGTTAAAAAGGTCAATCTAGAAATTCATTGAAGCATAACAAACAACAGATATTTGTAAAGCATGTATACCCCCCGACCCCCTGACCTTTGATCTAGTGACCTCAACTATAGAGGTCATCTACTGGTCATGACTAATCACCACAGCAACTTTGACGATCCTAAGCCAAACCACTAATCATTTATTGATATGAAAACATTTCACAAGTTAAGGTAATGGTGACCTTGACCTTTGACATAGTGACCTCAACAACTATAGGGGTTATCTAGTGGTTACGACCAACCACCACAGCAAGTTTGAAGATCCCCAACCAAACCATTGAGCAGTTATTAATCGGAAACCATTTCATCAGTTAAGGTCATGGTGACCTTAATATTTGACCTAGTGACCTAAAAAACAATAGGGGTCATCTAGTTGTCATGACCAACCACCACAGTAAGTTTGAAGATCCTAAGCCAAACCCTTGAGCAGTTATTGATTGGAAACCATATCAACTGTTAATGTCATGATGACCTTGACCTTTGACCTAGTGACCTAAAAACATTACGGGTCATCTAGTGGTCATGACAAACCACTACAGCAAGTTTGAAGATCCTAAGCCAAACCCATGAGCAGTTATTGACTGGAAACCATTTCACCAGTTTAGGTCATGGTGACCTTGACCTTAGACCTAGTGACCTCAAAAACAATAGGACTCATCTAGTTGTCATGACCAACCACCACAGCAAATTTGAAGATCCTAAGCCAAACCCTTGAGCAGTTATTGATCAGAAACAATTTTACCAGTTACGGTCATGGTGACCTTGACCTTTGACCTCAAAAACTATAGGGGTCATCTAGTGGTCATGACAAACCATTACAGCAAGTTTAAAGATCCCAAGCCAAACCCTTGAACAGTCATTGATCGGCAACTATTTCACCAGTTAAGGTCATTGTGACCTTGACCTTTGACCTAGTGACCTCAAAAACAATAGGGGTCATCCAGTTGTCATGACCAACCACCACAGCAAGTTTGAAGATTCTAGGCAAAGTTGTTTATCAACCTGGACAATCTCTAAGTCAATGAAGCGTGAAAACTCTAGGTCAAAAAGGGTCATAATAACCTACTAACCTATGACATGTAATGTGACCCTCATTATGAACCCACATGCCAAGTTTGGTTACTGTAGGTGTTATACTTTGGCTATAATTAACACAAACAAAAAGGTCAACCTGGAAATTCTCTAAGTCAATGAAGCGTACAAACTAGGTCAAAAGGGGGTCATAGTAACCTGCTAACCTATGACATGTAATAAGACCCTCATTCTGAACCCACATGCCAAGTTTGGTTACTGTAGGTATTATACTTTGGCTAGAACTAACTCAAACAAAAAGGTCAACCTGGAAATTCTCTAAGTCAATAAAGCGTACAAACTAGGTCAAAAAGGGGTCATAGTAACCTGCTAACCTATGACATGTAATGGGACCCTCATTCTGAACCCACATGCCAAGTTTGGTTACTGTAGGTATTATACTTCGGCTAGAACTAACTCAAACAAAAAGGTCAACCTGGAAATTCTCTAAGTCAATGAAGCGTAAAAACTAGGTCAAAAAGGGGTCATAGTAACCTGCTAACCTATGACATGTAATGGGACCCTCATTCTGAACCCACATGCCAAGTTTGGTTACTGTAGGTATTATACTTTGGCTATAACTAACTCAAACAAAAAGGTCAACCGGACGGACGGGCGGAGCCGGGACGGCATTCGCCAATCTATAAGCCTGGATTGCGAGCAATCCGGCCAAATATGGCTAATATAGGACTCGAACTCAAACAAAGGCACCCTTCCCTAACATAGACGACCATGTGCATAAATGGCCATTACAATTATACAATATGACATAAAATAATACTCTGCTATTCATTAAAAATTTAAAAAAAAAGTTTAAGGTCGACACGGGATTCGAACCCACGCTCAATAAAAAACTACTCTCGCAAAGTCTTCTTCGTACCTAGACTTTACCCACTGCGCTAAACTGCTGACAACAATTCCGCCTTCAATGTTATCTTATATACTAAACTCTTCTGTTTAAAAAATGGTCCGAGATCATGCGGAATGCTGATCTCCCTAAAAAATGGACTCGGCTGACCTTTGACACGTCAGACCTAGTTGTTTGACTATACTACCAAAGTGTCTTCTTACAACCGTTATCGGGACAGTTTGTTTGCATGACCGAAGACGTGTCCGAGGCGTAGCCGAGGACACTTGTCTGAGGTCATGCGAACAAACTGTCCTGATAACGGTTGTAAGAAGACACTTTGGTAGTAAGACGAGTACATGTATCTTACTTGTACGACAGTACGTTGTAGACTTTTAATTTTGATTAAAAATGAATGAAAAATTAATGAATATTTCACAAATGAGTACAAAACGTTTTCCCCTTGGTTCACCCAATTCAAATCCTAGGTAGATAGGTTTTAACCACAAGAATCACGTGCGTACAAAAGTGTCCACTTACAACCGTTATCAGGACACTTTTTCAATAGCTTTGCTGGGGGTCTGTCGTACAATGAAGTATATAGGCCTATCTTAGTTAGATGGACTGCGGCAATGCCGACACCCCTAAACTGTGGAACGTACCAAAATGTAAAGTACACTCACGGCTCACTAGAGGGTTAATACACGTTTTTTCGGGCAATAACATCTGCAGTGTCCCGAAGGACTGTTGTTGGGCCGAGCCCGAAGGGCGAGGGCAACAACATTCCCGAGGGACATTGCAGATGTTATTGCCCGAAAACAAACATGTATTAACGCTATTCTTGCATAAAAATCCATTTTCTGCTTTCCTACATCAATTTAATTCTTCCAAATACAAGCAAAACTACCGCAGCAAAACTGTACACATCTTTGACACTTCGTTCGATATATGCTGTTTCGGGGCCATTGTTTTCTTTCTGACGTCAATTCATGATTGTATCAAATACAGTTTACACAGAATTTCATTCAATATGTATATCACTAAAAACAGTTTATTGTCGGTGCCCCTGAAATAGTCGCACCTTTCACGTAGCCTTTAAAAGTCAAGATGCTATAGCATTCGCATCCATTGTTTACCTTATGCCCTGAATAGGTATAATTAAACCCGGTCAACAACAGCGCGTGAGCACGAGAATTGCCTTGTTAATGCATGGTCTAGCGGGACTACAACAGCACGTTTTGTGCAAGAATGCTCGTTGTTTACCTATAGCTGTGGTTATACATATAGGTAAACAACGAGCAGTGAGCCGTGAATGTACTTTACATTTTGGTACGTTCCACGATTTAGGGGTGTCGGCATTGCTGCAGTCCATCTAACTAAGATAATGTACTTTTGTTGTGTAGAAGATTTTATGGATTGAAAAGGGGAAAATCACGATTTCCTCATGCAGACAGAATGCTGATTCCCCCAAAATGTGGACTGTGCAGATTTTTATGGCTCACTGCTCGTTGTTTACTTATACCTGTAACAAACATATACAGTAGAAACCCTCTAATGCGACCAATCAATGAATAAACACGGGTGTCTTTATAAGCAGGTGGTTGCTTAATACAGGACAAAAGTAATGCAGAAAGCTCCTCTAGGAGCTTTCTGTATTATTTTGTCCTGCATTAAGCTACCACCTGCATCTAGCACCCAGAATTATATACCTATTTTAGATGGTCGTATTAGCGGTGTTTTACTGTATATACTAATTTTGCACGATTACTACGAGCTTCGTGTGACAATCATTGTCCACTTACCCATAAATTAGAATGGTTGCAACCTCTATAAACAGAAAAGTGCAGTCACGGTTCAGCACTCGACATCGAACTATACTTTTACTTATTACAGTAAACTTAATTTAACCCTTTATACCTCACACATATGCCGTTCAACACCCATGCAAACAGAGTAGACCTAGCTAACGCAGCACCAAATCAGGGTCTACTGTATGTGCTTACAGAAATTTTACTCATTTGATTATACAGTGACAGTATTTTTGTTTTTATTTTTCTCAAGTAAAAATAACAATATCTTGAAAATTGATTGTAGTTCTTGTGAAATTATAAATACAGTTATATGTATATATAGGTTGATTAAAATTGTTGAATATATAGTTTAACCCTTATATATTATATAAACAGTTACGTTCGGCCAACGTTGGCCCAATATATACATTATTTCTTCCTTGAGCCGCGTTCCATACAACGTTGGTCCAATGTTGGGCCAACGTCGGACAGCCAACATTAATCTTAAGCTAACATACCAACCAGTTGGTGATGTTGGGCCAACGTCGGTCAGCCAACGCCAACCATAAGCCAACATGCCAACCAATTTACAATGTTGTGCCAACGCCGGTCTGCTATCTGGGATATGAATCGATATCATTTTAGCGGATATCACGGGTTCTCCATTATCATGCAATGATTGACTGGGACAATGCGAAATTCACACGCATACAGTGGATTTGAACTAAACCTATAAATCACTAACAGTACACAATAGACGTGCTTGGCGGAAATAGTTTACTCATTTCCCTACTGAATTTTCATGTAAGAAGTACTGCCTACACTAATATTAATAAAATGAGATTTATAATTGATATATGAACACAGTTATTGTTTGGAAACGGCAAAAACTGGAGAATATGATCTATGTATTAGCATGGGCAAACAAGAGTCATCTGATCTGGGTCTGCTCTGTTCGCAAATCTGCCTATAGTCGTCTAAACAAGGGATATGATTCAGGCTGTTAGCTATTGACAAATGTCTACATCCGTTTAAATTGGCAAATGAAGTATCTTTGTACTCAGGCAGAATGTATATATAATAGAGTCATGTGTATATATAGGAAATACTTACTTATATAACATTCAAACGGTTGTAAACGCTGTCCGCATTCAGTCCGACCTGTTGCAATTACTATAGACTAGTTCGATTTTGACCCGTGAGCTGTGACGAGTCCATCCGTGGAGGTAAAACGCGTCACAAACTATGCATTTTATCCGGAGTTATAAGTAAACAACGAGCAGTGAGCCATAAAAATCAGCGCACGATTACTACGAGCTTCGTAAGACAATCATTGTCCACTTACCCATAAATTAGAATGGTTGCAACCTCTATATACAGAAAAGTGCAGTCACGGTTCAGCACTCGACATCGAACTATAGTTACTTATTACAGTAAAATTTCTCTATAACGGTCACTAAATTGAATTAATTAGTTGGTCTTTAGGGCATGTGGCTGCTTGAAACAATGTGAAAGTAAAACAGAACGCTCCTATTGGAGCTTGATACTTGATACTTGATGTAATTTACGTGATGTAATTTAGTGGCCGTTATAGAGAGGTTTTACTGTACTAGTGTCGTTCAAGCTTTTGAGAAGCCAGTGACCATGTGACATACAGTTGGAAATCAATGGCACGCCGAGTCACGCTGCTTTTGTTTTATCTGGGTCAAAGCTGTTTGGAAGTGCATGCTATGTTACAACCACTTTTGAAATAATAACCAGAATTGCAATAAATTTATTGCGAAACTGGTTGGGATGTAAAATGGGTCCAAATTCGTATTGCAATTACTTGACAACCAGTTTCGCAATAAAAACCAGAATTGCAATAAAATTTCTAGATTTAAGAATTAGGTTACCGTTGCATTTCGGGTAGTTGCTAGTAGTTGCAAACAACTTTACATGACATGCCCGGACGAAAACAAAGCCCAAATGGGCTTATCAGTAAATTAGGAAAACAACCATTTATCAGTGTTTTCTCTTTTTAAAAACTGGATGGGTTGATAGACTAGTCAATTATATGATTGTTTGTTTCGAAAGTTGTTGAACTTTACTTTTTAAAGCTAGTTCGGATAATATGGAAGCCTAATGGGCTTATCTGCCAACCATGAACTTGCCAAAAACTACCTGTTCTGAACTTAATATATAATTGAAATTTGACAGTAATGATAACAATGAAGACCAATTTGCCATAGTCTACTAGATCAGACACCTTTTTAAGAATTACAAAATGTTTATTGCGAAACTGGTTCGGATTAAAAAGTGACAAAATTTGTATTGCCATTATTTGACAACCAGTTTCGCAATAAAACCAGAATTGCAATAAACTTTTCTACATTGGAGAAATGAGTTATTCACGTATCGGCGGCAGTTGTTAACAGACGCAAACATCTCAAATGGACACATCGCAATACCAACAAAGCCTAAATGGGCTTATCAGCACATTATGAAACCAACCTTATATCGTCTCTTTCTGTTTCAACATTTGGGATTGACAGCGTAGTCCCAACCTCTTTGGCAATAAATTTATCGCGAAACTGGTTGGGATGTAAAATGGGTCCAAATTCGTATTGCAATTACTTGACAACCACATTTGCAATAAAAACCAGAATTGCAATAAACTTTTCTGGATGAAACAAATAAGTTACTGTTGCATTTCGGTAGTTGATAATAGTTGCAAACATCTTAATAGGACATACCCGGATGCAAACAAAGCCCAAATAGGCATATCAGTACATTAGAAAACCAATCATTTATCAGTTTTTTCTCTGTTTGAACACCGGCTGGATTGATAAATTAGTCGATTATAGGATTATTTGTTTCGAAGGTAGTTGCAAACATCTTTTTAAAGCTAATTCGGATAATATGGAAGCCCAATAGGCTTATCAGTCATCTATGACATTGGCCAAAAACTACCTGTTCTGAACTAACATGTTCGTAAAATTGACAGGAATGATAAAAAATAAGACGAGTTTGCCATAGTCTGCTAGATCAGACACCTTTTCAAGAATTACAAAATGTTTATTGCGAAACTGGTAGGGATGTAAAAAGTGACAATTTGTATTGCAATTGTTCGACAACCAGTTTCGGAATAAAACCCAGAATTGCAATAAACTTTTCTACATTGGAGAAATGAGTTATTCATGCTTTGGTGGCAGTTTTAAACAGATGGGAACATCTCAAATGGAAACATCCAAATTCCAACAAAGCCTAAATGGGCTTATCAGCACATTATGAAACCAACTTTATATCGTCTGTTTCTGTTTGAACATTGGTGATTGACAGCGTAGTCCCAACCACTTTTGCAATAAATTTATTGCGAAACTGGTTGGGATGTAAAATGGGTCCAAATTTGTATTGCAATTACTTGACAACCAGTTTTGCAATAAAAACCAGAATTGCAATAAACTTTTCTACATTGGAGAAATGAGTTATTCATGTATCGGCGGCAGTTGTTAACAGACGCGAACATCTCAAATGGACACATCGCAATGCCAACAAAGCCTAAATGGGCTTCTCAGCACATTATGAAACCAACCTTATATCGTCTCTTTCTGTTTGACCATTGGAGGTTGACAGCGTAGTCCCATCCACTTTTGCAATAAATTTATTGCGAAACTGGTTGGGATGTAAAATGGGTCCAAATTCGTATTGCAATTACTTGACAACCAGTTTTGCAATAAAAAACAGAATTGCAATAAACATTTTCTGGATGAAACGAAGAAGTGACTGTTGCATTTTGGGTAGTTGCTAATAGTTACAAACATCTTAATAGGACATACTCGGATGGAATTAAAGCCCAAATTGGCATATCTGTAAACCAGAAAACCAATCATTTATCAGTTTTTTCTCTGTTTGAACACCGGCTGGATTGATAAATTAGTCGATTATAGGATTATTTGTTTCGAAGATAGTTGCAAACATCTTTTTAAAGCTAATTCGGATAATATGGAAGCCTAATATGCTTATCAGTCATCTATGACATTGGCCAAAAAGTACCTGTTCTGAACTTACATGTTCGAAAATTGACAGGAATGATAACAATGTAGACGAGTTTGCCATAGTCTGCAAGATCAGACCCCTTTTCAAGAATTGCAAAATGTTTATTGCGAAACTGGTTGGGATGTAAAAAGTGACATAATTTGTATTGCAATTATTTGACAACCAGTTTCGCAATAAAACCCAGAATTGATTTAAACTTTTCTACATTGGAGAAATGAGTTTTTCATGTATCGGCGGCAGTTGTAAATAGATGGAAACATCTCAAATGGACACATCCAAATGCCAGCAAAGCCTAAATGGGCTTATCAGCACATTATGAAACCAACCTTATATCGTCTATTTCTGTTTCAACATTTGGGATTGACAGCGTAGTCCCAACCACTTTTGCAATAAATTTATTGCGAAACTGGTTGAGATGTAAAAAGTGTCTAAATTCGTATTGCAATTACTTGACAACCACATTTGCAATAAAAATCAGAATTGCAATAAACTTTTCTGGATGAAACAATGCTCTATTTATCACAATGGTTTCATAAAGTGACTATTACAGAGGCGTAGAAAGGCGTTTTATGGAGGAAAGGGTTAATGCATATCAATCTTACAATTAACTTATGTACAAACCACATATGAAGTAACATACGGGTATGCGTCAGATCAGAATCCAAACTGTGTGCTAATTTCAGTCAAGTCATGCTAAGAAATAAAGCCCCACCCCAGGGGAGGCCAGTTTTCTATAGAACATAGTGAAAACTTTGAAAATATTCTCCTCTGAATGTGTGGTGAGCGATATCAGGGCCATCATGGCCCTCTTGTTAACAATTGCCGCCAATGCACGAATAACTAATTTCTCTAATGCAGAAAGTTTATTACAATTCTGAGTTTTATTGCGAAACTGGTTGGCCCGTAATTGCAATACAATTTGTTTTGTCATTTTTAACCTCCCAACCAGTTTCGCAATAAACATTTTTCAATTCTCAAAAAGGTGTCTGATCTAACAAACTACGGCAAAATATTACTTCTTTTGTGTTTCACAGCATGCATGTCAGTAGTCAAACTCCGATAATCGAAACCATTTTAGCAATATTTTTTTTTACATTTTCAACTATGTCTCTGACTGCACAGACTTCGACAAATTCTATGTAATGTCTTCATTTTTATCATTCATGTACAGTTTTAAATCCATAAGCTCAGAACAGGTTTTAGGCAGTTTCATAGTTGGCTGATGAGCCTATTAGGCTTCAAGATTGTCCGAATTAGCTTTAAATAGATGTTTACAACTACCTTCGAACAAACAATCCTATAATCGACTAATTTATCAATCTTACCGGTGTTCAAACCGGGAAAACACTGATAAATGCTTGGTTTTCTTACTTACTGATAAGCCCACTTGGGCTTTGATTTCATCCGGGTATATCCTATTAAAAAATAAGATGTTTGCAACTATTAGGAACTACCCGAAATGCAACGGTAAATGATTCTTATACCTAGAAAAATTTATTGCAATTCTGGTTTTTATTGCAAAGGTGGTTGTCAAGTAATTGCAAGAATTTAGACACTTTTTACATCTCAACCAGTTTCGCAATAAATGTATTGCAAAAGTGGTTGGGACTACGCTGTCCATCCCAAATTATCAAACAGAAACAGACGATATAAGGTTGGTTTCATAATGTGCTGATAAGCCCATTTAGGCTTAGTTGGCATTTGGATGTGTCCATTTGAGATGTTCGCAACTACCTTTGAAACAAATAATCTTATAATCGACTAATTTATCAATCCAGCCGATGTTCAGAGTAAACACTGATAAATGATTGGTTTTCTAGTTTACTGATAAGCCCATTTAGGCTTTAATTGCATCCGGGCATGTCCTATTAAGATGTTTGCAACCATTACCAACTACCCGAAATGCGAAAGTCACTTCTTTGTTTCATCCAGAAAAAAGTTTATTGCAATTCTGGTTTTTATTGCAAAACTGGTTGTCAAGTAATCGTCTTCATTGTTATCATTCCTGTCAATCTTACGAACATGTTAATTCAGAATAGGTACTTTTTGGCCAATGCCATACATGACTGATAAGCCTATTGGGATTTCATATTATCCGAATTAGCTTTAAAAAGATGTTTGCGACAACCTTCGAAACAAATAATCCTATAATCGACTAATTTAAATTTCAATCCAGCCGGTGTTCAAACAGAGATAAAACTGATAAATGATTGGTTTTCTAACTTACTGATATGCCTATTTGGGCTTTGTTTGCATCCGGGTATGTCCTATTAAGATGTTTGCAACTATTAGCAACTACCCGAAATGCAACAGTAACTTATTTGTTTCATCCAGAAAAGTTTATTGCAATTCTGGTTTTTATTGCAAAAGTGGTTGTCAAGTAATTGCAATACGAATTTGGACCCATTTTACATCCCAACCAGTTTCGCGATAATTTATTGCCAAAGAGGTTGGGACTACGCTGTCAATCCCCAAAGTTCAAACAGAAAGAGACGATATAAGGTTGGTTTCATAATGTGCTGATAAGCCCATTTAGGCTTTGTTGGTATTGCGATGTGTCCATTTGAGATGTTCGCGTCTGTTAACAACTGCCGCCGATACATGAATAACTCATTTCTGCACTGTAGAAAAGTTTATTGCAATTCCGGTTTTTATTGCAAAAGTGGTTGTCAGGTAATTGTAATACGAATTTAGACCCTTTTTACATCTCAACCAGTTTCGCAATAAATTTATTGCAAAAGTGGTTGGGACTACGCTGCCAATCCCCAATGTTCAAACAGAAACAGACGATATAAGGTTGAATTCATAATGTGCTGATAAGCCCATTTAGGCTTTGCTTGTATTTGGATGTGTCCATTCGAGATGTTCGCATCTGTTTACAACTGCCGTCAAAGCACGAATAACTCTTTTCTCCAATGTAGAAAAGTTTATTGCAATTCTGTGTTTTATTGCGAAACTGGTTGTCAAATAATTGCAATACAAATTTTGTCACTTTTTAATCCGAACCAGTTTCGCAATAAACATTTTGTAATTCTTGAAAAGGTGTCTGATCTAGTAGACTATGGCAAATTGGTCTTCATTGTTATCATTACTGTCAAATTTCAATTATATATTAAGTTCAGAACAGGTAGTTTTTGGCAAGTTCATGGTTGGCAGATAAGCCCATTAGGCTTCCCATATTATCCGAATTAGCTTTAAAAAGTAAAGTTCAACAACTTTCGAAACAAACAATCATATAATTGACAAGTCTATCAACCCATCCAGTGTTTAAAAAGAGAAGACACTGATAAATGGTTGTTTTCCTAATTTACTGATAAGCCCAGTTGGGCTTTGTTTTCGTCCGGGCATGTCATGTAAAGTTGTTTGCAACTACTAGCAACTACCCGAAATGCAACGGTAACCTAATTCTTAAATCTAGAAATTTTATTGCAATTTTGGTTTTTATTGCGAAACTGGTTGCCAAGTAATTGCAATACGAATTTGGACCCATTTTACATCCCAACCAGTTTCGCAATAAATTTATTGCAATTCTGGTTATTATCGCAAAAGTGGTTGTAACAATGCTAGGTCACACATAGAATGTACAGGACTTAACTCTTTTGTTGCCAAATTGTATCGTCTGTATGCGTTGTCGTCGGCTACAATTTTCATTTCTTTAGATTTATTAATGTTTGTTTTAAAAGAATAGTAAAAATAACAAACAGTTTGGATCCTGATGCATCGCCGAGTTACTCGGCGTCTCATCTGGATCTAAACTCTTTGCATAGGTTATCACAAATGCAACCATTGGCAGCAAAAGAGTTAACCATATTATTATGTAATTGTTTGAATACTTGGTAATATTCTGATATCAAATAAATAGCTCGCTTAGTACATGTATGACCACGTGATAAAGAATATACACAAATAAGTTGTGCCATGACAAAATCAGCCTCAGTGACATCCAAGCAGTGTAGACCCAGATCAGCCTGCTATATTAGTGTTCAAGACGCACTCCAATATACCTACAGTATTATATATGCAGCATATCAAACAGTATCACTAATTATCAGATCGTGTGTAGATGACAATAAGTTTAATCTGGGTATAAACTGTTTGCAAGTCATTAAGACTAGGTAGAAAACATGCAAGATCACAAGTATACAATAAAACCCATTAAACCGGAATTCTAGTACAGAAGATGTTAGATACGTTTAGGCAGGTGACTGCTTGCTGTAGGGTGAAAGTCGTACAGAAAGCTACAGTCTTTGGTACAAATGTAAAAAATGTTTGCTTACGGAAATTGTTAATACTTGGTAAAATAAAGTTGAATTTGCTGGGTCTAGTAGTTGGTCCCACCGCCTCATAATACTAAACAAAGTTGTTTTTGAAATATGAGAGACATGTTATGCATTTAATACTCTTTGCGCATGGCTGAGTCTCAGTTGCTTGAATCTATCGGTTTTTTATTGTATTTTTATAATATGTTAACCCTTCGCTTGCTATTCACGTCAATATACGTACCTGTAAATAGTGAAAACCCAGATGAGACAGCTCCTGCAGGAGCTGTCTCATCAGGGTTTGCACTATTTACAAGTTGATTGTGCAAACAGTGCACCCCACAGCAGTGATTGCACAGCGAAATACTTGTACACAGTGAAGATATACATGTGTATGTATAATTATACAACAGGGCATGGGTAAAGAAGGAGAACTGTATTTTAAATTCAGCAAGCGAAGGGTTAAGGTATACATACTGGTCCTGAAATGTAATTGATTGCCTAGTACCATACTCTTATAAATATAAATACAGTTGAACTTCGATATATCCAACTTCAAGGGACTGATTAAATTAGTTCGAGAAAACAAAAGTTCCAGTTATCCGATTTCTAAACTTAATGCAGGTCTAACGTAATGCTGAACGTTTCTGTAGGAGCTCTCGGCATTCCTTTAGACCTTCATTAAGCTGTCATACATCCGTAGTGATAATTATAATTTAAAACAATTCTATTTTGGAAGGATCGAACTTTTAAGTTCGAGTTTAACGCGAAGTTCTAGTTTCGTACCGAATTCTTACTCAAAGAACACTCCACGAGTTTCTTATTATTACAAATTATCTTCATATAACTCGCCCAGTGTGTTATGTACTTTGGTCGCCAAATATAACATGGTGAAAAAAGTGTGACTCGACTGGGACTCGAAACCGGTGCCTCTGTCTTATCATGCTAACACTCTACCGACTGAGCTACCAAGCCACGCGGTAAAGCCTATCAACTTATTTTACTATAATCTCTACCCGGCTACAATACAAAATGTGTTAATTAAATATTAAATCTGCTCAGTCGGGGCCCAGATAATGGGGGTACATATTTATTCTTTATTTGAGTCTCTTTATGGTATATGTTGTTGTGATATTATTTTAGCAAGAAACGTATTTTTCAACTTTGATGACGGTGTATATTTAGAGGCCATTAACTTCACCAACTGGCCTGATCAGAGATGCTTGATTTTTTCATCGGAGTTTGTTGCATTAATCAACCCATGAAAGAAGATGTGTGTCGTCATTATTTGTCAACTTGATTGTTACTTTCCTGCATATTACTGTTAAGCTGAATTCACACCCCGTTTCGAATTATGTATGCAGCCGGTGAATAAAAGTGAAATAAGAAGTCATAAGTTAAGGATAAGAAGGTAAGAAGGATAAGTTAAAATGCTATGCGTATTTTGACTAAAAAGTGCACACAAAAAAAACCTATGTTTGAATAAATAAAAGTTCAATTCATGATTAAAATCATCTTATTATCATACATTGGTATTCGCCTGCAAAATAATTCGAAAATTGGATGGGTAAATTACCATTATAAAAATGGTCCGATTTGACCCGGTCCGATTTGGTTTTGGTCCGATTTTACCTGGGGTCCGATTTGATTTTGGTCCGATTTGACCCGTTACCTCCCGCGAGGGGACACCTGACGGAAACAAAGATCACTCGGAACATCTCGGTGTTTTCTATGTGGATTTACAAATTATGGCGAAAGGAACAACCTAAATAATTAAGCATGATCCTTTATTTGTATATTTTCTTTGTGTCGTCTTTGACAGGTAAGTAGATAGTTTGTCTCATAATCTACATTAGCTCTACACACTTTATTTGTCGGTCACACGGTACTGGTAGAATACAGTATGTCGTCAAAGGCCGCTACAAGCGACGTTTACTTTAAAAATAAAATGGTGTTTAGTGACTTGTCGAAGAGTTCAATTTTATTTCAGACGTTCTTCCGTTTCATTTGTCAGACCTCTATAATTAATATGTTTATATTTACTTTAACCGAAACTTGTAGGCTATATACACAGCTGATGTGACACGGCATTTCCAGGAAATAAACTTGACCTAGTTTCTGTTGTCTAGGAATGAAGTACAGGGCGAATCTCTGTAAACAAATCCGTCGATTTCGCGCATGCGCAGTTAACTGGTGGGCAAAAAGACCAGTAACGACTTATGTATCCCTATGTAAAGGGTAGGCAACAGTTAGCCTACACATCATTTAATGACTGCGTTGGTTTTTAATTGTTGATTTCTGTACATTTACTGTATCCTCTGACTATATGACAATTATGTTTTTGTTTCTAAGGATAGATACAACAAGAAGATTGAATAAATCGGCCCTATAAACTACCAGTTGAACTTTGAATAAAAACACGCCCCCCCCCCCCCCCCCCCCGATCCCTTGATTTGGCCTTTCTTTGAAATGGGAGACATTCTTATATATTTGTTGGACATGCCTGATATGTCGAATAATTTAGATCAACAGTATTAAAAAAATTAATTCTCGTTTTATTTCAATAAGATCTAGATATTAAGTTATACAGTCTCATGTCGTTCATTCGTGTGTTGTAAATTGTCTTTCTGGCTACTGTACAGTACCGTAGCAGATCTAGTAAAAGTATTTTAGAATAGATCTAGATCATATCTATATTATCTTTAGAACTATATTTCACAATAAACTACCTTTTTGAATATACATGTATCTAAATCGTTGGGATTTAATTATACTTAGCCATAGACCTAATTAGTCAAAACATAGTTATCTTCCATTGTTCGGGAAGCTATTTAACAAATCATAACTTTAGACAATTGGCACATAGTTTGGTAGTTGTCAAAATAGAAGCATTCCTGTTACGTAATAGTTCATAACTTTGTTGATAAGACAGTGTGTGATAGATGGCAGTTCCGTGATCGCTGACCCTTGCCCCCTGCTGAGAAATTAGGGGATTTACTGACCATCTGGCACCTTTGATCGTTAATGTTTTCCTAGGTCTAGTAAGTAAATTAACAGTATTTCGGCTGAGTAAGTAATGTAATAATATAGTCTCCAACTGTCTTAAACAATTCATTTTTAGTATTAAAAAAAATCATGTGTATTGTTAGAATCTTTGAATGCGGTGAATAAAAGTACTGACATTTGCAAAATGTAGACCCAGACAATATATATAGCTAAACAAGCAACCCTCTGACCAGGGTCTTCACTGTTTATTATTCTAAATCACATGGCAAATTTAAGTCTTATTATATAATGAATGGGATCTACAGTTAAACAATGATGGGTCATTCCACCTTAAAATTTCAGCATTCAAAGATGTTACCCTTTCTCTAATATAAGCGTGTGTTCGTGTATTTGCAAACAGCGTAGACCCAGATCATACTGGGGCTGCTCTGTTTATTTATCAAATTGTAATAGGTCCGGCTCTACAGTTTCTACCAACAAAACAATCCTGTCTACAAATGTCATTAGAAACATTAGCTTATAAATAGTCATTATATCATTATTTCTTAAATGAATACTGAGCTGGGAAAGGGTTTGTGTATTTTACCAATATTCTTTTTTCTTTTCTGATTATAATTTTGTACTGTGCATTACCCATGCTTTGAAAAGCTTATATCTTTCAATTCCACAGGTTGTCATGTTAAACTGTTGTTATTTTTTGTTACATAACTGACAAATAGTTTATTGTAGATCTGTCGTGTTATTTGTTGTACAGCCGACTCCAAATAAAGATGTTTGTATCGTGTAAATTCATCTTCCAGAATCAATTTTCGGTTCATTTTTATGTTTTTACATGTACTATCGATGTAACTATCATCAACGATTGCACCATAATCGTTTTTTATTAATTTTAACAGAAGTTTTCAAAGTGCTGTCAATGTTTCTGTTATTGTTTACATATCAACTGTCAGTCTTTTTGCCCACCAAGCTTTTCTCGGCTAAGATAACAGGTGCGCGTGACGTCACGGCGATTCGCCCTACTGTACCCCTTAGGGTCTTGGGTCGTTTCGGACCCAATCCGTTTCGGCCTTGGTTGTTTCGGCCTTGGTCGTTTCGGCCACATTTGGGACCGAAACGACCAAGGAATACGTGGAATATATCATCAATAGACATCAAATTTTATTTAAACATTGTGTGTTCTCCCTTTAAGAAAATTGACAATTATCAAGAGACAAGAAATAAAGAAAGCAAAGAGATAACCAGTCAGATTTGACAGTTCCCTATGTCTAAAATCCTATGTAGTGCTATTGCACTTAGTTGTTCCTCAACATGCTCCATCTGTTTCCACCCTATATGAAGCACATATAAACCCAATAAGAATAAAATGTTTAATATTTGCTGGAAAAAATGCTGCACATATTGATAATTGTTTAAATTTGTAATTAAATTTAATGTTTTTGTAAACTCTTATTGAAAGAGTTTATTGAATCCATGAAATAGACAATGATAATGTTAATTATCAAATAACCAGAATCAATTGCAATGTTGTTTGAATTATATAATAATAACAAATTAAGTTTTAATTAATGGTAGTATACTTGTATCACCCAATAACAGCATGTATGATCGGATTAATTTTAAATATGGATGCACACTCTAAATTTTCATAAAGTAGCATTTTCAAGAGAATTATTGTCATCTGATCTGGGTCTACTCTGTTTCCAATTTAATTTCCTGAAAAGGTGTTTATATGAGGGGAATAGTTAAAAAAGGGCCTGTGTCAGTTTCCAAGGGAATTATATTGTGGTTTGCAGAAATAATCATTCATCAGCAGGCTAAAGGTTAACATCTAACCTATCATCTGACCTCTGTATTGGATTCAATTCTGCGTATTCCGTTCAATCATATCACAAGTTCCATTTATACCTTTGAATGCAAATTTTATAATGTGGCCGAAATGACCAAGGCCAAAACTACCAGGACCGAAATGGATTGGGTCCGAAACGACTAAGGGCTCAAACGGATTGGGTTCGAAACTACCCGACACCGTACCTTAGAAATAGAGTAACGTTTAGTAATATTCCAGGCCTTTTTTTCCTTGAAGGGGAAAAAGTTGCTACCCGTTTTTATATAGTAAAATGGCTAATTAGGGGAAACAATTTATTAATCATGTGCAGTTTGCCAATTGGGGAACAAAAAACCTGAGGTAAACCCATTTTTAGGGGAAATCTGCATGATTTTAAAGAAAATCGCTGGTATCTGTTATATATGGCAAACTCCTATGGATTCGTGCTTTTCTGTAATGTGTTAAAAATTGAATGCATAAACACAGCTCGATTGTAAACTTCAGCAAGAGGCTGACACCCTGTATTTTTGTCACTGGCAATAAATCAGTAGTCCAGCTCCAGGTGTTTAACCTTTAGCCTGCTGAGCAAATTATGTTTACTGAATTTTTCACCTACTACATTTTCAAAATTCAAGCTATAATCAATTTGTCTACCAAAATGCAATCAGGCTGTCAAACATTTAGCTCATCATCTGGATTCAAACTCTTTGCATACAGTGTTCTCATTAGGATTGAATTTTAACGAGTCCCTGGGACCCAGGGCATCAGCAAAAGTTGCTTCCCAAGGTGAAGCAAATACAACTGAGTCCCAGATAATTTCACTCCTGCCTTTGTAATGGAGATTTTTTGCACCATTAAATGTAAAGGGGTAAAACTATTTAAGACTTTAAACTGATGTATCATTTAACATAAAAAAGATAAATGTTACAATCACTGTATACGTAATAAGGTATTTCTTGATGCTTTGATTTGAAGTGCTTGACGATGAGCATCGTTTGAGTGAACTGAGCTGAGCATCACTGTATCCGCTGATATGTAAAAGCGGTTTTTACTTCATTTTCAGTGCATACAAAGCATCACATGGTAATGCTATTAGTTTCAGGGCTAACATCAGTTACTTACAAGTCTTTAAATTCTCGGTCTTGCACCCATAACGATAAAGTTCCTGGTGTGTTCAACTTTTTACTAGCAGACGCCATCTTTTTTCAGCACCCAAATGTCATTACAATGCGACAGAACGGTTCTGATAGAATTACATAATTTTAGATGCTGACATTTGGGTGGAAATTGTAACCAGTCAATTCAGGTGCCCTGCTACGTACCTGGAATAACCGAGGACTCGATATTAATAGATGCGTTGCAATTTCGGAAAAAATGTCAAGAAAACGGAATGAGATTCACTTTGTTTATTGATCCGGATTGATGTAAGACCGAGTTTCAGTTGTTAATTTACCAGGATTCATTTAAATCAGTAAAATTTCGATCATTGATCTTGCGTCCCATGGACGTACTTAACTATTTTGCGTTCCAACAATTTTCGGTGCGTATTTAGATATGATTACGACGTAAACGGGAACACTGGCATAGGTGTTCACTCATCCGCCCATAGCAGGCTGAAGGTTAAAGGTCAAGTAAACAGGCAGGACACTTTTTCGTAAATATTTGACAAATGGGTACCTTGTACGACGTAGTTTCGAAAACACAAAAAAATACAGTCATATCGCACATAGCAGATGTCATATATCACCGATAAGTAAGCACTGGCTGATTTTGGTCGCTCGCTTATCTCCCTTGTGATGACGTCACTGATGAACATTCGCCATAAATGTCGAACTAGATATCGTATAGAAAAGAATCGCACGTAATGTACTTCTGCTTCGTTTTGAGTGCTAAAATGGTAATTTGTGCTGCATATGTGTATATCCCTGCCTATGGGTGTAGCTCCTAATCCGACAGAGACTAAATAGGATTATTTAAATTACCAAAAGACGAGAAGTTCAAGAAAACGTGATGTGATTTATATTGGGTCAGCTTACATCTTGTCTCGATGGCTGTTTTCGGTGAAATTTATACTAGAGAAAATAGTGCAGTCGATGACTTGGGTCTACAATTATAAAAAAGGATATGCTACATTCTGTTATAAATCTGACTTAGGTCTAGCACTGTAGGTTAATGGGCTTTTTCTTCGTGGATTTTTTTCTATACAAACGTTTTGTTAACAGCGTTAACCCAAATCACGCAGGAACTGCCTGATCAGGATCTGCTCTAATTGCTTAATCCGTAGACTTATTTCTTTAGATTCGATCAGGGTTGTCTAGCGTCTCTGTAATCCCTGTAATGAATATTCATGAGGTCATGAAATCTTTAATAAATATTCTTAAGAGAAACAATGATTAATAAACACGATTTAGCACTGTTGGCAGGAGACACTTATTTGCTTTTAATCAATTTCCTAATCATTCTCTTTTTATATAAACGGCTTCACGCGTGTTTGCAAATAGAGCAGATCCAGATCGGACAGTTCCTGCTCTGTTTGCTTATGAAATTTTGTTGATCTAATCCTAATTGACCTGTCAGAGCCAATGATCCATTTGAAAAGTTAACATTGTGAAGAAAAAACCTTTAGATCTTCTTTATGAATATTTGTGTAAGAAATAATTATTTCATGGAGAGTTAATGATATAATGAGCACAGGCTATGGCAGTAATTGTACAACCAGACCTACCGGTATATTATTTCATAAGCAAATCGACAAGAACCTTATCAGGGAGCTACAACAGAAGCTCTCTGATCTGGATCTACTATGTTTATAAATTTGTTTCAATACGTTTGATCTGGGTCTACTGTGTTTGCATTGGCATAAACAGGCACGTGGAATGAAGGGTTTATATTCGTGAAGTAATTTACTCACACATAATTTTTCATCAGGGAAATAGTTTATCATAAATATGATCCTTTTTGCAATTTTGGAACTTGGACAATTTTGACCATAAATCCAAAGGAAAAAAGTCATTCTGGATTACTGTAATTTACGGAATTGGTCATTGGATGCGTTTTATAGTGTTACTGATTATTACCTACATAATGCCCAACTAACTTTGAGGCACCATGACCGCAATGATTGATTCTTTTGATACGTTACCACAGCTGCATAAAGGAATGCAACAATACGTAATATACAGGATGCGGGTTTTATGGTCATGTACTAATCATTGTCCCCTAGTGGGTCACTATGATAACTGACATCTGGAGACAATTGACCCTGCATGGGGCATTCGTGTGTAATAAGGCTTAGTACAATATACTACAATATGGCCTTAGGCCATTTAACACATTCATTCATAGAGAAATTCTAATGGCTATGTTTACTGTTGTTTCCCTACAAAACATAATTAAATTGCACATACGAGTATACTGTAACATTATGATAAAAAAAATGTAGTAACATTTTTATTTGTAGTGGGCCCAGTCATTTTAACATAATTCACAAGCTTTAGAAACATGAACATATTAATAAAAAAATTAGTCATTCTTCAAGACTGACAACCATTTGTTACCAAGATCCACATTTGTCTCATTTTCTCAACAAAATACATATTATGGTTTTTCAACCTTTACTCGATTTTCTGAAAGTAATGCATCATTTTGGTATTGCAAATATTAGAGTGAAATAAATAAATAAATTATTTCCTATTTTTCTGTATTTTGGTGGAATTTCTTCTTTTTTTCTCGTTAGTACGTACATTTATACAAAGTAATGAGAACGTCCCATTTCATCTGAACCCACTTTGCCTAAATACAAAATTCATCTAAAGTTTCCGGTTTTGTCTAAAAGTTGTTTGGACCCAACTCATGGGCGGGACTCAAATGGTCCCTCTGATCTGAATCTACACTATATGCTAATGGTCTTGGTCCTAGCCTCATCCTATTTTAAAATTATAGTTTATGAATAGTGTAAATTCACTGACAGGTAAAGTAAGTTTTAACTCTTCGCTTGCTATTCACGTCAATATACCAACCTGTAAATGATGCAAACCCAGATGAGACAGCTCCTGCAGGAGCTGTCTCATCAGGATCTGCACTATTTACAAGGTGATTGTACAACAAGTGCATTCCATAGCAGTGATTGCACAGCGAAATACGTATACACAGTGAAGATATATGTAATTTTACAACAGGGCATGGGTAAAGAAGGAGAAATGTATTTTAAAATTCAGCAAGAAAAGGGTTAGAATTAACAAAATTAAAAGACATGTGTTTAATATATTGTATTTCACACCTAAAATAAACATCACACCCCCATAAATAGTTTCCCCATCTCGATAAAGTGTCACTTTCTGTGGTTAATCCGTGGATGTAATGTCTGGAAAAGTGTGAAAATAATTTGGGTATTTATAGAAACTGTTGAGTTGGATTTTATCTACTTGTGTAAGCAAACAGAACAAACCCTAATTAGACGGTTCATGTAGGCTCAGATCTGGATCTACTTTGTTTGCAGAGGCGTTAATTTAAAGGAAAAGGTTAAGTTTCTGTGTACATTCCTCCCTGTCAATGGGATCCCTGTCTGGCATGTACACAAGTGACATCACGCAAAGGGAGATAATCATGTATTGATTTTCAAAATGCACGGTTAGCGGTACAATAAAAACTCGATTTAAATCAAAACAAGATAAAAACGGTAAGAATTTTCTACAGCTTGGTGTTTAACTAATTGTATACTATCAGAATTTGACGAAAACCCAATCTGTTTACTTGACCTTTAAGCATCTAAATTTGAGTTGATCTGCAATGGTTGCTGATTTCTGCTGACACAAAGGATCACACTGGGAGTGAAAATTTAATTGGCTATTGCACATGTATATATATAGGTAGTGACAGAACGGGCTCACTCGCTCCGCTCGTGATCCCGTTCACGCTTCGCTTGTCACTACCTATATATATATATATATATAAATTTCCTAAAAAATAAAACCACCAGTACCACCACACAGGAGCGGGTCTAACACACATGGGGTGATAAAAAAAGTGTGTGTGTATGTTAGGGGGTATTTTGGGGGATTTAGGGTTTGAGGGTGAAATGTGTACATGGAGGGGTGAAAATGATGGTGTATGGTTGGGTTTGATGGGATATGGTTGAGTTTAATAGGGTATGGTTGAGTTTGATGGTATAGTTGGTGTTTGATAGGGTATGGTTGGGTTTGATGGGGGTATGTGGGGTAAAAGGAGGGTAGAGAGAGTGATAAAATAAAAAAGGTAGGTAGCCGGAGGGACAGTCGGAGGGACACGAGAAACTATTCGGGGGTAGAGAGAGTGATAAAATAAAAAAGGGTAGGTAGTCGGAGGGACAGTCGGAGGGACACGAGAAACTATTCGGGGGTAGAGAGAGTGATAAAATAAAAAAGGTAGGTAGCCGGAGGGACAGAAAGGAGGGACACGAGAAACTATTCAGGGGTAGAGAGAGTGATAAAATAAAAAGGTAGGTAAGGTAAAAGGAGGGACAGAAAGGAGGGACACAAGAAACTATTGAGGGGTAGAGAGAGTGATAAAATAAAAAGGTGGTAGGTAAAAGGAGGGACAGAAAGGAGGGACACAAGAAACTATTGAGGGGTAGAGAGAGTGATAAAATAAAAAGGTAGGTAGGTAAAAGGAGGGACAGTGGAGGTAAAAGGAGGGACAGTGAGATTAGTAAAAATTTAAAAAAACCTAAAGGAGGGACAGTGAGAAACTATCGTGGGTGGGGAAGGGTACGAAAATAAAAAAAAGGGACACCGAACTTTAAAGTAAAAACAGAACGCTCCTATATATAATATAATAATAATAATAATAATAATAATAATAATAATAATAATAATAACAATAATAATAATAATACTAATAATAATAATAATAATAATAATAATATAATAAGGTGATAAAAATAAAATAAATAGGACAAATTTGTAAAATATTTGAGTATTATTGCGTTCTCTGATACCCCCCGATAAATTACCCGTCGCCGGATAATATAGCCGCAACCGAGAGTTTTACTCCCATCCTATCGTTTGCCAACGTGGCAAGGTTATTGATTTGTGCACAAAGTCATATCCGCCCTGCAACTCATTGAAGACGGGCGTGTTCATTTAGGAAATAAACCTATAATAATTATGTAAGTACATATTTCTTTTGAAACATCGTTTCACCAGTCGTGTAATTGCTTCTACGACGTATAGATAACATTTTAAAGCAAGTATACATGCGATGTAGCGTGTGCATTCATCAACCTGAATCGAGGTCAAATTATGCAACAGTTAAGTTAGATCCTATTTAGATGCTAGTGAGTTTGTTTCTGCACATATCTATACATTGATGAATATAGATCAAAAAGTGAGCATTTCACTATTAACTTAATATGTGTTATTATTATACCACATTTATGTGCATTCACATAGCAAGATAAACTAGACAATATCTATGTTTACACCGTTATTTTTCATAACGGTGCGTTGGTACAAATCTACCCTTATATTTTTACCCTTACAAATCTACCCTAATATTTTTTACCCTTACACCGTTATGAAAAATAACGGTGCGTTGGTACAAAATCTACCCTTATATTTTTACCCTTACAAATCTACCCTAATATTTTTTACCCTTACACCGTTATTTTTCATAACGGTGAAACCATAAATATGTATTTTCTGTATTTTCTACTTTCAGGGACAGTCAACAAGCAACAAATCTTAGAACAGACTTACAAAAACTCACCAGCTATCTACTCGACACATATCCAGAAGACGAAGTTATAAAGCAATGGAACGAAACCTTTTCGCAAGAATACGACGGACTTTTAACCATGGCAGCCAAATCAACCAAGAAACAACAAAAGAAACAAAACAAACAAACAAACAAAGAACGTATAAAACAACGCCTCCAGAACTCATATTCCGAAGACAGACAATACCAGGGACAAGTGACCATCGACCTCACAAGTGAAGAAACTATTATTCAAAATCTACACGATTTGAATAAATTAGAAAGCAGTAACAACAGAAATTCAGTTTTCATAGCATCTCAACAAGGAGAACTTTTGAAAGTTATTAAAACCGAAATTCCAAAGAAAGGACAAATACAATCATATTTAAAAAAACATAACATTTGTTATTCTCCACAAAAATGCAGGTCACTTATCATATTGTATGAATTAGTGGCAGAATTTCAAATTTTACTCCGATGTGATGTTCCTGTTAGTTTTCTTACACAAAACAGTAAAACAATAAAAGAAATTTGTAAAGAATGGTAAAAATAAAACTTTAAAATGTACATTTCTGTTTTTTATTTGTTATTTAATTAATTTCTATATTCATTAATCTTTTAACTTCTTCATTATATGGTTTGATTACCTCGTGATATCTACAGTTCACTCTTATTTTATTAGACCCGCATTTATTGCAGATTTGCAATTTGGAATAAGTCCTTTTCCCGCAATATATACACGGTTTCACATTATCATTTTTCATCAGAAATTTATGTATAGCGCAATATATAGACCATTTTACGGGTCTTTTAAAACATCGTTTATCGCTTCCGACCTTCGAGAATTCGCATTCCATTTATTTAAAATAAAAAACAATTATTTGTTATACCTAATTAAAAAACTAACCTTAATAAATGGTAAAATAAAAAACAATTATTTGTTATACCTAATTAAAAAACTAACCTTAATAAATGGAATCTATTAAATTAGTAGATAAACCAAAATGTAATTATTTCAAAACGTACGAAATTGACGCTAGTAATTATAAAGATCCCTATATATTATTTTCTGATAAAAAATCTATTATAATAGATCAAATCAAAAAAGACATAAAAGAATATAATGGTATTAAGTTTTCGGTAGGTCTTTCTCTTCAATTTTTTCATGATGAACAAAACGGTAATAAGAAATTTGTTGACGCTTCAAATCATGGACTACAAGCTGCCGTATTAAATGATGAAAATATCGAAGAATATTATAATGAACAAACTTCTTATTTACAAGTATGGATTGAGAAATTCACAAACACAGCTTCAGGTTTAGAAATTGATCACTGTAAAATATTGTATTTGAATATAGCAAAATATGAACCGTTAAAAGGTTCTTCGTATATAGACCTACCAATCTTTTTAAAAAAGAAGCAAGCAATAATCAATGTAAAAAATAAAGATGATGCGTGTTTATTCAGATCAATAGTTTCCGCACTTTATCCCGCATCTAAAAATTCTGATAGACCCTCATCTTATCCCGATTATAAAAATATTCTTAATACAAAAGATATCGATACTCCTACACCATTAACGCAGGTATCAAAATTAGAAAAACAAAATAATCTCGCAATAAATGTATACGGATATACAAAGTTAGTATTTCCGTATTATATTTCTGAACAACCAAAAGAGATTAAAAGAATAAACTTAATGTTAATTTCAGAAGATACAAAATATCATTACTGTTGGATTAAAAATTTTAGCAGATTAATTTGCAATCAAAACAATAAGCACGACGGAAAAACACACTTCTGTGACAGATGTCTATATTGCTTCTCAAAAGAAAATTTACTTACTAAACATAAAGAAGATTGTGAAGGAATAAATAAAACGCCTTTAATAATAGAAATGCCTAAAAAAGGTGATACAATTATATTTAAAAATAATCAAAACCAAATGCCAGTTCCATACGTAATCTATGCAGATTTTGAAAGTATAATAAAACCTAAATCAGAAGAAAAAGGAGATAGAACGGAAATAACTAGTGAGCACGAAGCATGCGGGTTCGGATATCAAGTTGTTAGATATGATGGTGAAATAAAAGAAGAAGCTATTATATATAGAGGTGAAAATACCGCAGAAATCTTTCTAAATCATTTAGAAAAAGAAGTAGAAAATATTAACGATATATTTAAACATCCTAAACCAATGATTATGACAAAACAAAATACGGAAGATTTTAAAAACGCAACTGATTGTTGGATATGCGAAGAAGAAATATTAAAAGATAAAGTTAGAGACCACTGTCATTTCACGGGTGAATACAGAGGTGCAGCGCATAAAACGTGTAACTTAAAACTAAAGATAAAACCATATTCAACTAAAATACCCGTTGTCTTTCATAATCTAAAAGGTTATGATTCTCATCTTATAATGCAAAAGATACATACGACTTCTAGTGAGAAGATTTATTGTATAGCGAATAATACAGAAAAATATATTTCATTTAGTATTGGACAATTAAAATTCTTAGACAGTTTTCAATTTATGCCATCATCATTAGAGAAATTAGTAGACGCAACGGATAAAAAAAAATTCAAAATAATTAAAGGACAATTTCATGATAAGACTGATTTACTTTTGCGTAAAGGTGTTTATCCGTACGAATATATAGATTCTTTTGATAGATTTAATGAAACTAAATTACCTCCTATAGAAAAGTTTTTTAGTTCTCTATCGGATAAAAATATCAAACGAGAAGATTATGACCATGCTCATAATGTATGGAAAGAATACGACTGTAAAAATATAGGTGATTATCATGATCTATATTTAAAAACGGATGTTCTCTTACTAGCCGATATATTTCAAACATTTAGAAAAACTTGTATGAAAACTTATAAATTAGATCCTCTACATTATTACACGGCACCAGGATTATCCTGGGATGCTCTTCTTAAACAAACTAAAATAAAATTAGAATTACTCACGGATATAGATATGCATCTCTTTATAGAAAAAGGAATGAGAGGTGGAATAAGTATGGTTTCAAAACGATACGCGAAAGCTAATAATCCTTTAATAGAAGGTTACGATAAAGATAAAGAAAATAATTATATAATGTATCTAGATGCAAATAATTTATACGGTCATGCGATGTCAAGACCACTTCCGTATTCCGGTTTCAAATGGGTTAATCCGAGTAAAGTTAAGAAGCGTCCTAAAAATAAAGGATGGATCTTAGAAGTTGATTTAGAATATCCTAAAGAATTACACAAAGAACATAACGATTATCCGTTAGCTCCAGAAAAACTTTCCGTGAAAGAAGAATGGCTTTCAGAATATCAAAAAGAAATACTAGATAATAAAAGTATTTTAAAGGTAGAAAAGCTTATACCTAATCTAATGAATAAGAAAAAGTATGTAGTACACTATAGGAATCTACATTTATATCATGAACTAGGCCTAAAAGTAACAAAATATCATAGAATCCTCGAGTTCAATGAGAAACCATGGATGGAACCTTATATAAGAATTAATACAGAACTAAGAAAAAAAGCTAAATCGGCATTTAAAAAAGATTTTTATAAATTAATGAACAATTCAGTATTCGGTAAAACTATGGAAAATATACGAAAAAGAGTAGATATAAAACTTATAAAAACGGATGGAAGTCGAAATGAAAAACTTAGAAAAACAATTGCAAAACCAAATTTTAACAGACGTGTTAAATTCTCTGATAAACTGTCAGCAGTACATGTAAATAAAACAAAATTAAAATTAGACAAACCGATTTATGTAGGATTCTCTATTCTAGATTTATCGAAAGAGTTAATGTACGATTGGTATTACAACACATTGAAAAAAAGATATAATGAAAATTGTATATTACTTTACACCGACACGGATAGTTTATTAGTAGAGATAAAAACCGAAGACGTTTATAAAGATATGTCAGAAATGAAAGATGAATATGATCTATCCGATTATCCTAAAGATCACTTCTTACACGAAAAAAATAAAAAAGTAATAGGGAAATTTAAAGACGAATGCGCGGGTGTTCCGATAGCCGAATATGTAGGTCTAAGACCTAAACTATATTCGGTATTAAGAGCGGATGAACGAGTTATCAAAAAATCGAAAGGAACAAAAAAATATGTGATTGAAAAAGAAATAACCCATGAAAACTATAAAGACGCATTATTTAATAGAAAAAGATACTCTCACAAAATGAACATGCTAAGATCCCATAACCACAATATATACGGAGTGACGGTAAATAAAATAACGCTTTCTCCACACGATACCAAAAGAGATATATCGTCAGATGGAATTACGACGTACGGGTATGGGTATCAGCTGGAACGATAAGTAATTCTTCTTTAACGAAACCTCTCTGTGGTGCGGGAGATTTCAAATAATAAACTCTTATCCCTTGCGTAATAATATGATAATCTATATTATGAATATCGACCGACCATATTGGGTCGGTAGCTCTTCTCTTACCACCTCCTTCTAATTCTCCGGGTTGATATAAATATCTAACGTTCGCGAGTGGACATATTTCAGTATCAACTTTTCTCGTTATAATTGGAGAAGGTTTTTTCGTCTCATTATTCAAAGCCTTAACGACGTTCGGTAATCTCTTAACCCATTCTCTATTTCTTTCCCGCGTTTCGATCTCCTTAGCGTACTGATAACCGAACAATCTTTCGGCCAAAGTTCTATTAAATCTCTCTACGATTCCTTGATCTCTATGTATCTCTCTTCTACCTCTTCTTATTTTAACATTACGTTTAGCCATTAGTTGAGAAACAACGCCCATAAATTCACTACCTGGGTCAACTTGTAATAATTTGGGATAGTTCAAATGTCTTTTATAAATCTTCTCAAAAGCGGCGGCAACTTCTTTACTGTCTTTCGATGTCAATGGTTCGGCTTCTTTATATCTAGTTCCCGCATCTACTAATGTCAATGCGTACTTATACGTTTTATTTTTAACTCTATCAAAAGGTAAGAACAGCAAATCGGCTTGATGTACTTCGTTCTTCGCAGACACGTCAAATTTAGGTCTTATTATCTTTTTAGGTTCTGGTAAATATATCTGCCACACAGCTTGTTTATTTAGAAATTCTAACGCTCGTTTATTACTAACTTTGGCTTCTTTAGCTAACTTACTAACGGCCGTCTTACCTTTCCAAAATCCTTTAGGACTATAGTATATTTTTTCCATTTTCACGGGAAAATTAAATCATAAGCGTGATATTTATTCTTCTTGTTATTCTTACACGGTTTCAATCCGAGCGGTCTAACGTAAAAAGGTGGATCTTTATCCTCTATCTTAGTAGCGAGGTGCCAAGGACACCACACTTTTACATCGCCTTTGAGAGTTAACCCATTCCCACTTATAGACGCCATAGAGCGCCATTATCGACCACCGCATGAGAGCGCCAAGGAGCGCCATTATCGATAACCGCATACGAGCGCCAAAGAGCGCCGTTATCAACCACCGCATACGAGCGCCATAGAGCGCCATAATTTTCAAAAGCAAAATAAACACGATAAAAACTCACCTACAGCGCCAAGTTTCTATCCATCCTTTGAATTGATATGTAAACAAACATTCCCCGTCGAAAAAGCACATGGTTACTATTTAAAGTTATGCCACAAATAGCCATCCAATCAACACACCCATAGGTCACGCGTACGTGCCAAAGTGGGTTTTCCTTCCTACTAAAAACAGCCATTTTGCACACGATACTCGTAAATTCATTCAGCCTTCGAGTTAAAATTTGAATAATAAGAGTTCCCGGATGTGAAATTGACGTATTAGCGTGGGTTTAAATATAGCACGCAATCAAAAGCTCCATATATCACGCGACCTGAACATGTGACCTTGCTTTACCTGCGCAGCGTTACATGCGCGGTACTGGTATTATTTTCCATAAGTCACCTGATAACAGCGTAAGATGGCGTCATCAAAATTAACGATAGAAGATATTTTGGCAGAGACTGACCAGGAAGAGTCTGATTTTGAAGGTTTCTCCGATGAATCAGATATTAGCATCGTCGTAACTGATGACGACTTAGATGGCGACGAGTCTGATGGAGATGATCCAGTTCCCGCAACAGAATGGACCAGCCGTTTCTCGGAAATAAGGGTATGTAGGTCGACCTAATTTCAAAAAATGATATTTACCAAAATTCTTGTTGTTTTAATTATTGACCGTGTGGCACAATTTATATAGTGTTCACACGTCGGCATCGAAAGAGCGTATCTAAACCAACGCGCTCATTCTCTAAACATCCTCACGTTGGTTCTGTATTTCAATGCAGCACAATTTATATGGATCTACAGTAGTTTTTCAAAGTTAGTAAATAATGAAGCAGATTCGCGATATATTGCAGAGGGTATGAAAGCCTGACTTATATAATTGAAAATGAAAGTATCGTCCCTTATTTCAAACTTTAATTATGTAATAACCATTTACTCAATGAATATTCACATGCATCTACAGTACATAGTTTTTCAAAGTTATTATATATAAAGAAGCAGATTCACGATATATTGCAGAGGGTATGAATGCTCGTCTTATATGATTGAAAATGAAAGTATTGTCCCATATTCCAAATTTTAATTGTGTAATAACCCTTTACTCAATGGATATTCATATGAGAAATTATATCATGAATCTAAATTATTTTTTTATAATGGCACATATAGGCACAGGGTATTTGGCCATGGCAGAAAACAAGAAACAGGTCTATATAATCCCATTATGCAAACAAAGCAAACCCTGATCAGACAGCTCCTACAGGAACCATCTTATCAGGGTCTACTCTGTTTGCAAAGGTTATTTATTGAGTAATGGGTAAATGCACATAACTAACTGCACATGGGTAATAGAATGGTCATAAATATTTTCAGGTTGAAGACTTTACGGCTGAGACAGGTGCGTGTCTGCCAGAGGGGTTTGATGTTTTCACAGCAACCCCTCTTGACTACTTCTGGCTGATGTTTAGTGCGGAGATGATGGCAGAGATGGCCCGTCACACGAACAACTATGCCAGATGGTGTATGGCCAGAAATGGAAAGAATGACCCCTACTGGACAGAAACCACCGCAAGCGAGATCAGGGCCTTTATTGGGATGGAGATCCTGATGGGAGTAAACCCTCTGCCAGATTCATGCCATTACTGGTCGAAGAATTTACGTGTTGGCAACGCCGGAATCCAGGCTATCATGACAGCAAACCGGTATGTGGTAGAGAATAAACAAATCAAATTATCAGAGAGAAAAACACCCTATGAATGATATCTAGTTACATCACTGTTGAAAATAAGAATAAAAATAAAAATGCAAGAAATGTTCGCTTTTTCTGTTGAATATTCTTGTAATACAGAACAGAATGACATCATAAATATTAGCTGAAATTTTATAATAAAGAAATAATTCACCGGCAACTCTGGCATCTAGTCAGTCATAACTGTGAATTGGTATATATCGTCAAGGATAAATAAATGCTTTTTAATAATTTTTGAAATACAGAGACATTGTATAAAAAAAAATCAACATGAATGGTATATAATAATTTGACTGTTGAAAGTAAGAGGGTTAAACTAAGGCATAGATAAATGTTTGCTTTTTTTTATAAAATCAAACTGCAGGGAATTTGAACCATTTCCCTGTTGAATATTCATGTCAGAAATAATGACAATGAATAATCATTAGCTGAATTTCAATAAAACACATTTTCAAAGGAATGTTTTGGCTTTGACAAAAGCTGTAGAATTGGATCTATATCATATCATAAGCAAACAGAACAGAATGTGATGAAACTGCTCATATGTGAGTCTCTCATCTGGGTCTGCTCTGTTTGCAAAAGATGTGAAAAGGCGGTTGAATAAGGGTTAACCCTTTACTCCATGAATATTCATGTAAGAAATAATAACGTCATGAATATTATTAGAATCACACACATTTGACTATGGCAGAAACTGTAGAGTATATTATAACATAAGCAAACAGAGCAGACCCTGATCATACATCTACTTTAGTACCCTTCTGATCTCGGTTTGCTCTGTTTGCAAAGGCCTAGAAGGCACATTTATGGAGTAACGGGTTAATAAATAACAAAAGCAGAAAATTAGATCTGCTCATGCCTGTTTGATAATTTATGCATCCTTACAGTGTTTTTTGTTGTTATTTCAGCTACCAGAAGATTAAACAATACTTCCACGTTTCTGACAGAGGGGCAGAACCTGTCAGAGGCCAGGAGGGGTATGACCGACTCTTCAAGGTGCGGCCAGTCCTGGACCATGTGAGCCAAAACTTTCTCGCCAATTACAACCTGGGCAAACATATAGCAATTGACGAGGCCATGGTGAAATACGCTGGGAAGTTGTCATTCAAGCAGTACATGCCAGCCAAGCCAATCAAGCGTGGGATCAAGGTATGGATGGCATGTGATTCTGCATCGTCATACTTGTCACGGTTCCAGGTGTACCTTGGGAAGTCACAGAACGCACCAGAGCAAGGCCTAGGGTACAACGTTGTGACTGGCCTCACTGACAACCTCCACGGATCCCACAGGCATGTTTTCTTTGACAATTTTTTCACCAGTGTACCACTCCTGGAGGATCTTCATGCAAATGGACTTTATGCCTGTGGGACTGTGCGTGTCAACAGGAAGGGGTTTCCCACTGAACTAAAGAAACCAAAGGACATCAAGCAGAGGGGTGACCTTCGTGTCCTGCAGAAGGGATCCTCCAATTTGACTGCCTCAGTGTGGAAGGATAAGAAGCTGGTTCACCATCTCTCCACACTGAGTAAGCCAGATGACATCGTGCCTGTCCAGAGGCGTGTTGGTCCGAATGTAGAAGTCTTCCTTCAGCCAGCTGGAGTTCGTTCATACAACGAAAGTATGGGAGGCGTGGACCAGCACGACCAGCTCAGACTCAACTACAGCCTTGGGAGGAATTCCAAGAAGTGGTGGAGGTATTTGTTTTGGTTCTTGGTGAACAGTGCAATTGTCAATGCCTTTATTCTCTTCAAGGCAACCTCCCAGAAGCCAAGACGAAGAAAGAGATACACACATCTGGACTTCCGTGTGGCTCTTTCAGATGGACTTATAGCTGGTTACAGCAACCGAAAGAGAAAGGTCTCGGAAATGGAATGTGTTGGTTTGGTGGCAGCAGAGAACATCGGTGGACATATCCTCTGCAAACTGGACAAGCCAAAGGGAAGGTGCCGCTACCATCTGAAGCATATGGGCGGCATTCGGAAGGAGACTTACTATGGCTGTTCAGTTTGCAATGTGCATTTGTGTCGTGATGGCTGCCATGCCAAGTTTCATAATTTGTGAATGAAACTGAACTGTGATGAACAAAGAGCAACCATCTGAAATTACTTACACTGTAGACCCAGATCAGCCTCAACTTTGGCAAATGATCAGGGCTTACACTGTCTGTCACTCCAAAATAATTTAAGTTAACTTTTGTAAAAAGCCATATATTTCCTTTATATCTGAACAGTGCAGATCTGGATCTTATTAGGAGTCAATCTCAGTGTATGATCTGGGTCTACACTGTTCATATTATATAAATGGTTGCTCAGCTGTGTATATGTTGTGTTGATTCAGAGTCTGTTGATGGATATTTATGCAGGGATCATAATTTGTGAATGAAACTGAACTGTGATGAACAAAGAGCAACCATCTGAAATTACTTACACTGTAGACCCAGATCAGCCTCAACTTTGGCAAATGATCAGGGCTTACACTGTCAGTCACTCCAAAAAAATTTAAGTTAACTTTTGTAAAAAGCCATATATTTCCTTCATATCTGAACAGTGCAGATCTGGATCTTATTAGGAGTCAATCTCAGTGTATGATCTGGGTCTACACTGTTCATATTATATAAATGGTTGCTCAGCTGTGTATATGTTGTGTTGATTCAGAGTCTATTGATGGATATTTATGCAGGGATCATAATTTGTGAATGAAACTGAACTGTGATGAACAAAGAGCAACCATCTGAAATTACTTACACTGTAGACCCAGATCAGCCTCAACTTTGGCAAATGATCAGGGCTTACACTGTCTGTCACTACAAATTTTTTATTAATTAACTTTTGTAAAAAGCCTTATATTGTTCTACATATCCAAACAGTGCAGATCTGGATCTTATTAGGAGTCGATCAACTCTGTGTATGATCTGGGTCTACACTGTTCATGTAATATTTAACAGTTGCTCAACTGTGTAAATATTATGTATATTCAGAATCTATTGATGGATATTTATGCAGGGATCATTCATAAGTAAGTTGTGTTTTTTTCTTCAGGCCAATTTCCAAGTCTGGGTCTACAGTGTTTATTGAATTTTCATGTAAGAAATAATGTCATCATAAATATTTATTAGCTGAATATTTATAATGGCATATTTGGTACATGTAGAAATTGTAGAGTCAGATTTATTATAATTTCATAAGCAAATAGAGCAGACCCTGATCGTATGACTCCTGTCAGAGCCGTTTGATCTGGTTTTACTGTTAGCAAAGGTGTAACTATTTTTTATACGGGAATTTGCTAAAAAATATCAATTTCTATTGATTTGTCTTACTTAAAATGATCCCTACATGTACAAACTTAAATATCTAGTATTTATTTATTTATTTATGTAATAATTAAACTAATTAGGTTTCATTTCTATTTAGAAAATAGAAATATAACCTAAATTGAACAGTTATTATGTTGTTGTTTCTCTTTCAACCCTTATATGAAGAAAAATACTTAACATACAAGGAAATGAAATATACCATTAAAAAGGAAATTTAATTTCCAACAATTCACCTATGTACACTTTTACTGTCAGTTAAGTACAAAGTGCCATAAATTAAAGGTAAATAACACAGGTGTCAAAGGTGTTAAATTATCCAATAATCCCTATGCACACAGTGCATGTAAGATTACCTTATTAGGACTGATTATTGATTATTGATAAGCAGCATTAGATATGCACTGGAGATAGCTGATATGGCTATTGTTCTAAGTGGGAATGGGTTAATATCGTACTTTCGCCATTTCTCGTTTCAACTGTTATATAGTCAACCAGGGTTCCCACGGACAGGGAAAAGTCAGGGAAAAAATGTTTTTTTTCAAGGTCAGGGAAAAGTCAGGGAATTTTTTAATTGGTCAGGGAAATTTGAAATTTGGCAAAAGTCAGGGAAAAGTCAGGGAAATTTGGAACCAAAGGATGAGGGTTGAGGAAATATGTCAAAAAAGGAGAAAGAATGAAAATAAAATGCTAAGGCAGTTTCTTCAATTTTGACCAAACCAAATATCTTTATACATCTTTGATTAGCTTTGTATATTTCACATCCAAATTTTATAGTATATCTGTCATGAAGTCTGTTAAAACAAAATCATTGGAGAATTCTGGCACCTCTGCAAGACTCCAGCATCCATTTTGACAGCAGTGCTAGAATAGGGCAGCAATGCTAGATATTGGACATTCTACTGTAGTGTCTCAGGCTGGGCAGCTGCTAGATATTGGACATTCTACTGTAGTGTCTTCACTTGTTAGGACAGGCTGGGCAGCAGTGCTAGATATTGGACATTCTACTGTACTGTCTTCACTTGTAAGGGCAGCAATATTTTGTCTGCTATTATGAAAACTGAAAATGCAGACCCTTTTCTGGCGTCTACAGAGACCCGTTAAAAGGACCTATTTTTCCCAATTTGGGAAAAACATCTCAAGTGATGCAAAATTTTGATTAAATTGCAAAGCAAGAGGGCCTGAAAGACCCTAATATCGCTCACCAGAAAATCAGAGGAGAAGATTTTCAAAGTTTTCACTATGTGTTTCTATAGAAAACTAGCCGGCTCTGGGGGCAGGGCCAATTTTGACCCCATTTTAATAGCATGCTATATCAGTGTCTTACACACTATATGTACTATTTTAAAATTCAGCTTACACAGAAAAACTGAAAGATTAACCCTTTCCACCATAGATACACATTTTATCACCTTTGTAAACAGAATAGACCCATATCAGGCAGCTCCTGTAGGAGAGCTGCCTGATCAGGGTCTACTCTGTTTGCTTAGAAAAATATCATAAATCTGAATTTTTACTTTAGTCTACTGCCAAAATATTTCTTAGCTTTGCTTAAAAATAAATTTTTACTTAAGTGTATATTCATAGTAGATGGAGTCTCTAATAAAAATTCATGGAGTCATGGGTTAAGAGAGGTAGAAAAGATTCAAGAGACTTTATACTTAGGGTGCATATTAGGACATGTTTGGCATCATACATGTTACATTCAGTACTGAGCAATTAAGAATGAAAAAGTCAAAAACATTTTTAAAATGATCAAAACACTACTGCTGTATATATAGTTGTCATAAAGAGAGAGGTGGTAAGGATAGACTGATGGGGAGGACGGAGGCCAACATTTTTGATCATGCTCATAGATGACCATTTAAACTTCTGTTAACATGGGGTCAGGGAAAATTGAAATTCGGTCAGTGAAAAGTCAGGGAATTTTATTTTTTCTGTTTTGTGGGAACCCTGTCAACGATTGTATAGATTTTATTTTTTTCCAAATCGGACCATTTCTTTGTATTATATTGGCTTTGTTCTTTTAACATTTCTTCAAATTCTTCTTCCGTGATTTCTTTTTGCATTTGTGCTTTACTTTGCTCTTGTGCGCTCATTTATTTAATATAGAAAATCAATTATATAATTTCCAAGCGACAAACCCGGTTAATGCCATGCCACCGATAACGAAAACGAGTTCTCTATTCTTTTGGTCTTCAGATGGAGTATAAAAATCGCTTAATTTAGGTTCCGGTGGTAACGCTTGAAGTTCTTTTCCGGTCGAATAATAATACTGCTTCATAGCCGTATCGACATCGTCAAATGTTTTCTCGGAGTGATGTTCTTTTTTCATCACCTCATTAATATAATCTAATCTTTGAATTCTTTTTTTATTCCAATCCGCTTGTTCCCGTTCTAATTGTTCCATAGCTTTATCGTGCCTTTCTCTTTCTTCATCAGAATCATCTCCGAATGCTTTAAATAAATAATTACCACCTGGAAAAGCTAATGCATTCGTAAGAGCTCCCCCAACCATCATTCCCGCCGCGCTCGCCATTTTTTAAAAATAAAAATCGATCACTTCATAATATCAGCCGGTATAATACCCTGTTTAACTAACATATCTTTAGTTACCATCGCGAGTAATATATCGATAGATAACATTCCGATATCACTCATATTAAAATCTACTTTAGGTGGTTGTCTTTTAAATAGTTTTCTACCTATTTCGGAATATCCGACCGTTAATACCGTTTCTACTCCGGCGTGATATAACGTATTCACTATTTGTTTTCATCTGCAGACATTTTTTAAAAGGAAAAAATTAATTAAATTCAAACGGGTCATATTCTTCTTTCTTTTCCTTTTCGATGGAAGCGACCGCTTTGGTTACGCTTTGGTTCCGATTAGGTTCCGATTTGGTTACGAAAAAATATAATCCTAATCCGACAACTCCTATTGATATATATAATGGTACGTAATTTGGTTTCTCCTCGTGTTTCGATTTTTCATCCGAATCATCATCCGAATCTTTCGTTATATTCGAAAGTTCTATTTCTTTTCTTTTTAATTCGGCTTTTAATTTTTTAGCTTCTACACCTTTCTTACCCGCGGCTACTCGTTTCGGGTCTTTAGTTTTTTCTTCGTTATTCATTTTTTATATCTAAATCTTGATCACTCTTGTCGAATCGAATATGTTTTACCGTCGTTAACATCGCGGTAAAAGGCGCTAAATACATTCCGTATTTATAATATAGTTCGCAACATGAAGTAGTCAAAGCGTGATTAATAAAAGGATCTTCCTCTAAGTCTTGTATTAGTTTAGGAGGATTATCAACGTTAAAATACTTTGAAACGCTCATGACATATAAATTAATAAAAGCATTACCTAACGTTTTAGTCATACTAGCTCCTAATCTAGCTTCGTATCTACAGTATAGTTTGTTTATTTGTTCTAATGTCATTTCGTCGATATCCGAGAGTTGTAACTCTCTTCCGAGATATTGTTTACTACTGCCACCGGCTACAATAGCCGATAATCTTTCACGTTTTTTTTCTTCTTCAACATCTTCAACATCTTTTCCAGTTACTTCGGTTAATAATTCTTCGGCGTTCATTTTATATAATATATTTTTCAATTTAAAATAATTAAATATCACATATCCGACTAATGATAAGACCGTAGTATTTGTTATAATTGTTAGTATTTCCAATAGCATTTTTTAGCAAATGCTTTTTAGCAAATGCTTTAATGCTTTTAGCAAATGCTTTAATGCTTTTAGCAAATGCTTAATGCTTTTAGCAAATGCTTTTAGTAAATGCTTAATGCTTTTAGCAAATGCTTTTAGCAAATGCTTAATCGACTAACCAATAATTCGTAGGTTGATCCGTTATCAATATTAATTTACGATGCTTCTTTTTTTTTAGTTCTTCTTTAATTCTTTGACGTTCTTCCATAGTAGGAATAACGTCATTTTCTCTTAGACAATTTTCGAAACTGTCTCTATCTTTCATGTAGAACATACAAACCCATTTAGTTTGTTCTCTCAGATCTTTTAATACGGAATTGTATCTCTGAGATATAACCCATACCGATTGTTCCGCGTGCCTACCGGAAAAAGCTAATTCCGAAAGCATGTCCTTTTTTTTAGTTAATTCTTTCGTAGCGCTACAATCGTCAATAACGTATAACGTCGAATAACCGGCGTATTTATTAAAGAACATTCTTAATAATTCTTGTAGTTTCTCTTCTTCATTAACGATAGGATTAACGATTATTATATTTTTTGTTTTAGGTTTCCTGACATCTCCGATCCACTCACGATTTTTATAAGCTTTATTCCATAGAATAGTAGGACACAATATAACTATGTATTCGAATATTTTATAATATTCATTTTCTAGAAGATCGAGTACGAACTCCGTCTTCCCGCATCCCGTTTGACCGCATATAATCGCCGAATGAGGAAATTTCGGTAGCTCCATTTTTCAATAATTAATAATTAACTTCTTTAAATCTTCCATCTTCAAAATTAATTTGCGCGTCTTGTATAACGAATAGATAAAGGTTTATTAATTCATCTTCTCCTCCTTCTTTCGTTATTTGTATCGTAATTCCTTCGGAGGCATTCTCAATTCGCCTTCCCGAACCGTGTAGCGAGTTATCATCCGTTGCGCGTAAATCGAGCCATAACGCGTAATTACTGGTAAGATATTTTTCTAATGTCGTATTAGTGAAGACCGTATCTTTTAAAACGGAATTCGTTATTTTATTTCGTTTAGAATTCATAGCAAAAAAATTATTTATTTCGTCCCATTGTTGATAAGCTTTCATTCCTTGACTGTATAGTTGATTCGGAACTCCTTCTATCGTAATCTCTACTTTCGTTATTTTAGGATTGAAATAAGTTTCGGTGTTCGTTCTTTCTGGATCCTCGAATAACATCAGGACCCCTTTCATACTTCTAGCCGGAACATTTAAATTAATGTTCCATAAAGTATCTGACTTATTTTTCGTTATCTTCCTATGTCTTAGTATTCTATCGTACAAAATAACCATTTTACCGGAAACTTGTTGTCTTATTTGTCTAGATAATTCAGTGTCGGAAACCATATCGAATTCTAAACAAATATTACTTATTTTATAACTCGCATCTTTATCCGTCGAGTTAATAACTTTATTATAATCGTTGAAAGTAAGTTCGTATTCGAGTCTATCGCCGAGACCGGACTGATAAAATGGCATATGCGTTTCTAATAGTTCGAAGTCTAACGGAATACAAAATCTATTTTTATACGCGTCCGCTATAGCTTCGTCTTCTTTGTCCGCACCAGCATTTCCCGCTCCAACTCTGTGTTTTAACATGTTTACTTTACCAAGACCTTGATAAGCCATGTTCGCGCGTTCGGTAGGCGTTTTCCATAAATCGACGTAACAATGATAAATATCGCTATCATCTATTGACATAACTTCATTTCCGCTTATACGAATGGTAGTTTTTTTAATTATTGATCTTCCTAAGTTTTGATATATAGTAGAATTTACGTCCGTAGATTTAATTTCTATTTCGAAAGCTAATCTAACCGTTCCGGGTACTATAACGTCGTTACTACTTAGATTAGGGAATCTCACTAATAACTGTTGATTCTGATCGATAGTAGAAGGATTATTAGTTATTACGACGCTCTGTCTAATCCCTTTTACGCCTCTCGGTTCCCTCATTTTTCTGTAAGGATTTAATTTTTCGCCGTAGGAAGACATTTTTAAGGGGTTTTTTTTAGTACGATAATTCAATTATCATTGACGCAACCGTATTAACGCACGTAGAATTATCTGTTTTAGAAACGAAATTGATTACGTCGAGAGGTTCAATCTGTAACGGTATAGCGAAACGTGCCGCGGCGCTCGGAAAAATACCCAAAGACACGCCATATTTCGGTTGTTCAATTCCATTAATAGATACCGCAATGTGTACATTAGCATTGTCCGTTCTTTTACTCGATAACCCTAACCCCATTATCAAACCGGTCCTTCCCGTCACGTAACCGACCCCTTCTTCTCTACCGGCATTACCGAAACTAAATACTTTTCCGTCCTTTAATGAACCCTTACTTTCGGCGCATATGCTTATCGTCTTCTTCGTACTAATACTATCCCTCAATTTATTAATTTCTTCTTTCCTTTCTAAATTATCGGCGTGTTGTCTATTAGATAACTGCGGAACTACGCCCCTAAATTTATTAATTTCTTCTTTCAGCGCTAAATTATCGGCATGTTGTCTATTAGATAACTGCGGAACTAAAACGTTCCTCACATGATTAATTTCTTTTTTAAGTTCTGAATTATTAGAACTAACACCTTTATATATTATTTTTTTAGTTCCAAATATACTCATTTTATAAGATATTTTTTTTAGTATTTGTAGTTTTCACCATCTAATAATTGAATTAAAATTGACACAACCGTATTAATACACGTAGGATTATGCGCTTTACTAATAAAATTAATTACATTAAGAGGAGAAACCTTAAAATATGGTTTTATTTCAACAGAAGTTATCGGTAACTTATTTTTTGTTTGAATACTACATTCTGGTTTTTCAACTCCATCGATAGTTAACGTGACGTGTAATTCAAATAACTCTTTTCCACCAGGAAAATACTGTAAAAAATTTTCATTTTCTCTTTGGGTAGATATAGACATTTTACGTATTCTACCCCAAGTTCCCAACAAGCAACCAACATTTTTATCTTTACCGTTATTACCGAAACTAAATATTTTTCCTTTATATAATTCCCCTGAACTTTCGGCATATAATATTATCTCTTTTTCATTTTCAATTTTTCTTTCAAGATCTTTATAATCGTCACTGTGTTTATAAACCAACTGAGGAATTACAACGTCCCTCAAATTATTAATTTGAGGAACTACAATATCCCTCAATTTATTAATTTCTTCTTTAATTTCTGAACTACTATCACGTTTTTTTTTAGTTCCAAATATACTCATTTTTTAAGATAATCTTTTAACTCTAAAACGCAATTAACCGGTAGACGATTAACTATTTTATTATTATTTTCGTCCCTTATTTCTAAATTTAATTCGGTTATAGCGTCATTAATTAAACTTTTATATTCGGGATGTTCGAATCTAATCGTAGTTATATCTCCGAATTCTTTATTTTCTACGGGAATAACCGCTAACAAGGTACTAGGATTACCGTCTAGAAAATTATAAGAAGTACTAACTTGTTCCAAATGAACGTACAACGATTTATAGATAGCGAAATCTATACTCTTATCACCGATGTGTACGTTATTAGGGCTAAATCTAGGTTTATCAAATCCTAACATATAGTTCAAATTTTTACTCAATCTCAAATCTTGAGTAGTAATTAACGACGCTATTCCATTAGTTTCGTTAACAGTTAAGGTAATATTATAAGTTTTTAAAAAATCCGATAATTGTTGAAAACTATAATAACCATCTGGAATTTGAATAGGTCTCTCGCCCACCTTTTGTACATATTCGTTAACGATATTATACCAACCTACACCGTACGTAAAACATTTCAATCCGATACATTTATTTCCATTTCTATTATCGATATATTGTTGTAAGTTAATAGTTTTATCAATATTAGAAATTGTATGATGCATTTTTTATGTTTAAAAAATGTCAATCCCAAAAGAATTTAAATTTAATCCGAACGTATCTTATAAATCGGGAGCCGCTTATAAACTTAAAAATATAAACCTTATCAAACAAGATATATACGTTAATAAAGATAAAAGTTTTCCAGTAAATTTTCCCGATATATTTCAAAACTATCAAAATCCTACTATACATACGAACGATCCGTGGAATACTTGGTTAAATTCTCCTTTCGATTGGTGGCAATGTCAATTAAACTTCGCCGTTTGGTGTTCGACATCCGGTTGCGGAGTAAGTTACGAAGATCATTTACGAGACACTACCGGTCTAACAAAAACGGTTTATACTTTTCACGTTTATTATTGCATTTTAAGAATAATAAAAGAATTACAATGTCCAATTCCTACGGATACAGCATTCTGTTATTATAAAAATAATTACGATAAAGCCGCGTATCAAAAATTATGTAATGAGTTTAATATTTCTCCTGATACGGATTGGAGACAGAAATTAGATAGCGGTTCTCACGGTCTAGGTAAGTATTCCCACGCTTTTAAATTTACCGGTAATGAAATATTACAAGAGATAGGAACGGTTTTAAATGCGAAAAAAGAAATAGATACATCTCTAGCCGATAGACCGTTCTCTAGGTCAAATGATTCTTTAACTCACTCTATAGATATTAGTAACGCTTGGACTACTTTTTTGTTAGATAAATCAAATGGATTTACGCATATTGGACTTGTTAGAATAAACGAAAGCATTAGAATATTCGTATGGGGTTTACTAGGAACTCAAAGTCAAACTAGAGTAGAAATTTTAAAGGTAGGAACCGGTTTTGATACTCAAAAACAATTTTTAGTAAATATACAGGATGCAATTAATAGTCCGATAGATTTACCGAGTCAAATATCTAATTACGAAAATGTTTTAAAATATGCTAGAAGTAAAGTTAATTATAGTTACGGACTAGGTCTTTATATGTCTCCGAGTGATATGATTTTACAAATGGGCACAATTGCTGGATATAATAATAAAATTGTAGTATCAACTGAAGAACAAGTTCTCGGTTTTAACGATGACGTTAATTCGATAAATATATCTCCTTCTAACGTAATAAATGGAACAAAAACTAAAAAATCTCCTATTATTCATATTAAAAAACCTGAACCTAAACCTAAACTAGAACCTGAACCCGAACATGAAGTAAACCCGAAGGTATCCGAACACGAAGATGAAAAAACGGCAATAATAGTAGGAAGTATAGCGGTAGGTCTTACAGTTTTATTTATTTATCGTTGAGATACTCTTTTGCCGCCGTAAATAATAATCCGATAACTAAAACTAATAAAACCCATAGATTATTAGCTAGCCAATTAACGACTTTACCCGTTGCGGATAACAACCACGATACGATAGCCCCTATTATTCCCGGTAATGCCGCTGCCGCTTTAGCGGCTAATTTAGCTAATAATTTTCCGATATTAGATAATTGTTTTTTTATCCAATCTTTCACGCCGTCGCCTTTTGGCGGGGGTTTTGGAGTTGTAGATCCTCCTCCTCCACCGGGTATAACGGCTTCTACGATAACACCGATAATCATTCCGAATGCGGTTAAAATACTAACTATCGTAATTCCTTGTTCCCTGAATAAAGTTTTTATTCTTTCGGCTAATGTCGTGTCTTCTCTTAATATTTTACGTATAGTTTCTTTTATTCTATTTAATTGACTTCTTAATTTTTCTTTATTAGTATTAATCACTTTTAGTCTTCCGTCTCTCTCAATTTCTAAATCTATTATTCGTTTTTTTATCTCTTTTATTTGATCTTCATCATTGTTTGCTTTAGCTTGTTCTAATTTTTCTTCTTCTTTTGCTATATGTTTATTTGTTTCATTAAGTTTTGCTAATTCATGTGCTATCTCTTCTTTAACCGTTGTCATCGCTTTCATAATGGCATCATATTCTCTCTTAGGTATATTATATACCTGTTCTAATTCATCAATTACTAGTTCTGAATTGTCAAAATTTGTTTCAACGGTATCTGTTAAATCTTGTATGTCTTGTTCGGAAGAAAGATCTTGCATCGGAATTTCTTCGGGTCGAATTTTATTATTTGCATCAATTAGTTGATTTAATTCCTTTCTACCCTTTCTAACTCTAGTACTATGAGGATCATAATCTTCTACTCCTAAAACGTGTCTAATAAAATCAACACCATATTTCTTTTGAAGTGTGTCAAATGAATAAAATTTCATTATAGCATCAGGGTTTGTACCATTGTAAAATGATAGGGGGTAATTTTCATTATTATCATCCACACCAAACAAAGGTCTTCCATATTCATCGGGTGTTATATACAATTTGATATTCCTATTATTTAGTGGTTCTTGATTTCTATCATAAAATTGCTTTAAACATTTATTTAACAAAGAATGAGTTTCTCTTTCCCCGTCTGGTCCTGATAGATTATCTAATTCATTATATTGAGTATTCAACGTACGTTGAAATTGTCTTTCATGATCAATAAAAGATGTTTCTTCTTCTTCATCTTCATGATCATAATCATCTTTATCAAACATAGGATTTTCAAAATCATATCCGCCTTCAGCCATTTTTATTCGGAATAAATTGGTGGGGGATTTTCATATCTATAATTATAATTAGTGATATAATTATTATTAATTGTATAAATTATTCCTTTTTTAAACTGTTTTGTATACTGTTCATCGCTTCTTCCCTTCCTTTTTTTATTAATTTTTTTTTTTCCTCATCGGTTATTATTTCATTTTTATCTACTTTTTTAATTGATCTTATTTCTTCTTTTAGTTTAGTATATTTTTCCATTTCTACTAAAACTGTTCTAAATTCTTCAGGAGATATAGTTCCATCTCTTAAAGATTTAGATATAATATCTCTAATACTATTAAGTTTACTTTCAGCGGCTATTAAAATGTTACAATGTTTTTCCGTTTTTGTCATTAGTTTTCTTCTTATTAATTTAACGCACATACCTGTTCCACCGCATACGGCAGCGGCTATTTGTACCGGTATTAAAATTGGAATAGCTATTCCTATTCCGGCTAAAATAACTCCTGTAGATATTAAACCGGTATCTACTCCGTCCGTAATGTTAATTCCTCTTTTATATTTTTTTCTTAAAGATTTTCTAGTATCTCTTTCGTTAATTAAAATCTTTTCAATTTCTGATATTTTAGTTAATCTATAATTTTGACCGTTTTCTACGGAAAGATCGGGATATATATCGGAATGGTTCGGATCGCAAGGCGCCGTCGGTTGCTTCATTTTTAAAGGTATTTTTTTTAATTAATCGGGGGGACATAGGAGCGTTCTGTACCTCCTTTCACCTTTTTTATTTTCGTACCCTTCCCCACCCACGATAGTTTCTCACTGTCCCTCCTTTAGGTTTTTTTTAATTTTTACTCATCTCACTGTCCCTCCTTTTACCCCATGTACCTAATTTTTTTTTTACCTCTCTCTCTACCCCCAATAGTTTCTCCCTGTCCCTCCTTTTACCCACTGTCCCTCCTTTTACCTACCACCTTTTTAGCTCACCTGAGCCAAAGGCTCAAGGTGAGCTATTGTGACCGCCTGTCGTCCGTCGTCCGTCTGTCCGTCTGTCCGTCTGTCCGTCCGTCCGTCCGTCTGTCCGTTCACTTTTATTTCAAATGACTTCTTCTCCTAAACCACTGGGAGGATTTCAACCAAATTTCACAGAAATGTACCTTAGGATGTCCTCTATCAGTTTTGTTAAAATCATGACCCCCGGGCAAAAAATGGCCCCGCCCCACTACTTTTACAGGTTTTTTTTTTAAATCTTTAAAAATCTTCTTCTCTGAAACCACAATTTCTAGAGCTTTGATATTTGGTATATAGCATCATCTAATGGTCCTTTACCAAGTTTGTTAAAATGATGACCCCCGGGCCAAAAATGGCCCTGCCCTGGGGCTTGTAGTTTTTACATAGACTTATATAGGGAAACCTTTAAAAATCTTTTTGTCTGAAACCACATAATCTAGAGCTAAGATATTTGGTATGAAGCATCACCTAATATACCACTACAAGGTGTGTTCAAATAATGACCCCTGGGCCATAAATGGTCTCACCCTGGGGTTTTATGCTACTTAACATCAGAATCTGTAACACTTAAAAGGTAATTTCCTCACAGTTATTTCCCTTGTCCCATCAGCATAGCCATAAGGGACAAAGGGAGATAACTGCATTGGATTGCTAGTATCATTCTATTTATAACTATTTATAATAAAATGTTGAAGGTGAATCAGTGTAGCTGTTTTAGAAGGCATAGAAACATCTATCAAATTCCATTAGCAAATAACAGACCTTGATCCTATAGGAGCCACCTTATCTGGGTCTACTCTGTTTGCAGATGCATGAAAACAAGTTTACATGAGAGAAATTAAGGGTTAAATAAACAACTCCAGATCTGCAGACCAGCAGCAGGTCAAAGTTACAGCTGCTTGGCAGTAAAATCTCTCCAGGTCAATGCTGACTCTTAACTCTTTGCATGCTAGTGGTGAAACTGTGATTACCTATGCAAACAGTTTGGATCCAGATGAGAGGCCGCATACTGCGGCGTCTCATCAGGATCCAAACTGTTTGTCATCTTAACCATATTTTTGCAAAAAAATGAAAGTAAGTTTATTTTAAGAATTGAAGCAGATGACAATAACTTTTTGTTGCAGACGAAACATTAAAGGCATTTTGACCCATTAACCCCAGTGTGTAGTGAGTGATGTTAAATGGTGTCTTCCAATGTCTCTCAAATTAGATGTGAGAGATATAGGAAAGTAACAATTCAGGCAATCAAGGAAAATGATCACCATCTAGACTTTTGATCTGGGTCCAAACCCAACTGATGTAAGTCATGGTAATGTTTAAGAAAACTGTGAAAACATGATTATGAAATGGCCCAACTGATATAAGTCATGGTAATTCTTAAGAAAACATGATAATGCATTTGCCCCCCCCCCCCCCCCCCCCCCCCCTTTTTCATAAAATTTGATGACAACACATTAAAAAGTTCTAAAATGTCTGAATCTTGTATGATATTAATGAAATAACTAAGTAAATATAACTTCATTATAACAGTAGAGGTAACTCTTCTCAATTTCAATTGTTAAAAATACTAATGACCCGTTTAATTGAATTATCTTCAGATATTCACACCTAGAGCTAGAATTATTTCTAAACACCTATTAACCCTTAACCTGTTTGCTTTGACAAAAATTGATCTGGGACCACTCTTGTTTGCTAATGCTTAAAAAAATTTTATTGCCATAAATAGAAGTTTTAGCTTTGAAAAAAACTGTAAAATCAAATCTATATCTTGTCAAATGTAAAAAGAGCAGACCCTGATCAGACAGTTTCTATAGCAGCCGTCTGATCTAGTCTACTCTTATTTTTAATGTGTAAAACACATTATTTCTCTGAAGAGAAGTTTTTGCTTTGACAAAAACTGTAGAATCCGATCTATATTGTGTCAAAAGAAACAGAGAAGACCCAGATCAGACAGCTTCCGTAGGAGTCGTCTGATCTGAGTCTACTCTGTTTGCTAATGCATAAAAACAGCTTTATATGAGGGAAAGGGTTAAACGATTTTTAAAGATATTCTTATTGGTCATTTCACACAAAAACTGGCATTATGTACTGCCTAGCACTCTATTTGCCTATATACCTGGGTCAAGGTATAATTGCATAGCTTTATTGAAGTCATTTGAATTTCTCAAAGACCAGTTTTAGTCATTTTGAGCTAAGGCAAAAATGGCACAAGTTGTAAACAGTTTAGGTCTTGGTCAACCAGTCACTTGGTATTAGTTCTGAATTCAGTTCAAGTTTATTCAGCAGTTAAAGGGTGAAAGCAGTGCACTAAGCTTATTTCATCTGCTAGAAATGTTGTCCACTGAAAAATTAACATGTCAATATACATGTATTACTGTAACTCAGGTGAGCGATATAGGGCCAATGGCCCTCTTGTTTTATTTTATCACTCTCTCTACCCCTCAATAGTTTCTTGTGTCCCTCCGGACTGTCCCTCCGACTACATACCTTTTTATTTTATCACTCTCTCTACCCCTCAATAGTTTCTTGTGTCCCTCCGGACTGTCCCTCCGACTACCTACCTTTTTATTTTATCACTCTCTCTACCCCTCAATAGTTTCTTGTGTCCCTCCGGACTGTCCCTCCGACTACCTACCTTTTTATTTTATCACTCTCTCTACCCCTCAATAGTTTCTTGTGTCCCTCCGGACTGTCCCTCCGACTACCTACCTTTTTATTTTATCACTCTCTCTACCCCTCAATAGTTTCTTGTGTCCCTCCGGACTGTCCCTCCGACTACCTACCTTTTTATTTTATCACTCTCTCTACCTCCTCAATAGTTCCTCCATGTCCCTCCTTTTACCCACATACCCCATCAAACCCAACCATACCCCATCAAACACCAACTATACCATCAAACTCAACCATACCCCTATCAAACTCAACCATATCCCATCAAACCCAACCATACACCATCATTTCACCCTCCATGTACACATTTCACCCTCAAACCCTAAATCCCCCAAAATACCCCCTAACATACACACACACTTTTTTTATCACCCCATGTGTGTTAGACCCGCTCCTGTGTGGTGGTACTGGTGGTTTTATTTTTTAGGAAATTTATATATATATATATATATAGGTAGTGACAAGCGAAGCGTGAACGGGATCACGAGCGGAGCGAGTGAGCCCGTTCTGTCACTACCTATATATATCATGTAGACATGTAGTAGTATTACAGAGTGGATTAAAAATTACCGTAAATTATTTTAAGAGAATATAAAAAACTTATTTCAGAGGAAGAAATAAATACATCAGTATCGGCATTGCATAACTGATTTTTTTTATCTGAAAGATGTGATATGTCATTGAAAATAATAATTTGGGATTTATAAGATCGTAGGCCAATAGGGTTTTATAAGGTCTGGATCCAAAATGTTTCCAAGTCCTATAGTAAATACTAGTCTAAGATTTGGGTTGTGTATATTATAAGCAACAAATATTGATATTGGCCTGTCAGTTCTCTTTCTGAAACCTTGACTATAATGTTTAAGATTTTATAGATCTGTATAGAAACTTCCTACATGACATGTATACTCATCTCATGCAGCTGCAACTTTTGAGTGGAACCATGTCAAAGTCACGTCTTTAAGTCAAAAGTCCACTTTCTTAAAACTTTCACTTTGCCAAAACTTTTAAACTATTAGAAATAGAGACTTCATATTTGGCATGCCTACTCATCTGATCATTCTTTTGATTGGTCCCTACCAAAACAGACCGAGCATGGATCACAGCATGATAGCAAGCTAAAGGCGGTCTGTGTATGTAGAGAACTAACAGATAAACTCTGTCAGGGAGGAAAATACATGTCACTAAAAAAATTGCCTTGGCATTTCAAAAACGGTAGATCGTTAAAGTAGAACGGTAAACCACCTCTGAAAACGGTAGAATTCACCTACCGTCGGTAGTTATCACATGTATGCATCTCTAACTGCATTTTTCTAATTTTGAAGCAGATGACACTTTATTTTAACTAAAACTGAGCAAAATATTTTCTCGTATTATAGTATTGACAGCGTGGGTAAATGACGTCACAAATGTGTGGTTTTAATAGCGCGTGCATTCATCCATCTGAATCGGGGTCAAATTGCATTTATGTATTTCATTTGAGCAACAGTTAAGTTAGATCCAACGTTATATTAACTGTTTGGATGCTAGTGGAAAATCAAAACTATGATAACATATTGGATCCAGATTAGACGTCAAGTTACTCGACGTTTGATAAGGATCCAAATGCGTGTCCTTGAACAATATATCTACAAATTGAAGCAGACAGCACTTTTTGATTATACAAACGCAACATTACTTAGCGAGCAATGAGTTCATTTCTGAACATTGATTTCTTGTGCGTATATGTATACATGTATATATATCTGTGTTCTACTGTTTCGTATTTTGTATGAACTGCTTTTGTTTGAGGGCCTCAAGGTAGATTAGTCATTAGACTAATTGAGCTACCCTCGTTAAATAAAGTCTTTCATTCATTCATTCATTCATTCATACATTTTATTCATTCATTCATTCATTCATTCATTCATTCATTCATTCATTCATTTCTCATAAAGCTGCAACCTCTGAGTGGTGCCATCATATGTCTATGTCATACATCATGGTCACACTTCAAAGTCAATGGTCAAAATTATAGGTTAAATCATCTCTGTTATTCTGTTATGGGCAAAGTGTTTCACATATACATGCTGCATATTGAACTTTCAATATTTTTGAATGATTAGTTTTGTGGATTTTAGACACTATTAAGTAGTCAATAATGCATTCATACACTTTGATCTAGTGACACTAACATTGTTTATGTATGTACTTAAACATTATAAAAGAGAAAAGGTATATTATGTATTAGTATCCGATAAGCGAAACAGTTCACTTCTGCTTGAGCCTCCTCACTTCTCCCTAATCTGAGCCCCAGGGAGAAGTCACTTTTCCCTAAAATTTGAACCCAGCTTGAGCCCTGGGCTCATAATCCTGACCGCCCCAGGCATTTAATCCCTTGATAGTGACACATTTATGATAGGGCACTTACGAATTGCAACATTTAGCTAATAGACTGATGATTGTAATTAGTGTAGTTTGCTTGAAATTTTGGGACCAAATGTTTTTCAAATTCTGTCGTACAAACCGATCTGAGAAGTCATTAATCAGTCCAGACTGGTGATTTTCCGGATTTCTAGAGCCCTCGTCGAGGACATTATCAATAGAGAGATTATTATTCTGGGTGTGCAGAATGACCCTTTTCTGGCACTCTTTATTTCTGGTATGAAAGATAGCTTGGTATCTAGAAATTAAAAAAGAACTAAATTCTAGGACAAAATATAGATAAAAATGTATCTGCTCTCTCAAGCATGCACATAATCAAATACTTTTTTTATGCCCCCAAAGGCGGGCATATAGTAATCGCATTGTCCGTCTTTCCGTCTGTCTGTCCGTCTGTCCGTCCGTCTGTCCTTCCATCCGTCCCAAATTCGTGTCCGGTCTGTAACTCCTTCATCTATCAATGGATTTCAATATAACTTGGCACAAATGTTCACCACACAAAGACGATGTGTCGCGATCAACTCCCAGGTCCATAGGTCAAAGGTTAAGGTCACAGGGTACAATTACTTTGTCACAAATTTCGTGTCCGGTCTGTAACTTCTTCATCTATCAATAGATTTCAATATAACTTGGCACAAATGTTCACCACACAAAGACAATGTGTCACGTTCAACTCCCAGGTCCATAGGTCAAAGGTCAAGGTCACAGGGTACAATTACTTTGTCACAAATTTCGTGTCCGGCCTGTAACTTCTTTATCTATCAACGGATTTCAATATAAGTTGCTACAAATGTTCACCACACAAAGACGATGTGTCGCGTTCAACTCCCAGGTCCATGGGTCAAAGGTCAAGGTCACAGGGTAAAATTACTTTGTAACAAATTTCGTGTCCGGTCTGTAACTTTTTTATCTATCAATGGATCTCAATATAACTTGGCACAAATGTTCACCACACAAAGACGATGTGTCGCTTTCAACTCCCTGGTCCATAGGTCAAAGGTCAAGGTCACAGGGTACAATTACTTTGTCACAAATTTCGTGTCCGGTCTGTAACTTCTTAATATATCAATGGATTTCAATATGATTTGGCACAAATGTTCACCAGACAGAGACAACGTGTCGCCTTCAACTCCCTGGTCCATGGATCAAAGGTCAAGGTCACAGAATACAATTACTTTGTCACAACGTTCGTGTCCGGTCTGTAACATTTTTATCTATCAATGGATTTCAATATAACTTGGCACAGATGTTCACCAGACAAAGACGATGTGTCGTGTTCAGCTCCCTGGTCCATATGTCAAAGGTCAAGGTCACAGGGTACAATTACTTGTTTATCTGTGAATGGATTTCAAAGGAACCTGGCACAAATGTTCACCTTACAAAGACGATGTGTCAACTCCCTGGTCCATGGTTCAAATGTCAAGGTCACATGGTACAATTTTTGGGGGCATTTGTCACGTGACTGTGACATCTCTTGTTTGCTTTATATTTTATACAAGAAGAAAATATCTAGATCTGGTTTTTTTGCTAAATATATTTTATACAAGAAGAAAATATCTAGATCTGTACTTTTGAATACCGTTAAATGTAGAGAACAAATTCATCATCGCTTCCTTTTGTACTTGCATTAGTTATTTAGATACAGTAAAACTCCTCTATGAGGGAAAGCCTTAATGTAGAATGTCCTCCCTGACCCTGATTGCCTCGTAACTTTCGTCTTCGCATCTTTCAGGAACGTACAGTATCTGTCCTACTGGAAAATTCCGATGCGAGACCAGATTTGGAATACGGTGCTTGTCTAACTCATGGAAGTGTGATGGGAAGAATGATTGCCAGGATTCGGTGGATGAAAAAAATTGTAGTAAGTCATGTTGATATAAGTGAAATTTAGCCAGATCTGCTAGATTGTGCCTCGTGATTTTAATGGAGGGGGGCATATTGTTTTTTCTCTGTGACTGCTGTGACTTGCTTTGTTCCCAACTTTAGCGTTGGAGATAATTTTGTAGCCATTGCACATACATACTTGGCATGCATGTGCAACTTATGTTGGCAGACATTTTTAGGGGTGACTTATTAAGGTCAAGGTCATAATTATATCAAGGTCAAATTATGTGTCAAAGATAGAGTGTGATAATTTTGTCATGATTCAATTATACAAACTTCAAACTTGGCATGCATGTGCAACTTATGAGGGTGAACATTTTAAGGGGTAACTTATTAAGGACTAGGTCATACATCAAGGTCAAAGGTCATATTGGGGCATAGTGTTTCACAAACATCTTGTTTGTACATGTAAGAGTCATAGAACATGTTTTTTGTTGTTTTGAGACTTAGGAAAAAGCAGAAATTAATCAAATAAGGGTCAAGTCATATTGTTCCATTTGAACGTTTTAGTTTTGCTAAGGATGGCAGAAACTGCAGAATCAGATCTATATTATATGTAACTATAAGCGAGCAGATAAGACCCTGATTAGACAGCTCCTGTAGGATCCAACTGATATGGGTCTGCTCAGTTTGCAAAAGCCTGAAAAGGCATTTATATGAAGGAAAGGGTTAAACACTTTACTAACTTTGAGCAGTTTGTAGGAATATGATAATATACTAAGTATATGACATTTCAGGAAAACACTTGATTTCATTGTATGCTGTCTTTCAAACCACAATGTGTCTGAAATATGATCATCTCCAAAACACAATTTGTTACCTCCAATTCAAAAATCACATAAATCATTAGTTACAGTCCATTCTCAGTAAGATGATTTCTGATCAATAACTGCTCAAGGGTTTGGCTTAGGATCTTCAAATTTGCTGTGGTGATTAGCCATGACCACTAGATGACCCTTATTGTTTTTGAGGTCACTAGGTCAATGTCAAGGTCACCATGGCCTTAACTGGTGAAATGGTTTCCGATCAGCAACTGCTCAAGGATTTGGCTTAGGCTCTTCAAACTTGCTGTGGTGATTAGTCATGACCACTAGATGACCCTTATAGTTGTTTAGGTTTAAAGACATTACCCAGGTCCATTCAATGATTCCCCCCCCATTGTTCTCAATAGGCGTGAAAGTAACAGTAAAAGCATGATACAAGTGTGCAAAATATGGCAAGCCGTCTCATTCTGTCTAGAGAGGCCCTGCACTTGATCTCAATGAGATATATTTGTATGTGGAGTGTCATTAGTGACAATCTAATCATTTCCAAATCATCAAATGTAAGAGACGGGCCTCACATGGAACGCTCCAGTGGTTCTTGACAGGCAGACTGCTATAGTTCTTACCATGTGCCGCATGCTTTTTCACAGGTTAGCTGTAAAGACCCAAGCCGGCCAAGGGAATGTCTTTAAAGGTCTGGGTCTGGGGTCTGGGGGTATACATGTTTTACAAACATCTCTTGTTTTAAGCTCACCAGAGCACAAAGTGCTCAGGGTGAGCTTTTGTGATCGCCTGATGTCCGTCGTCCGTCGTGGTGCGGTGTGCGTCGTCCGTCGTCCCGCGTCAACAATTTGAACCTTTAAAAATCTTCTCCTCTGAATCTACAAGGTTCTCAGCTTTCATCTTTGGTACATAGCATCACCTATAGGTCCTCTACAAAAGTTATATAAATAATGCCCCTGGGGTCAAAATTGGCCCCGCCCTAGGGGTGGGAAGTTTTCAATAGAAACATATAGTAAAACTTTGAAAATCTTCTCCTCTGAAACCAGAAGGTTCTCAGCTTTCATATTTGGCACATAGCATCATGTTTAGGTCCTCTACAAAAGTTATATAAATTATGACCCTGGGGTCAAAATTGGCCCGCCCCAGGGGTGGGCAGTTTTCAATAGAAACAAATAGTGAAATCTTTGAAAATCTTCTCCTTTGAAACTAAAAGGCTCTCATCTTTCATATTTAGCACAGAGCATCATGTTCAGGTCCTCTACAAAAGTTATATAAATTATGCCCCTGGGGTCAAAATTGGCACCGCCCCAGGGTTGGGAAGTTTTCAATAGAAACATAGTGAAAACTTTGAAAATCTTCTCCTCTGAAACTGGAAGGTTCTCAGCTTTCATATTTGGCACATAGCATCATGTTCAGGTCCTCTACAAAAGTTATATAAATGATGGCTCTGGGGGTAAAATTGGCCCCGTCCCAGGGGTGGGCAGTTTTCAATGGAAACAAATAGTGAAATCTTTGAAAATCTTCTCCTCTGAAACTGGATGGCTCTCATCTTTCATATTTGGCACAGAGCATCATGTTCAGGTCTAGTACAAAAGTTATATAAATTATGCTCCTGGGGTCAAAATTGGCCCGCCCCAGGGGTTGGAAGTTTTCAATAGAAACATATAGTGAAAACTTTGAAAATCTTCTCCTCTGAAACCAGAAGGTTCTCAGCTTTCATATTTGGCACATAGCATCATGTTTAGGTCCTCTACTAAAGTTATATAAATTATGGCCCTGGGGTTAAAATTGGCCCCACCCCAGGGGTTGTCAGTTTTCAATGGAAACAAATAGTGAAATCTTTGAAAATCTTCTCCTCTGAAACTGGAAGGTGCTCAGCTTTCATATTTGGCACAGAGCATCATGTTCAGGTCTTCTACAAAAGTTATATTAATTATGGCCCTGGGGTCAAAATTGTCCCCAACCCAGGGGTGGGCAGTTTTCAATGGAAACAAATAGTGAAATCTTTCAAAATCTTCTCTGAAACTGGAAGGCGCTCAGCTTTCATATTTGGCACAGTGCATCATGTTCAGGTCTTCTACAAAAGTTATATCAATTATGGCCCTGGGGTCAAAATTGTCCCGCCCTAGGGGTGGGAAGTTTTCAATAGAAACATATAGTGAAAACTTTGAAAATCTTCTTCTCTAAATCTGGAAAGTTCTCAGCTTTCATATTTGGCACATAGCATCATGTATAGGTCCTCTATAAAAGTTATATGAAATATGGCCCTGGGGTCAAAATTGTCCCCGCCCCAGGGGTGGGTAGTTTTCAGTAGAAACATATAGAGAAAACTTTGAAAATCTTCTCCTCTGAAACTGAAAGGTTCTCAGCTTTCATATTTGGCTCATAGCATCATGTTCAAGTCCTGTACAAAAGTTATATAAATTATGCCCCTGGGGTCAAAATTGGCCCGCCCTAGGGCCGGCTAGTTTTCAGTAGAAACATATAGTGAAAACTTTGAAAATCTTCTCCTCTGATTGTCTGGTGAGCGCTTCAGGGCCATTCTGGCCCTCTTGTTTATAATAGCACAAAGACACAGGAAGATTTTTCCATGGCTGTAACTGTAGAATCATATACATGTGTATCTATATTATTCAATATTATTTCATAAGCAAGCAAAGCAAACTCTGATCTGGGTCTACTCTGTTTACAAAGGCATAGAAAGTTCTATTTATGGAGGAAGGGGTTAACCTATAGGAGCCGTCTGATCAGGGCTTGCTTATGATATAATATAGATATGATTCTACAGTTTTTGTCATGACCAAAAATGCCTTTGTTCATGTGCTTTATAATAACGATTATTGAATTTATCTGATTAATATTCATGATGCCATTACTTCTTAAATTAATATTTATGCCATAATGGGGGAAAGGGTTAAACGGCTAATAATATGTGTCAACAGAATCTGATCAGTTAAATGATCCAGATTACTGGTATCAGAAATTTAAAAGTCAATTCCTATCATAGGAGTTCACAACAAGTAATGTCTAGAGCTAATATTTTCTTTCTTTTATTTACAGCGGTCTGTAATCCAGCTCTTTGGGCATGCAACTCGTCTCGTCCTACAGCGCTAGAATGTTTGCCTCGAAGATGGCGTTGTGATGGAAAAACAGAGTGTAAGGATGGTTCTGATGAAGTGGATTGTGGTAAGAGCATGTCTTATCCCTCCCTACTAGCATTTACATAGGACTCAGTTTAGGTTCTCTGTGTCCATTGTAAGAATATATTTTTTTGTTAGCTCACTGGCACAAAGTATTGTGATCACCCTGTGGGTGTCATCTCTGCGTCATGTGTCGTCAACAATTTTCTTTAACCCATTCCCTGTTCTATATTTATTCCAAATTTCATTACTTCATGAATATTCATGAACAAAAAAGTTAAGATGAAATGGAATGTGGAATATTGATGCCATTTAAGAAACTAAAGAAATGAATCTACCAAATTGCATTAATAAACAGAGCAGATCCTGATCAGATGGCTCCTACAGGAGCCCTCTGATCTGGGTCTACTCTGTTTCCAAATGCATGATAAGGATTGTAATAAGGATTGGACAACCATCCCCCTTTATACCATACACTTTCTCATATCCTTTTACTACTGGAATATTAACTGTAAAATGGTGTACAAAAGACCAGCAACAGTTTACAATTGATATTTACCTTAGCAAGGATGTAAAACTCAACTTTATGCCTTTACAAAAGAGAAGACCTGTATAAGGGCCATTGTAGAAACTAGAATAATATCTATCTTATTTCTTAAGCACACAGAACAGATCCTGGTAGAATGGCTCCTACAGGAGCGGTCTTTTTAGGATCTACTCTGTTGCAAAGGTGTAGAAAAGCGTATTTAAGGAGTAAAGTGTTAGATTCACAGGGAAATGTTATATTTTAATGCTGTAAAACCCTCTAAACCAAAAATATAGTATGTATACTGTTAAAAATCTGCTCAGAAATATTCACAACATTATTGTGTCTTACATGAAGATTGAACAGGGAAATGGTTAAGCAACCACCTGCTTTTACAGTCACCTATGTTAACCCTTCGCTTGCTATTCACGTCAATATACCTATCTGTAAACAGTGCAGGCCCAGATGAGACAGCTCCTGCAGGAGCTGTCTCATCAGGGTCTGCACTATTTACAAGTTGATTGTGCAACCAGTGCACTCCACAGCAGTGATTGCATAGCGACAAAATACAAAAGACCAAAAACAGTTTACAATTGATTTACCTTAGCAAGGATGTAAAAATACTTGTACACAGTGAAGATATATGTAATTATACAACAGGGCATGGTTAAAGGAGACATGTATTTTACAATTCAGCAAGCAAAGGGTTAATACATCATGTTGTTGCTTTAGCAAGACTACCAGTAGTTAGGTAATCTTACAAGTACAGCCAGCTAAAGATTAGGTTTTGCTCGGCCACTTGTCCAAAAATGTGACTAATTTAAAGAAGCTGCAATATTAGGCCCACACTAGAATACTTAACTCTGATTGAGACCCATACTTACAAAGGACAAAATTGAAACCATTGAGAATCAAGCAGCCATATTCACTGTAAACAATTATGATAAGACAGCAGGCACAGTAATGGAACTAACTTGGAAATCAATTTCACACCTTTTCAAAATTTGAAACCAGATTTCAACTTGCCTCGGCAAATCCTTTCCAACTATATATGACTTGCCATGATTGAAGAAATTTCATTATATTATACAAAATCAATCTGCATTACATCATACGAAGACCAGGCTGATTGTATCATACAAAGACCAAACAAATTGTATCCTATAAAGACCAAAGGAATTGTATCATAAAAAGACCAGTCTGATTATATCATAGTAATCAAAGACAAAGCAAGTTTTTACATGCAAACTGTATTAAATTGTGTATTTTTTTTTCCCCAGACAAGACAACAAAGCCCACCACCACCACCACCACCACGGCTAAAATAGAAACACAGAGAAAAAATGAACTTTCCAAATGCACAAACTGTATGGGTAAGCATAAACAATTTACACTATGTGAGCTAGTGACAAATCTTTGATAACTTTTGAAAAAAGTAAATACTTGGCAGGTCCTATGAACCATGTATCTGATGAATATTCTTGTACATTTAATGACTTTAACCCTTTACTCCATATATACGCTTTTCTACGCCTTTGCAAACAGGGTTAACCCAGATCAGACAGCTCCTATAGGAGTCATCTGATCAGTCTGCTCTGTTTGCTTTAAAAAAAAAAAAATATATATATATATATATCTGCTCGATTTAAAAAGTCGTGTTGATATGATAGTGTAAAATTTCATCTAATTTATATGCATTATTATTATTATTATTATTATTATTATTATACCACATTTATATAGCGCTCTTTTCACACAGGATATGTGCGTTCAAAAGCGCTTCACAAGGATGGAATCACCGGAACGAACCGCATGATTATTTATCCGGACAATAAAAGATATACAATAGATATATAATATGAATGAAATTACTAGCCGGAGGGAACCACATGATTCCCTCTATGGCAATGGGCGGCAAATTGAACCGACCCAAATACCACTCGAACCATTATATACACAAAACAGAGAAAATATAATTACGGAATCTGGTGCATACAGTAGCCCAAGTGAATGAAAACCCTACAGTGACCATAGAAGTTCAGTGCAAACAATGGCAATATCTTAAAAACAATACAGCCTTCTGAAGGCACAATCCAAAGTTGGTCGGAAAGACCACTCACAACCAGAGACTTGGGACCAGGGTCCCACTTTTCATGATGTTCATGATGTCATCTTTCCTTTCATAAATATTCATGGAGCTGAATTTTAGTAATGGCATTTTCATAAGAGAATCTTTGTCCATTGCAGTAACTACATTACACCATTAGCAAACATGGCAGACCCTGATCAGACAGCACCTACAGGATCTGTCTGGTCTGGGTCTACTGTGTGTGTAAAGGCATGTATAGGTGTTCTATGAGGTAAAGGGTTAGATCATTTAGGATACACTCCAATTTTAACATACAGTATTACCCCTCTAATGCGACCACCAAAAGGGGGCATAATTCTGTCTGGCAGAGGCAGGTGGTAGATTAATGCAGGATGAAAGTTATGCAGAAAGCTCCTGCAGGAGCTTTCTGCATTACTTTCGTCCTGCATTAAGCAACTACCTGCTTATAAAGACAGTTATGATTATTCTTTAAGTGGTCACATTAGAGGGGTTCTACTGTAATTGTAGTAAACTTTGATTCATATGATAACCATATACTCCATAGATACATCATTAACCCTTTCCTCCATAGGTTAGTTTAGACCCAACCTCTTTGAATGAATCTACCCAAAAGGAGCATTTACTAGAGAAAATTAAAATGTTAGAATTATGTAGTATTGAAACAATTGTGATAAATAGAGCTCCTATGGAGAAAATGCTCTATTTATCACAATGGTTTGAAGAACTGACTATTACAGAGGCGTAGAAAGGCATATTTATGGAGGAAAGGGTTAAATGCCTGTATGGTGTACACCTTGATCATATCAGGATATGTTAGTATAGAACACCTTCTTTGTATTATAATGCATAAATTAGCATATTACACTTTGTTTCATGACACTTCATTGCAGCTCCTTATTTCAATATATAATCTGTATAGCAAATGAAATGCAATAACTGTATGAAAATACTTCAGTTCCAAAATCTGGATTTTCAAACAGTGTACATCTAGATTATTTGTCACATTAGAGGATAGGCATTTGACAAGGGTGTGCACACTTTGACGGTGATCAGATAATAAACCTCTGATTTGCTTTTTTGTCTAGAAGGTCACATTTTGATGACATTAGGTATCATCATAACCCTTTCTTTTACATTTTTACACCTTCTCAAACAGAGAAGACTCATACGAGTGGGATCTACAGGAGCTGTCTCATTAGGACCTAGTCTGTTTATTTATGGTACAATGCCGTCTCAGCCAAACGTTATGAGTTCATATGCCATTACATAATCTAGTTACATGTAATATTAATGATGTCATTATTTCTTAACCCGTTACTCCATAAATTAGCCTTTCTACACCTTTGCAAACAGAGTAGACCCAGATCAGATGACTCCTATGGGAACCATCTGATTAGGGTCTACTCTGTTTGCTAATGATATAATATAAATATGATTCTACTGTTTCTGCATGTGCCAAATATTCCTGTGTCCATATGCTATTACAGTATAACCTCTGTTATCCGGCATCCCATGGTTCCACGTCAGTATGCCGGTTAAGAGAGGGTGCCGGTTAACAGAATTATGCCTAGATTCACAAGTTTATGTACCCAAAGATTCATTCCAGCAAGTCATTTTTTCGCTGCGAGGGGAATTCCAACATGACACTTTACAAATTACATATAAATATATACATTAGCGCTGAACCTGATCAGATAGCTCCCTTTAAATTGGAGCCATTTGATCTGGATCTACGCTGTTTGTCTATTTCTTTTGAACTACACGTACATGTAAAATATAGGCATAACGTGTTAAGCGTACAATCGGAAGTAAACACACATGTATAAAGGGTTCGACTAAAACACAGGAACATTCATACTATATTTTATTAACAAGTTCGGATTCTACACAGGTAAATGTATATGCGGACCATCACCGCTGGTTTTTACACAATTCGCAAACAGCGTAGATCCGGACGCTAAATAATTTGGTATTGCCATTTTTTACATGAGTACATGCATGCATTTTCAATGACGATAACAATATAAATCTAAAGGATGGTCAATTTACCCTAGGCCCATTAACGGTACTTATCACCTATCTGAATGTAAAGCGCTTACTGTCAATGATCACAGGTCAGCAAACCACCGGATAACAAGGTGTGAAAAACCGCTAATTTGCCTTTATTGGCCTGTCAAGGTATGCCGGTTAACGGTTAACAGGGGTTCCGATCAAGAGAGAGTTTGGATACATAAAACAAATAGGGAAACTGCCGGGACCAAACAGCAGTGCTGGATAACAGGGGTTTCTGGTTAAGAGGGGTGCCGATCAACAGAGGTTATACTGTATTACAAATTTATCTAAGTTTTAGCTCACCTGAGTAAAGCTCAGGGTGAGGTTTTGGGAGACTTGAATGTCCGTCGTCAATAATTTGCTTGTGAACACTCTAGTGGTCACAATTTTAGTCCAATCTTCATGAAACTCGGTCAGAATGAATGTCTTGATAAAATCTCGTACGATTTCGAAAGTGGGTCAAGTTGAGCAAAAACTAGGTCACTAGGTCAAATAGTAGGAAAACCTTGTGAACCCTCTAGAGGTCACATTTTTAGCCCAATTTTCATGAAACTTGGTCATAATGATTGTCTTGATAAAATCTCGGAGGAGTTTGAAAAGTTGGTTACTTGGGGTAAAAAACTAGGTCAAACAGTAGCAAAACCTTGTGAACACTCTAGTGGTCACAATTTTAGTCCAATCTTCATGAAACTTAGTCAGAATTAATGTCTTGATAACATCTCTAACAAGTTTGTAAGTGGGTCAAGTGGGGTTAGAAACTAGGTCACTTGGTCAAACAGTAGAAAAGCCTTATGAACACTCTAGTGGTCACATTTTTTGTCCAATCTTCATGAAACTTCATGAAATAAAATCTCGAATGAGTTTGAAAGTGGGTTATTTGGGGTTAAAAACTAGGTCTTTAGGTCAAATAGTAGGAAAACATTGTGAACACTCAAGAGGTCACATTTATAGCCAAATCTTCATGAAAATTGGTCAGAATGATTGTCCTAATAAAATCTTGGACAAGTTTGAAAGTGGGTTACGTGTGGTCAAAATTTAGGTCACTGGGTCATATCTTAGGAAAAACCTTGTTTACACTCCAGTGGCCACATTTTTAGCCCAATCTTCCTCAAACTCGCTCAGAGTGTTTGTCTTGGTGATATCATGGTTGAGTGTGATCATGGGTGGGGTGGGAATTAAAAGTAGGTCACTAGGTCAAATCTTAGAAATATTACTCTAGAGGGCACTGTTTAAACCATAACTTCATTGGTCAGAATCATTGTCTTGATAAAGTCAATATTCTAAATCTTTGAAAATCTTGTTCTGCAGAACCACTGTTCATGATCCACTATCAACATTGTTCAAATATTGTCCCTAATGTCAATATTGGCCCTACCCATGGGCTACCCGTTAAAAATCTTAAATCTATGGTAATCAAGTGAGCGATTAAGGGCCATCTTGGCCCTCGTGTTGTTCATGACGTCATTATTTCTTACCTGAATATTCATGGAGGATAGGGTTAAATAAATATTCAACATTTAAATGTTTCAATATGCATACAAAGAAACACTGTAGATCTTGCTCAAATGTCATTGTACAAAGACAGCATTATTTTAGTTTTGCATATTTTATTCAACAGACCCGATAGCAAGTGTGAATGTGACAGTTACAAAGGTCAAACCGTCAGGAGATGCAGGTAAATTCTAACTTGCTTACTTCTTTTATAACAACAACTAAAATTATTGGCCCTTTGCAAAAATTGCATTCTTTTCGTTTTGCTGTAGATGGAGCATTTCTGTGAGGGTATACATAGCCACAGTTTCTGGGTCCATGCTTATAAAGCTTTTAGTTGAGTCTGAGTTTCGTTCTCAAGCTTTTGATGGGTCAGATTTGAGTTCTCAAGCTTTTGATTGGTCAGAATTGAGCCAAAGGCTCAAATCTGACCAATCAAAAGCTTGAGAACGTTCTCAGACTCAACTAAAAGTTTTATAAGCACGGACCCTGGAGGTATTTACTGTAGCAGCGTCACATGATTTGTGTGTTTGTTTTTGGTCAAAATTTGCATAGGTCTTCTGATTCTCCCTAGATATCATGAAACTTCTTGAAGTTTGTCTGCATTTTCTACCAGACTATTGTGTTTCTCTGTTTAGCCATCCTTCCTAGAGTAAAATGTCAGATAAGATTTGGTCAGATTTTCTAAAGGCAAGACAGCACAGTTATTTGATGAACAGTTCTTAATTACTTGCTGAAGGATTTCATTGTCAATATTTGTAAACCTGCAGTTCATAACCCTTTCCTTGCTTTATAATCTTCTCCTCTGAATCTACAGGGTTCTCAGCTTTCATCTTTGGCATATAGCATCATATTCAGGTCCTCTACAAAAGTTATATAAATTATACTGCTGGGGTCAAAATTGGCCCCGCCCCAGGGGTGGCCCGTTTTTAATAGCGACATATAGTGAAAACTTTGAAAATCTTCTCCTCTGAAACTGGAAGGTTCTCAGCTTTCATATTTGGCACATAGCATCATGTTCAGGTCCTCTACAAAAGTTATATAAATTTTGCCCCTGGGATCAAAATTGGCCGGCCCAAGTGGTGCCTTGTTTTCTATAGAAACATATAGTGAAAACTTTGAAAATCTTCTCCTCTGAAACTGGAAGGTTCTTAGCTTTCATATTTGGCACATAGTATCATGTTCAGGTCCTCTAGAAAAGTTATATAAATTATGCCCCTAGGGTTAAAATTGGCCCCGCCCAAGGGCTGGCCAGTTTTCAATAGAAACATATAGTGAAAACTTTGAAAATCTTCCCCTGAAACTGAAAGGTTCTCATCTTTCAACTTTGGCACATAGCATCATGTTCAGGTCCTCTACAAAAGTTATATAAATTATGCCCCTGGGGTCAAAATTGGCCCCGCCCCAGGGGTAGCCAGTTTTCAATAGAAACATATCTTCGCTGTGCTGACAAAACCTCGTACAGTAAAACGGCGATAATCCGAGGAGCGATTTTCCGAGTATATGGTCTAATCCGAGGGAATTTGTATGGTCCGAACATGAAATCTATTACTTCAATACAACTATGTACCGTGTAATCCGAGTCTCGATAATCCGATTTTTCGAGCACGCTTCTCGGTCCCTTCAATCAATTGCTTCATTAATTTACCTGCCTAATCCGAGCATGCATCGCGGACACTTCGAAGTCAATTTATCACACAACCATTGTTGATGTCTCGTGACTCCGTGTGCCCCCAGCAATTAGAGGTGCCACTGTGTTAGTTTGCTACTATGTGTGAATAACACCGGGTCCAACAGTATACACATATGTTGGCAGTAATTGTGAGCGCATAATTGTGTATAATGCATTGATTCTTTACTTATATAAGTGATAACGGTAAACACCATTCACAGCCGAGACCGAAGTTTCACTGTAGTTTGCTCCGTTCAACGGACCATTCACAATAAACCCAAATTTGGTTTCAAACTATTAGACATAGAACAGTCGTAGCTTCTAACCTCATACTTATGGATTTTAGTTTTCCTAAGTTTCCATTCGTCGACATTTCATTTTAGTTCTGGATGTTAAAAAACAACATCGCTTCGCCCCCGTACTGCTTCGTGATAAGAAAAATCAGGGCGAGTTGAATTAATTAATAATCAGAATACTCGGTGTTATTCGTCTGAAATACTCTATAAGGATTGTTTACTCTCGTAATAAGCGTTTGGTTGAACGAGACTTTTCTATAAATACGCAAACATATCAATTTAACTGTTAAGCATTCAGTAGGCAAAAAAACACCTGTATGTACATACACTGTACGAAATATTTGACATGTTGAATCCACAAAGTATGAATTCATGGATAATCCGAGGGTAGCGGTAATCCGAGCATTTTCTCAGTTCCCGACAGTCCTCGGATTATCGCCATTTTACTGTATAATGAAAACCACTACTTTTCAGGAGAAGCAAAAAACTGATTATTTTTATGAATTCGTCTTTATGTGACAAATAAGGTCTATATTCTAGTACCATATTAAAATACAAATAAAACTTTATTTATTCTATCATTGATACAACTTTATTTTTTCTATCATTTGGTATGACGATTTTTTAAATGTACAATATTTTTGTACCAAGTTTTGTTCACTTTATGTATATACGAGCTTTTACCACTTTTCGATATTTCGTCGTTTATTTTTAATCTGGCGATCATGATATACGGCAATTTATATTTCACTTGAGTTTAAGCTTTGGAACTTGACACACCAAGAAAAGGGCATACCTATGCTCTATGTACCACAATACATGTACTGACCTAATATGCATGTGTTTTGATATGTTTAATGTCATTGTTCCGCATGCTTGAAGAGCAAAATTTATACGAGGTTTTGATATTGAAAAATTCAGACCAATAGATATATGAGGTTTAGTCACGAGCGAGTTTTGACACTTTTCATTGGTCGATTGCGCTGAGCTTTTGACAGGATGTGTGCATTGTACATTTAAATCAGAAATCGTGAAGAAACTATTTTCGGCCAAAATGGATATACGAGGTTTTGTCAGCACAGCAACGATATAGTGAAAACTTTGAAAATTTTCTCCTCTGAAACTGGAAGGTTCTCAGCTTTCGTAGTTGGCACATAGCATCATGTTCAGGTCCTCTACAAAAGTTATATAAATTATGCCCCTGGGGTCAAAATTGTCCCCACCCCAGGGGTAGCCAGTTTTCAATAGAAACATATAGTGCAAACTTTGAAAATCTTCTCCTCTGAATCTACAGGGTTCTCAGCTTTCATATTTGGCACATAGCATCAGGTTCAGGTCCTCTATAAAAGTTGTATAAATTATGCCCCTGGGGTCAAAATTGGCCCCGCCACAGGTGTAGCCAGTTTTCAGTAGTAACATATAGTGAACACTTTGAAAATCTTCTCCTGAAAGTGGTAGGTTCTCAGCTTTCGTCTTTGGCACATAGCATCATGTTCAGGTCCTCTACAAAAGTTATATTAATTGTGCCCATTGTGTCAAAATTTGCCCTTCCCTGCCCCAGGGCGGGCTAGTTTTCAATAGAAACATATAGTGCAAACTTTGAAAATCTTCTCCTCTGATTGTCTGGTGAGCGCCTCAGGGCCATTCTGGCCCTCTTGTTTGTATGATCTGAAGCTGTATATTCCCATTTGAATATTTTTCTTAGGAATCAAAATAGTCTGTTTAACCCTCTTTGAAGCATCATAGCTTGCTTCCATGACCATTGTTTCAACATTGTAAATATCATAGACCTGTTTTAGCTCACCTGAGCACAAAGTGTTCAGGGTGAGCTTTTGTGATCGCATGATGTCCATCGGTGTGTGTCATGCGTCGTCAGTTGTCAACAATTTGAACCTTTAAGAATCTTCTCCTCTGAACCTACAAGGTTCTCAGCTTTCATCTTTGGCACATAGCATCATGTTCAGGTCCTCTACAAAGGTTATATAAATGATGCCCCTGGGGTGGTCAGTTTTCTTTATAAACATACGTGTATAGTGAAAACTTTGAAAATCTTCTCCTTTGAAACTGGAAGGTTCTCAGCTTTCATACTTGGCACATAGCATCATGATCAGGTCCTCTACAAAGTTATATAAATTATGCCCCCGAGATCAAAATTGCCCCGCCCCAGGGGTTCCTAGTTTTCTATATAAACATACTGTGAAAACTTCGAATATATTCTCCTCTTATTGTCTGGTGAGTGATATCAGGGCCTATCAGGGCCATCATGACCTTTTGTTTTTCTTTTCTCTAGTTAATGCTCCTTTTTGGTAGATTTATTCAAAGAGGTTGGATCTAAAAATAGCCTATGCGGGAATGTGTTAAGTGATAGCTCTAGTGTAACAGAAATGCCCTCTAGCGTTTGTTTCATATGTTTAGCAGAACTTTCATATTATCTGCATATTGCTATGAATTGACTTAATGTTATTCTTTTCTATCATTTTTTTCAGAATCCCACGTACTATTTCTAATTCTGCTAATTAATGGATTTGTTTTTGTCTTGATGACAGTGTCGGGGTAAGTGTGTTTTCATATTACTTGAGCACAAATTGCTCATAGTGTAGCAATCTGGGTCCATGCTTATAAAACTTTTAGTTGAGTCTGAGAACGTTCTCAAGCATTTGATTGGTCAGATTTGAGCCTTTGGCTCAAATCTGACCAATCAAAAGCTTGAGAACTCAAATCTGACCAATCAAAAGCCTGAGAACGAAACTCAGACTCAACTAAAAGCTTTATAAGCATGGACCCGGATTGATTCGGATTGCATATTTAGGCAGTCAACCAGTCTACATGTTTTTACAGGATGAATCATATATAAAAAGATTGTCCGGGTCTATAGATTATGGAACAGAAAAATTGTTGGAATCTCCTGAAATTTAAGATCAGATCCAAAATGGCAGCCAAAATTTAAATTTCACCTGATATCATGTTTATATACCATAGCTTTATAACCAGTGCATATTTTGCCACAAATATTTCTTAAACTGAAAGTCAACGTGTATAGCAGATCCAAAATATAAATATCATATTTATATACCATAGCTTTATAACCAGTGCATATTTTGCCACAAATATTTCTTAACCCTTTCCCTGTTCTATGTTTATTACAAATTTCAATACCTAATGAATTCATGGACAAAATAGTGATAATGAAATACGGAAGGTGGAACATTGTAGCCATTTTTAGCTCACCAGAGCACTTTTGTGCTCAGGGTGAGCTTTTGTGATCGCTTGATGTCCGTCGTGCGTCGTGTGTCGTGCGTCGTCGGGCGTCAACAATTTGAACCTTTAAAAATCTTTAGGTCCTCTACAAAAGTTATATAAATTTTGCCCCTGGGGTCAAAATTGGCCCCGCCCCAGGGGTGCCTTGTTTTCTATTGAAATATATAGTAAAACTTTGAAAATCTTCTCCTCTGAATCTACAGGGTTCTCAGCTTTCATATTTTGCACATAGCATCATGTTCAGGTCCTCTCCAAAAGTTATATAAATTATGCCCCTGGGGTCAAAATTGGCCCCGCCCCAGGGGTAGCCAGTTTTGAATAGAAACATATAGTGACAATTTTGAAAATCTTTTCTTCTGAATCTACAGGGTTCTCAGCTTTCATATTTGGCACATAGCATCATGTTCAGGTCCTCTACAAAAGTTATATAAATTATGCCCCTGGGGACAAAATTGGCCCTGCCCCAGAGTCGGCCAGTGTTCAATAGGAATATATATTGACAACTTTGAAAATCTTCTCCTCTGAAACTGGAAGGTTCTCAGCTTTCATATTTGACACATAGCATCATGTTCAGGTCCTCTACAAAAGTTATATAAATTATGCCCCTGGGGTCAAAATTGGCCCCGCCCCAGGGGTAGCCAGTTTTCAATAGAAATATATGGTAAAACTTTGAATATATTCTTCTCTGAAACTGAAAGGTTCTCAGCTTTCATATTTGGCACATAGCATCATGTTCAGGTCCTCTACAAAAGTTATATACATTATGCCCCTGGGGTCAAAATTGACCCTGCCCCAGGGGTGGCCAGTTTTCAATAGAAACATAGTGAAAACTTTGAAAATCTTCTCCTCTAAATCTACAGGGTTCTTAGCTTTCATATTTGGCACATAGGATCATATTCAGGTCCTCTACAAAAGTTATATAAATTATGCCCCAGGGGTCAAAATTGGCCCCGCCCCAGGGGTAGCCATGTCTCAATAGAAACATATAGTGACAACTTTGAAAATCTTCTCAGAAACTGGAAGGTTCTCAGCTTTCATATTTGACACATAACATCATGTTCAGGTCCTCTACAAGAGTTATATAAATAATGACCCTGGGGTCAAAATTGGCCCCGCCCCAGGGGTAGCCAGTTTGCAATAGAAACATATAGTGTCAAATTTGAAAATATTTTCCTCAGAAACTGGAAGGTTCTCAGCTTTCATATTTGGCACATAGCATCATGTTCAGGTCCTCTACAAAAGTTGTATAAATTATGCCCCTTGGATCAAAATTGGCCCGCCCCAGGGGTGGCTAGTTTTCTCTAGAAACATAGAGTGAAAACTTTGAACATCTTCTCCTCTGATTGCCTGGTGAGCGATGTCAGGGCCATTCTGGCCCTCTTGTATGAAGTATAGAAACAGATCTATCTAATTCCATTAGCAAACAGAGCAGACCCTGATCAGATGGATCCTATAGGAGCCGTCTGATCTGGGTCTACTCTGTTTGCAAACGCGTGAAAACATGTTTATACGAGGGTTGTTCGGAAAGTTTGTAGAATTTTGTTATATCTCTAGTTAGTTTTGTGTGATCAATTTGAAATTTGGTATGTAAGTACCTCACCTTGTTTTTAAAATATTTTCAAAGAGAGAAATGAAACATTTAATTTTTACCAAATATACAGGTTATCGTAGCAACGCAGTAATATAGAGACCCAGTGCAGCTCGAAATTATTATTTTTAGCTCACCAGAGCACAAAGCTTTTGTGATTGCCTGATGTCCGTCGTCCGTCGGTGTTGGTCGTCCGTCGTGCGGTGTGCGTCGTCAGTCGTCAACAATTTGAACCTTTAAAAATCTTCTCCTCTGAATCTACAGGGTTCTCAGCTTTCATCTTTGGCACATAGCATCATCTGTAGGTCCTCTACAAAAGTTATATAAATTATACCCCTGGGGTCAAAATTAACCCTGCCCCAGGGGTTTTCAGTTTTCAATAGAAACATATAGTGAAAACTTTGAACATCATCTCCTCTAAAACTAGAAGGTCCTCAGCTTTCATATTTGGCACATAGCTTCAACTTCAGGGCTTCTACAAAAGTTATATAAATTATGCCCCTAGGGTCAAAATTAGTCCAACCCCAGGGATTGCCAGTTTTTGGTAGCTGACTGCTTAAACAGCCCATGGGATCACCAGTTATGCATAGGAAAAACTTTAAAAATATTCTTGTCAGAAAATACATGTCCCAGAGCTTAGATATTTGGTGTATAGATTTACTTAGCATAACTTTATGGGTTTTATAAGTATCATAGTTCTTGGGTTAAAATTGGCCTTGCCCTGTGTGTACAGTCTTCTTCACGTCAGAAATGACAGTCTAAAGGTTTCTCCTTAATATATCAGCCTGCAGAGCTCAGACCAGTCAGTGTGAGTTCTTATATAATCACCCTTAGCCTGATCAGTAGAGTAGAAATTGTGTTTAGACAAATAACACACACTCATTTAAGATTGAGAAAACTGTGGATAGTTCTCATTATGCAGAACACTCTTAAAGCTTTTTATCCCCCACCGCATAGCGGAGGGGGGTTATAGGAATGGCCTTCGTCTGTCCGTCCGTTCGTCCGTCTGTCCGTCCGTCCGCACTCACCAAAGGGTAGTTGTGTGACTTTTTCTAACTAGTCGCACAAGTAAAATCATTAACCTGGCCATCTCTTGTGACATTAACCTGGCCATTTCTTGTGACATTAACCTGGCCAGTTGTGGGACATAGGGTTAGGGTTAGGGTTAGCTTCCAGATCATTCTTTTCCAAAGTTAGAGCCAAAAATAGTTTTTCTTGTGGGACTAGTCCCACAAGAAAAGATCAAAGGAAAAAGTCACACAACTACCCATTTGTTAGCATGTCCGTCTGTCCGTAACAATTTCGTGTCCGCTCCATATCTCCTATACCCCTTGAAGGATTTTCAAGAAACTTGCCTCAAATGTTAACCAAGTTGAGACGATGTGCAGAACATATGTGGCAGATATGTCGGCTCAAGGTCAAGGTCACATTTGAAGGTCAAGGGTTTTAACCTTCAATTTCCATTGCATTTTTGTGTCCGCTCCATATCTTCTAAACCCTTTGAAGGATTTTCATGAAACTTGAGTCAAATGTTAACCAAATTAAGACGATGTGCAGAACACATGTGGCAGTCATGTCGGCTCAAGTTCAAGGACACATTTGAAGGTCAAGTGTTTAAACCTTCAGTTGCCATTACAGTTTCGTGTCCGCTCCATATCTTCTAAACCCTTTGAAGGATTTTCATAAAACTTGAGTCAAATATTAAATGAATTGAGACGATGTACAGAACCCATGCGGCAGTCATGTTGGCTCAAGGTCAAGGTCACGTTTGAAGGTCAAGTGTTCTAACCTTTAATTTCCGTTACATTTTCATGTCCGCTCCATATCTTCTAAAGCCTTTGAAGGATTTTCATAAAAGTTTAGTTAAATGTTAGCTAAATTGAGACGATGTGCAGAACACATGTGCCAGTCATGTCGGCTCAAGGTCAATGTCACATTTGAAGATCAAGTGTTCTTACCTTCAATTTCCATTATAGTTTCATTATCTCCTATACCCCATGAAAGATTTCCAAGAAACTTGCCTCAAATGTTAACCACATTGAGACAATGTGCAGAACATATGTGGCAGTCATGTCAGGTCAAGGTCACATTTGAAGGCCAAGTGATTTAATTTTCAATTTCCATTACATTTCGTGTCCGCTCCATATCTTCTAAACCATTTGAAGGATTTTCATAAAACTTGAGTCAAATATTAACCAAATTAAGACGATGTGCAGAACACATGTGGCAGTCATGTCGGCTCAAGTTCAAGGTCACATTTGAAGGTCAAGTGTTTAAACCTTCAGTTGCCATTACAGTTTCGTGTCCGCTCCATATCTTCTAAACCCTTTGAAGGATTTTCATAAAACTTGAGTCAAATATTAAATGAATTGAGACGATGTGCAGAACCCATGCGGCAGTCATGTTGGCTCAAGGTCAAGGTCACGTTTGAAGGTCAAGTGTTCTAACCTTTAATTTCCGTTACATTTTCATGTCCGCTCCATATCTTCTAAAGCCTTTGAAGGATTTTCATAAAAGTTTAGTTAAATGTTAGCTAAATTGAGACGATGTGCAGAACACATGTGCCAGTCATGTCGGCTCAAGGTCAAGGTCACATTTGAAGATCAAGTGTTCTTACCTTCAATTTCCATTATAGTTTCGTTATCTCCTATACCCCTTGAAGGATTTTCAAGAAACTTGCCTCAAATGTTAACCACGTTGAGACAATGTGCAGAACATATGTGGCAGTCATGTCGGCTCAAGGTCAAGGTCACATTTGAAGGCCAAGTGATTTAATCTTCAATTTCCATTACATTTCGTGTCCGCTCCATATCTTCTAAACCATTTGAAGGATTTTCATAAAACTTGAGTCAAATATTAACCGAATTGAGATGATGTGCAGAACACATGTGGCAGTCATGTCGGGTCAAGGTCACATTTGAAAGTCGTGTTCTTACCTTCAGTTTCCATTATATTTGTTTCCGCGTCCTATTTTCTTAACAACTGGAAGGTTGAATGTCAACCACGTTAAAACCCATTGTATCACCTTAAGGTCAATGTCTTAATTTAGGTGGCGGCGGTGGGGGATATAGCTGTCCTTTGGACTGCCTTGTTTTCATACCTATGCCCTGCATTAAGCTACCAGATATCAATATAGAGCATATCATTCTGTTGTGAATTTCAGCTTAACTCTTTGCATGCTGGGTAATTTTGTCATCTGCTAAATTGTTGTCTGCAGCAAATTCATAAGTTATCCTAACTACACACTTTCTTTCTAAGTTTTTCAGAAGTTCAGTCTCATTGACAAACAGTTTGGATATCAGATCAGGCCCCACATTATATTGGCCCTGATTTGGATCCAAACTGTTTGCATAGGTTATTAGTGGTGGGAGAATCCCACTACACACATTCTTTCTAAGTTTCTCAGAAGTTCAGTCTCATTTACAAACAATTTTGATATTAGATCAGGCCCCACATTATGTGGGGCCTGATCTGGATCCAAACTGTTTGCATAGATCATTAGTGGTGGGAGAATCCGCCTCTAGCATCCAAAGAATTAATACAAGTTCCAGTGGTCTATGCTCTATCCATTCTTTCACTACATTCTTTCAGCATCATGTTCAGGTCCTCTACAAAAGTTATATAAATTGTGTCCCTGGGGTCAAAATTGGCACCGCCCTTGGGGTGTAAAGTTTTCAATAGAAACATATAGTGAAAACATTGAAAATCTTCTCCTCTGATTGTCTGGTGAGCGATGTCAGGGCCATTCTGGCCCTCTTGTTTTAATATTATTCTAATGAAGCAAGCATGATTTCTCACAATTCCGTTCACACCAGAAAGGCGCGAAAACGTCTGATTGTAAACATGACGTCATGACCTCAGTTGCTCAAAATTTCAAAACATTGACAGCGTTTGAACATAAACTACAGTATTTAGTCTACCGAGAGCGGAATTGCGAACTGAAAAGAAATGACGTCGACTAGTGACATTGAGTTGCGAAGTGTTGTAAAATTTTGTGTTGCTCTAGATAAATCGCCAACAGAAACTCTTAAAATGATTAAATCATCGGGGAAATATGACAAGTACAGCCCCGCTTTCGTGTATAAATGGCACTCGCGTTTTAGGAGTGGAAGAGAATCGATCCAGGATGATCCTAGGAGCGGCCGACCATCCATCGTAGCTGCTTCCATTAAGGACAAGGTGAAAGATATGGTTAATGCGAACAGAAGAACTACAGTACAGAAAGAGATTTGTCTGATGAACTTGGTGTTTTGTGCTCTACCGTACATGGAATATTAACAGATGAACTTGATATGTCTAAAGTTAGTGCACGCTGGGTTCCAAGGTTGCTCATGGACACAGAAAAGGAGAACCGAGTTCGATGCTCTCAGGTGTTTGTCAGCCACTACAATGCCGAAAGTGACGATTATTTGGACAGAATTATCACTACGGATGAGACCTGGTTGCATCATTTCGACCCAGAGACCAAAGCCATGTCATCAGTGTGGAAATTCCCAAATACACCGCCCCCGAAGAAGGCTCGAGTTCAGAAAAGTGCGTGCAAACACATGTTCATTTTCTTTATGGACCGACACGGAATGATCCTGCAACACAGAGTGCCAGACTGTCACAGCTACGTATTATTCTAAGGTAAGGTTTATTTAAGCAGACTATGACTTTAATGAGTAAAAAGTATTGGTTTTAAACTTCAGTATTATTAGTATAATCCACACATGGATCTTGGATCTCGTTCATGCGATACGAAAAAAGCGACCACACATGGATCTTGAGCGCATAATTGTACATCAGGATAATGCACCGGGCCACAGAGCAGTTTCCACAAAGTTACTAGGATTTGAGGTGTTAGAACACCCTCCATACAGCCCCGACTTGGCTCCCATGGATTTTAGAGTACAGTGAAGCTCACTTATAACGAATTCCTGGGGACCTTAATATTTATTTCGCTATATCCAAACTTTGTTATATCGATAAGACGAAATTTCGTTATAAATGTTTGGATATATAGCGAATTTCGTTATAGTATACTAAGGTTATGCAACTTCTGATCCTGACCAGAAGCCACATTATAATGTAGCTGCTGACCAAAGTCTACATGCTTACAGCTGGGTTTGTCATGGGTTTGGTAATTTCATAGCATGTCTCTTATAAAATGTAAAGGAAAAGCAAATTCACATCAGTTATAAATAACAATATTGGTGAAATGAGTTGACCCATTTGCTTCCCTATATCAATGGCTCAGTGCAAAACTAGACTGACTCTATAGTTATTCTATGGAGAGAATGTTTTATATGCATGTAAGTGCACACTTCAATTATTTATCACATTTATGTTTTTATTCCTGGTGTCGTGATGATTCGTGTACCTTCAATCATTTTTATACATCTATATGTGCTTATCTATGTATCACGACATAAATTATGACCATCAGTGTTCAGTCAAGTGGCAGTGGTCTCACTGGAACTACATAGTGTATTGGTCTTACCATCGGATTTTGCCTATTTCGGTGCCGATTGTCCGAAAATATCTTAGAATTGTTGTCTGCGGCTGCTTCAATGCAAAGTATGAAGTTGCAACATATATTCTCACAAACGTTTCTATTGGCCTAAATCAAAATATACGATAGGAAATGAGAACGTTCATCCAATCAGATGCACGGTTACTAGTCGATTACGATTACAACTGGTTTCAATCACGTTATCGAAATTGGTAAATAAAGCGGGATACCATTCTTCCATCAGATTCGTCCCTTCTGCATTCGGACTCAGCAGCATGTTTATGCCTCGCACGGTGCCCTAATTGTATATTTTATGCGCCGTTTTCATTGTTTGTGGGAATGATGCAATAGTGTGTCCTCAACAGAAAACTTGACCATAAACAAAGAGTGGGAGATATGTACATGCAGTGTGGTCAATTACGTTCATTAAGTTGTTTGACGCCCGAGGTGATAGTCGGTGAAAGTGTTTGCTGTACAGTTCTTTATCACGGTAGGTGTGAAAACTTTTCAAACTGCGACTTTCAGTTGAGTTTGTATTAACCGAACTATTTTTCATAGAAATTTCGTTCTCGGGACAAGGAAATAACTTTGTCTTAGCCGAATTTTTGTTATAACCGATTTTGTATTAAGCAGGCAGATGTGAATAGAAACAAAGAAGGAAAAGATCGGGGAATTTGTTTCTTTTGTATTATCCGGTCTTTCGTTATATCCGAGTTCGCTATAAGTGAGCTTCACTGTATTCCCAGAGTTAAAGGTGAGGTTATGTGGAATTTCAGCAGCTGAACTTGCCAAACAGACACAGAAAGTTGTATCTACATTCAGCGAAGATTGGTATGCAGAAACATACACAAAATGAGTTAGGCATAACAAGTGCGTGGATATCGCGGGGAACTATGTTGAGAAAGTGCGACTTTCGCTGGACTTACATAACGTTTGACACTTTAGCGACGTCACGTCGACGCTGACGTGCTCCGGGTGTGTGTTATGTATGTATTGTAATATGCATAGAAATTTTTTAAGTATATCTTGCTGATTTTCACGGAACATGTAACACAGATCTGGAAATTAATGTTGATCTAATTTTTTGCATGCAGTTGCGATTACACATAATTTTATAACAACATTCTACGAACTTTCCGAACAACCCTCGTATGAGGGAAAGGGTTAAAATGAAAGTCAACGGTTATAGCATTATTTTCCAATATGAGTATACCTTTATACTTTTCGGGATCAGGGTCAAACACTGGTCAAAGGTTAACCCTTTGCCTCATATGAACATGTTTTCAAGCATTTGCAAACAGAGCAGGCCCAGATCAGACAGCTCCTATAGGAACCGTCTGATCAGGGTCTGCTCTGTTTGCTAGTGGAATTTGGAAGATCTGTTTCTTCAGTATCTAAAATGGCTGCAATGTTTCACTTTCCATATTTCTTTATAACTATTTTCTTCATAAATATTCAGTAGATATTGAAATTTAGAATAAACATAGAACTAACAGGGAAAGGGTTAAATAAACTGAAATGTGGACGTTGATCAGATATAAAACTGAAATGTGGACTTTGATCAGATGTAAAACTGAAATGTGGACTTTGGTCAAATAAACTGAAATGTGGAATCATCTATTTAATTTTAAAATATGTTAACATATCTATTTGAAAACGCCTCTAGTTATTTAAACTTTTGTAAAAAAATGGTAGGAAAGAGAAGCCTGAAGGTCATTGTCCGTGCCAGACATTTGTGCTGTTTAACCCTTTACTCCATGAATATTCATGTAAGAAATAATGATATCATGAATATTAATTAGAATAACTGTTATAAATAAAAAAAAAATGGACACATGATTTTTATGCCATCAGATGGGGGGGGGGGGGGGGGGGCTTGTCTGCTTGTTTGTTTGTCACTTTAACATTGGTCATAACTTTTGAGTCAGTACAGATAGAGACTTGATATTTGGCATACATATGTATCTCATAAAGGGGTGATATTTTTCAGGTCAGGGTCATCCTTCAAGGTCTTTTATGCCATCAGATGGGGGGGGGCTTGTTTGTTTGTCACTTTAACATTGGTCATAACTTTTGAGTCAGTACAGATAGAGACTTGATATTTGGCATACATATGTATCTCATAAAGGGGTGATATTTTTCAGGTCAGGGTCATCCTTCAAGGTCAGAGGTGAAATATATAGATCAAATCACGGACTTTATAACATTGGCCATAACTTTTGAATCAATAGTGATAGACACTTGATATTTGGTATTCATATGTATCTCATGAAGCTGCACAATTTGAGGAGTGACATGTCAAGATCAAGGTCATACTTGGGAGTTAAAGGTCAGATTTGTTTATTTGTCATTGGGCATAACTTTTGATTCAGTAGAGATAGACACTTGATATTTGGCATTTATGTATATCTCTCAATGCCGCACAATTTCAGGGGTGACATGTCTGGGTCAAGGTCATCCTTCATGGTTAAAGTCCAGATGTATAGGTCAGATCACTTACTTTCAAACCAATAGAGATAGAGACTTGATATTTGGCATTCACATGTATTTCGTGAAGCTGCACATTTTGAGGGGACATGTCAAGGTCATTCTTCAGAGTCAATGGTCAGATGTATGTTCAACATTTGGCATAACTTTTGAATCAGTACAGATAGAGACTTGATATTTGGCATTCATGTATATCTCTTGAAGCCGCACATTTTCAGGGGGGGGGGGTATGTCAATGTCAAGGTCATCCTTCAAGGTCAAATGCCAGATATGTAGGTTAAATCACTTTCGAACCAATAGAGACTTGACATTTGGCATGCATGTGTATGTCATGAAGCCTCACATTTTAAGTGGTGAAATGTCAATGTCAAAGGTCATCCTTCAAGGTCAAAGGACAAGTGTATAGGTCAAATTTTACATTCGCTAGGGGGGGGGGGGGGGGGGGGGGGCATAGTGTAGTGTTTCACAAACACATCTTCTTTCATTATATCATAGCTAAACAGAACAGACTCTGATCAGACAACTCCTACAGAAGCCATCTGATCTGGATATACTCTGTTTGCAAAAATTTATGGAACAAAGGTTTAAAGGCATACTGGGATATGCCATATTATGGATGAAAACATTAAAATAATTTGGCTATATCTGAGACCCATTAAAGTTTGTCAATTGTATAGACCATTGGCATTGTACCTGCAAGCGCTTTCAAATTTTTAGGGGTTGGGTTTTAATTCAGACAAATAATTGCAAATTGATTCCACATCTGCTGACATGTGAGCATAAACATAACTGGGTATGGACTGCCAAACAGTTGTTAAAAATTAACCCAAAGAAGTTAAGAAACAGTTTTGTAATCTTGTTATGGGTGAAGTAGCATGGGTTCACTTTGTTTTAGCCAACTCAAAGGATTAATAAAACTATGGGTAGTTATCCCATTCCCTCATATTGACGACTTTTGACGACTCTGTAATAGTCACTTCTTGAAACCATTGTGATAAATAGAGCATTTGCTCCTATAGGAGCAAATGCTCTATTACAATGGTTTAAAAACTAGAAAATTCTAAAAAAAAATCCTTTTCTCTAGTTAATGCTCCTTTTCGGTAGATTCATTCAAAGTGGTTGTGTCTTAAAATAGCCTATGGAGAAAAGAGTTATATATATAGTTATTGTCCATCTTTTGATAATAGGTAGATAATAGGTAGATAATAGGTAGATGAGTTTTAAGAAAATTGTGTTGATGGTATATCCATGTACTTGCTTCATGACAATGCACACCTTCACAAAACTCTGCTGTTGTTGGCGGCTTTCTGACACAGGAACAGCTTTTTATTCTCCCTTAGGCTCTCTATTCCCCAGACCTTGAGTTTTCCTTATTTCTTTTTTCTGCAACAAAAACAACACGAAAAGCCAGGTGTTGATCGTTCTTCACAGATCGTGGGTTCTGCTGTTTAACAGTGTCTGTTGGCTATTAGTAAAATTTTTGAGAATGTTTGGGGGTTGAGGCTTAAATGTAACCCTCAATCCCACTGACTTGCGTTTTAAACTGGTTTAAATCCAGATGAGAAGCGGAGTAACTTGGTATCTAACTCGACATCTCATAAGGATCCAAACCATTTGACACTTGATCAATAGTTTCTCAAAAGCTTGATCAAATCTTAGTAGTCAAACTTGCAGATCAGATTTAGAGTTGACTAGGTATTATTGTTTTTCACAGCAGAATAAGGGTTAACCGCTTCCCTAATGAATGTTTATTCATGAATTGATTGTTTTATGAATATTCATTAACTTAATTTCCATATGGTAAATATTTCAAGGGAATGTTTAGCTTAGGCAAAATTTGTAAGATAATATCTATATAATTTCATAAGCAAACAGAGCAGACCCTTATCAGACAGCTCCAAGAGGAGCTGTCTGATGTGGGTCTACTCTGTTTGCAAAGGTGTGAAAACGCATAATGAGGGAAAGGATTAATGGCCTTAACATTTTGGTCTGTGGTATATTGTTTTTGGTCACTCTGTTAATCTGCTTGTCTGGCTGTCTAAAAGTTGAACTTTGCAGATACAAACTTCCTACTTGGCATGTATACTCATCATGAACTTTTATGTGGAGCCATGTGAAGATTAAGGTCAACTTTTGAGTTTGAAGGTCAAATTTGTATAACTTGGTCATAACTCTTGAAATATTAGCTTCTAAATAGAGACTTTATATTTGCATGCACTCTCAATGACATACAGGTTGTAAATTCTTGAATACCATTTTCCAGACTTCAGTATAATTTTGCTGAATAAAAGGACCCTGTAGCAAAACTTCAAGCTGTTTTCACTTTGTAATTGTTTCCTCAGATGAAAAAAAAGACATCTAGCAGTTTGGGGGTGGTGTGTTACTTTACATGTTAGCTACAATAATCTTGATTTGTATTGGCATGTGTGTTTATTTGTCTGCCCAAAACATCAACTTTGCTGTTACCTTTGAAACTTTGAAACTCTACAGATAGACATTTCATACTTTGCATAAATTCACCATTCATGAAGTTGCAACATTGGATTGAAGCTATTTCACAGTCAAGGTCAAATCTCAAAGCCAATTTTTGAAAAAATTACCTTTGTCATAACTTTTAAATTATCATCCCTATACTCCATATATACGCTTTTTTACACCAGTGCATTCTACAGAGTAGATCTAGATCAGAAATCTCCTATAGGAGCCGTCTGATCATGGTCTGCTCTGTTTGCTTATGGAATAATATAGATCTAATTACATGTATACAGTTTTCTGTTGGGCCCTCCGAGGCCGAGTGTCATGGTCTTCGACTGACAATTGCTTAGCCCTTCATCGCTATGGGTTCGAATCCAGGTCTGGGCATTTGGATTTTTCATGTGAGGAAGCCTTCCAGCTGGCTTGCGGTAGGTCGATGGTTCTACCTGGGTCTTCCATGCACAGAAGAACCTCTGGGGTCTTCCTCCACCTGTAATTAGCTGGACGTCGTGATGTGACTGAAATACTGTTAAAGTGATGTAAAACCCAATATTTAACACAAAAACAAAACAGTTTCTGTTCTTCCTAAAATTTCCTGTGGCTAATGAATATTTAAGATGTCAAATCCTTTATCTCAGCAAGCTGCATGCAGCATTTAACCCTTTCCCTGTTCTGTATTTAGGCCAAATTTCAATACCTACTGCATATTCATTAACATATAGTTATAAAGAAATATGAAAGGTGTAACATTGTAGACGTTTTGGAAAGTACAGAAACAGATCTATCAAATTCTATTAGCAAACAGAGCAGACCCTGATCAGACAGCTCCTCTAGGAGCCGTCTGATCTGGGTCTTCTCTGTTTGCAAATGCGTGAAAACACGTTTATATGAGGGAAAGGGTTAAGTGGGGTCATGCCAAGGTCAATATCACACTTAGAGGTCAAAAAAGTCAAATTATAGATCAAATAGATTTTCGGGGGTGTAGTGTTTCACAAACACATCTTGCTTTCATCAATGTTGATGGTTTGATTTCAAAATGACTTTGCAGAATTGTCCTTCCAAAAAATATGTATTCTCCATTCCTCCATTTATTTTGTTTAGTTGAAAAACCAGAAACATAGGTTAGTGCTATATATCCTGCCAACATGACACTCTTATATTTTCAGAATTTTCCTATGGAGATTCAGACGGAAACTTTGTGAAAAAATCTCAAGTCGGTGGTCTCGGTCAGGAGTTCGTGCTCGTCCATCTATGATGGTAGATGTGCATGGAGGTACCGTTAATGGTGTGTATATTGGTGATTTTCCCTTTCCCTCATATAATTGCCTATTGACGCCTTTTGCAAACAGAGTCGACCCAGATCAGACACTGCTGAAGGAGCCGTCTGATCAGGATCTGCTCTGGTTGCTTATGAAATTACATTGACCTGGGCCAGTAATCATATAGATCCAAAGGTAAAAATAAATAAAATTCCTTAGTTTCTTGAATATTACTTAATCTTATAGAATAAATACAAGTAAAGTAATTGAATTTTACTTAATTTTGTAAAATTAATACAAGTAAAGTTATTTAATCAGAGAAATAAATCTTTATACAAATAGAGCTTATCTAGAAGTTTGGGAAAGTGTGTCGAAGAACAAAACGATCACGGTTTTGTGGTTTTCACTGTTTTATTTTCAGGTCGACGTTTTGGCGTACATTACGCCTTTATCAAATAAAGCTTGTATAAAATATGCATTTAACAAAATATTCTAAGAGCCACTGAATACAAATATACTGTATAGTTTTGGTACAGATGTAAACAGAAAAATTGTCCTAAGATTGAAATATTCCTAAGGACTTGACATAATAGCTTCTACGAATACCAAAAACTCCCAGGAACATATGCCATTATTAAAAAATCAGCTAATAAATATTCATGACATCATTATTTCTTACACAAATATGCATGCAACAGGGAAAGGGTTATACCCCCATTTTGACCCTTTTTCTGCTGAATATTCGTGTAGTGACATCATGAATATTTATTAACAGAAATTTTATAATGGCATATGTACACAAGAATGGATAGTATTGGTAGAAACTCTCAGATCGGTGGTTATTTCATCAGCAAACAGAGCTGAACCTGATCAGAATGGTCCTACAGGAGAAAGAACTGGTACACAGGGCTTCTCTGAGGAATTCTCCTGCTTCCAGTCTGGCTTCCAGTTTGGTTTCTTGAAAGATTCTGAATGTTTCGGCTGCTATATGCAAGCCTCTTACAGGACCTCCCAGCTCCGGGGAAGAAAAGCAGGGTAAGTAGGCCCCTCTTCTTCTCCTCAGCAGGGCCTGGCCAAAAGCCGGTTAGGACTTTTCTCTGTTCTCCGGCCCATTGGGCAGACTTCTGGGTCCCTTCCCTACCCATCCTTGGTGTTCTGGGCCTTCTAGGCATGGGCCCTAGGGATTCCCTCTTGATTCGACCCTGCATTCCTGTGGCTGCCTGGTTACTCACTTTGCAATATAGCGCAGTTTCACATAGGATGCTTGGACCCTTTCTATTGTAGAGAAGGGCTGTTGTATTCTTCGGAATTATGAGCTTCCGCTCTCCGGTGTCCCTATTTCTTTTGTCATCATACCACGCAAACATGCAAGATGAAGTGTTTTTGCTTTTCACCTATGGAGCGATAGAAGGGTATTGAACGTAAATTCGGGGAGCTTTTTCCTTTACAACCGTTCATTTTTTCATTCCGAAGAAATGCTCTTTCTTTCGACCTACAATGTATTTTGCTACATCTCTACTCTTTACAAGTATATAGAGGTCGAAATTTGCTAATGGAGACCAATTCCGCTATCATACCAGGCCAATTTGGCTTCTCTATGGATCCGTCAGACGCCTATTTTCATGCTCTAGAGTCGTGGAAGGAGTCGGTCTTTTCCTTCGGGAAGTCTTGATTGCGACTCCGATCTAGAACTTTTTCTGATATTGGATGCATCAAGGGTTTCTGGTCGGTTCTCCATATCAACAATTTCCAACTTCTAGCAGTCCATAGAGCTCTGAAGGTTTTTTAGTGTCTTGTACAAAACTGCTGTGTGCTTGTTCATACCGACAACACTACTGTAAATTCTTACATCAAAAGACAGAGGGGGAAGAGGCATTCCCTTGATCTCTTCAAGTGCATGAGGAATATCCTCCTGTTCTTTCGCAGCAGACATTTCACATTGCTTGCTAAGCTTCTGCCTGTTCTCTCAGCTGGCAGAGTAGATTCTTCTTCGGTCTCTGATGGTAGATCTGTTTGCCACCAAGTTCAACCATCGGCTGCTACTGTTAATGTCTCCAATGATGGATCCAGCAGCCTGGGCAGTAGATGCTCTGTCTTTTCTGTGGGACCAACTGTTCGGGTTTACCTGGCCTCGTTCATTCTGATCCTAGCGGTGCTACACAAAATCGGTGTATCTCACTGCAGGTCTCTCTTTGGACCTTGTGGCCTCAGAGAGGCTGGTTTATCCATCTTCTGGGTCTCCTGTTCGAGTCGCCCCACTCAATCCCTCCTAGACGGGATCTCCTCTCTCAGAAAAGCAGAGTTCACCAAAGAAACCCACCATCTTCCAGTGTGTCTTTCTATTTAGGACATCTCTAACTTCTTACCTTTACTCTTTTTAGAAAAGAAATTGGCAGTAAGTACCTCAGGGTATATGGCTATGCTTGCCAATACCTGCCTTTAGAGGGTTTAAGGACATTGGTTCTCACCCAGTCCTTTCTGAGTTGATCCATGCCTTCGAACTTCAGAAACCGACAGTGTGTTCTCTGATACTGAATTGGGATATCTCTTGTGGTCTCTTACGAGCTCCTTACGAGCCTTTAGACCAAGACTCTTTAACACACCTGAAGTGGAAGACCGTCCTCCTTCTCTAGTTTGTGGCTACTAAACGATGTAGTGAGATTTACACCTTTCTGTTGTAGAAGGCTTCTTTCGCTGGAATGCTGATGGCAAGGTCACCCTGCTCTAGCAGTCGGGTTTCTTGGCCAACAAGGTCACCCTGCTCTATTAGACAGGTTTCTTGGCCAACACTCAGCTCATGTCGGTCGCTTCAGATCCCTTTTTGATTCCCAGTCTCTCGAGATCTGGATATTTCCAATCCTGATCAAACTCTTTGTCCAGTTAGGTCTTTCTAATCCCGTCTGAAAGGTTCAAACATTGAGGGGATGTAGAATGAGGCGTTTCATACCTATCTAGGGTCAGAATGAAATTTTTAATTTCAACTTTTTGGCCCCATGAGCTCAGAGCCCTGTCTTCTTACTGGGAATTTCTCAATAATTCCCCTTTGGATGAGATCTCTCGGCCTGCTTCCTGAAAGAATAGCTCTACCTGTTCTTCCATATCCATGCTCTTTTGCGACCCTGTTAGGTCCGTTTGTAGCCTCTCAAGAGTGGTATAATGCCTAGGGCTTGCCCTTTTCTCTTGGGCGTTGTTATGACCTTTGAAAAGAATATGCAGAAGTTTTTTGGTGCTGAACTTCTGAGTTCTCTGGTCTACAGCTCTGCCTTGTCGTTATTTTGGTGAGTAGGGTTTCCTTCCCACCCTTGCGATGAATTCAGCAGAATTCACAGCAGGTAACGTATATTGCTACTAAAATTACTAAAATTCTCCCACCCTGGTTGTTATTTGATTAACAATGACAGCCTAAGGCAGAATTCACAGCAGGTAGGTACAGTAAAACCCCGCTAATACGACCACCAAAAAGGGGCATAATTCTGGGTGGCAGAGGCAGGTGGTAGCTTAATGCAGGACAAAAGTAATGCAGAAAGCTCCTATAACTTTCGTCCTGCATTAAGCAACCACCTGCTTTAAACGACACCAGTGGATGTTTATTAAGTGGTCGCATTAGCGGGATTTCACTGTATTTCTAATTAAAACAGATTTTACTATAAAAATATCTAATTTCAAGTCTTTAACAGTTGAACTGTGTCCTTTCTTTAGTGACAAAACATTGCATGGAACAATTGCAACTCTCACCCTTATTCCTTTTGTTCACAGAGTCTCAACCAGAAGAGAATGTTCCACTGCAGTCTGTATCAGCTGATTCAGCCACAGAAAATGATAAGATGGTTACACGAGACAGATTACAACCACAGAGGAGTTCAATAAAGCAGACTGGTAAAAGACTGTCTGAGTATAGAGAATCAGATATGTCTAAAGCAAAGGTAGCCACAGATAATGACTGTGCTCTGTTTGGATATATCTCGGACTGTCGAGCCGATATGGATAATTTCAAAATACTGGAGCAGCATTTAAAAGTGACAATCCCAAATACACAGTCATGGGATAATCATGAAGACACTGAAGTGAAATCTGATTTGCCGAAATTTTACAGTGATAATGATAACCCTGTGTCAGTGGTATCAAGAGAAGATAACAACAGCAGGGACACACAAGATGTATTTGTGCATATTGAACAGTTACCAACTATTCCTTCCTTTTATAACAGTACAGAAAAAATCCCACATACGGGGAATGGTTGCGTTAGCTGTTGACCAGCTTTGATTGCGTTAGCTGTTGACCAGCTTTGTCATAACATTCTCTTGGTTTAACCCTTCCCTTATTGAATTTTCAGCAAGCACAAACCTTATTAATAGACAATCTGCATTACAATTTGCTTCTTTTGTGTAAATTATGGCCCTTTATTATTTTAAAATCTATACAGAATAGTATTTTATAGGTACTGGCTGGACAGATATTATTAAAATAAATGTAGACCCTGATGAAAATATTCCTAGAACAGCCCTATCATCGGGGTTGAGAATAGACGAGCCTCTCATCAGGGTTGAGAAGCCTCATAGAAGAGACCTCTCATCAGGGTTGAGAAGGCTCCCAGAAGAGACCTCTTATCAGGGTCTGTACTGTTATTCTAATATGAAACCCCCTGACCTGTTTGATTTTTGGAATAGTCTATTTGAAAATTCAGCATTGAAAGGATTAACCCTTCCCCTAATATAAAGGCCTTTCCACACTTTTGCAACCGGAATACATGTAGACCTAGATCAGACAGCTGATATATTTGCTGTTCGTGTTAGATAAACATAAGGGCTTACTTTTCAAGACTTTGCCAGAAGGCTGAACATGTCACGGTATTTAATGAGCAGAATTTCTTCATTCATTGTTTTGAAATTATTAGTGAGAATCTGTGTACAAACATGCAGCACATGCATAGCCATAACACAGGAACATTTGTCATAGCAATTGCGCCAAATGGCTTTATTATGTACATTTCACAACTTTTTGGTGGACGAGCCAATGGCAGTTACATCACAAAACATTGTCATTTTTAGCTCGTCTGTTTCGAAGAAAAGTCGAACTATTGTGATATCTTGGTCGTCGTCATTGTCGTTGGCTTTCAAAAACTTTGTAGTTCATTACTCAAAAAGTATAAGAGGAATCAACATGAAATTTCATCGGTTAGTAGATCTCATTGAAGGGAATGTCCCTACAGAAGAACCATAACTCTTGATTTCGAAATTTTGGAGTTATGGCCCTTTATCGTTTTCAAAATTTTTAATTTAGCTGGACAAGCACCAAATCAGACGAGCATTGGCGCCGCATGCAGCTCTTGTTTGGATAACCTCTTGCCAGGTGACTAGATAATGGCAGATTGTGGATAAACAATTTAGTATTAGTGAAGAGCCATTGTATACCATTATAATTTCAACTGCAAACAAAGCAGACCCTGATCAGATGCGTCAAGGTCAAGGTAATTTTCTCCTCAATTTAACGTTGACTATTACGTTTGACTTTGGTACAGATAAATAATTCTCATTTAGCATGCATATGCCTCTCATAACACTGCATCTTTTAAGTGGTATCTGGTCATGGTCAATGTCATATGTCATTTACCTGTAACTTTAATGCAGCGATAACATTGGCTATATATTTTGAACCAGTAGATACCAAATACTTCATATTTGGTGAGCTCATGCATTTCATAAACCTGGGTTGTTTTAGTGATGTCTAGTCATGGTCATGAGTCAAATCAAAGGTATTTTTCCGTAAATCTAATATTGGCTATAAGGTTTGAATTAGTAGAGATGAAGACTTCATGGTTGGTGTGCTATGCATCCCATAAGGCTGCACCTTTAAGACAGTAGAGGTGTCATTGATAGGAATGATATCGATATATCATCAATACACATCAGACGATACGATATCGATACTAGTTTCAAAATATCGATACAAATGGAGGACAAATAAACACCTTTCCACAGGCTATATTTCTTACAGGTTGGTAAATTCTTACATACTTGCAGTTAAATTCTTCTGAAAAATTTCCACACATACTTTCATTTCCTCCATTTTCTGTTGTTTACTCAATGGGTTAGGCCTAATTCAGTGACATTGTCTAGATATTTCCAAAACGGAACTTTTGAACACTGACTATATATATATATATATATATATATATATATATATTCTTAAAATATAACTCTGCTTTTGACTTTTTACACTCTGACAGATGGATGTAACTATAGAGAATAAATCATTTTCTTGTATAGAAATCAATATATCATCGATATTTTTCCATCGATATATCAATGCAGAAATTTCTATCAATGGCACCTCTATAAGACGGTTTCAAATCTTTGCCCAGTCACTCATTGCTACATTTAATTTGATCTACCTTGAATCCATCCTCATTACTTTGATTATAAAATCTGTCTTTTGCTTTGATTCTAATAGTCAAGTTTTCATAATGCTTTACTGAATGAATATTCATGTAAGAAATAATGACATCTTGAATGTCACTTTTAAAAGCGAGTTTTTACAATAACATGGATTCAAGAATATTTGGCCATAGCAGAAACAAATCAGGAGAATCCGATCAGTATTGCTCCATAAGCACAGCAAATCCTGATGATAGGGCTCCTACAACAACTGTCTGATCTGGGTCTGTCTGGTAAAGGATTACTTTTTTGCAAATACAGTAAAACCTCTCTATAACGGCCACTGTATTGAGTTAATTAGTTGGTATATTTGGCAGCTTAAAGCAAGGTGAAAGTAAAATAGAACGCTCCTATAGGAGCGTTCTGTTTTACTTTCACCTTGCTTTAAGCAGCCACCTGCCTTTAATACAAAATACTTGATGTAATTTAGTGGCCGTTATATAGAGGTTTTACTATATATAGTCAGAGTGTCTCATAGTTATAATTCCAGGAAGATGCAAAGTCCTTTTGCATATCATCTGGAAGTAATATTGATGCAAGATTTATTAATCAAGTGTTTAGACTAAAACTATTGTACTGTATACAATGGTAGCCTTTCCTCAAAGTCTTTCAAAGATATTACCAAAGTGTCTTGTCGAAGTGATCTATATGGAAAGCCAAGTTACTTGGCTTCTCAATGCATTCAAATTGTTTGCAAAATGTTTATCAAATTTTCAGTTATGTGTACATGTAGTTACAATATTTTTTAGCTCATCTGTACGAGCTATTGTCGTAACTCCGGCGTTGTTGTCGTTGTCGTCCGAAATCTTATTATTGACCATAACTCGAAAAGTATAAGAGGTATCAACATGAAACTTCATAGGTCAGTAGATCTCATTGAGGGGAAGATACATAAGAACCATAACTCTTGATTTCAAAATTTTGGAGTTATGGCCCTTTATATTTTTCAAAATGTTTAATTTTGCTGGACAAGCACCAAATCAGAAGAGTGTTGGTGCCGCACGCAGCTCTTGTTAGACAAACCGTTACTATATGAATTGAGTTGCTCAGTTTCATATGAAGTCGTCCAAACGAATTTTGGGGACACATTGTGTTTACTCCCGTTTCTTCTTATTACATGTATTATTCTTTCTTCTAATTAATCTTCTTTTTCCGCTGCGAACTTGTCCAACACTTTTTAGCTCACCAAAGCACAAAGTGCTCAGGGTGAGCTTTTGTGATCGCCTGATGTCTGTCGGCGTTTGTTGTGCGTCATGCGTCATCAACAATTTGAACATTTAAAAGTCTTCTCCTCTTAATCTACAGGGTTCTCAGCTTTCATCTTTGGCACATAGCATCACCTATAGGTCCTCTACAAAAGTTATATAAATTATGTCCCTGGAGTCCAAATTGGCCCTGCCACGGTCTCAGGGGTGGCCAGTTTTTTCTATCTGACTGTTGTTGTGTTCTCTGTACAAGTAGCAGAATGCTGGGTTCACTTAGGTTAGACATGGGGAAAACATTAAAAATCTTCTTGTCAAAAACTACATGTCACAGAGCTTAAATATTTGGTGTATAGATTTACTTAGTATACCTTATTGAAATTGGTTAATATCATAGTTCTGAGGTTAAAATTGGCCCTGCCCTGTTGGTTATACTTTAAAATAGACTTTTACACTATAAAGGTTCCCCTGAGCTAGAAGGACTCCAGATACTCAGTCTGTGTTGTGCAATCACTGGAGAGGTCAAGTTCCTGGTCAAAACTCTATAAAGTTGTCTGCTTCAGAATAAGTGTCTGTTTGTTCACACTGTTTTTAACCCATTCCCTCATAGGCTATTTTCAGATCCTACCTCTTTGAATAAATCTACTGATAAGGAGCATTAATTAGAGAAAAGGAAAATTTCAGAATTGTGTAGATTTGAAACCATTGTGATAAATAGAGCATTTACCCCTATGGAGCAAATGCTCTTTTTATCACAATGGTTTCATAAATTGACTATTACAGAGGCATAGAAAGGCTTTTTATGGAGGAAAGGGTTAATGCATATCAATCTTACAATTAACTCATGTACAAACCACATAATTATGAAGTTACATACAGGTATGCGTCAGATCAGAATCCAAACTTTGTGCTAATTTCAGTCAAGTCATGCTAAGAAATAAAGCCCCACCCCAGGGGTGGCCAGTTTTCTATAGAACATAGTGAAAACTTTGAAAATCTTCTCCTCAGATTGTCTGGTGAGCGATATCAGGGCCATCATGGCCCTCTTGTCTTGGTAAGTATTAGTCCTATCCTAATGAATATTAACACAAACATTGCTGGTTTTGTGCAGTCCTGCATTCAACATTTAGTTTTTGTGTCACCTGCCGAGAGGCAGTGTGTCACTTAGGGATCACTTTTCTGTCAGTCCATCCGTCCATCTGTCTGTCTGTCACACTTTCTTTTTTTGGCTGTTATTTCTAAACTAATCATTATAGAGATTTCAAACGCATGTCTTCTCCTTGAGGACCATTGATGTAACTAAAGTCCATCACTCTGCATGCAATACGTTTGGGGTTACTCCCCTTTATTCTGATTTCACTCCAGCATATTAGCAGTTTTTGTGTCAGCTGCGAGCGGGTGACACATGGGTTCCTCCGAACACTTTTGTTCAAATATTGTCATGGTAACTGATAGACAGCTCTTGTTATTATTGCCATTATTATTATTAGTAATGATAGTAGCCAGGAGCCGTCTGATTTGTTTCTACACAGTTTGTGTATGTTACATTTTAGGGATACGGAACATATATAAGTTAAAATGAGAATATTGACTGTGATATATTTAGTGTTAATATTGAACATATAACTAAGAATTTTGTATGTAATGTATAATATAGATGATACACATGTAGTTTGTGTTATATATTTGAGGGGGGTATACTGGAATCACCTTATCAGTCATTTGGTCAGGCTTTTGGATGGTCCCTCAGCATTTAAAATGGGTAGTTTGTGTCACGAACTCCTCCTTCAAGTTGAAAGTTAACGACTTTATATTTGGCATACATAATAATCACAAATTGTAGAAGTGTTTGCCTTTCTCCAGGATATATGGAGTTAGCTGCCCTTGAACGTACATCCCTTGCATATTGATCCTCTGACATCTTAGACATTGAGGAGCTTATGAATAGAGATTTCAGTAAATTAAATGAATGGTCAAGCTCATCATACATGGCTTACTCGGTTCAATTCTTCAAAAACTGAAATTTTATTATATCTCCAATTCACCAAATAGTGAAGATATATCGTTAATATTTGACAATACTACATTGAGTCCTATCAATGCACATCGCTATCTACGAGTAACTCTATTAAAAGATGCAAAATGGACAACTCGCATCAATACTATATACATGTATGAATCTGGTATGAAAAAAGTTAACACTTTATAAAAAACTCAAATATATTTTAAATGAAAATACCCTTATAAGAGTTTATAAATGCTTCATACTTCCTATTCTAGAATATGCATGTGAGTTATGGGACGGATGCTCAGCTATCGATAGACAAAGGCTAGAAAATGTACAGTCGGAAGCTGCTAGAATTGCATTTGGTCTTCCCATTTTTATACGCCCGTTGGAAAAAACGAGACGTATTATGAAATGGCGCTGTCTGTCCGTCTGTAACATCTCTAACTCAAGTTCCGCTTGGTGGATCCTTCTCAAATTTTACCACAATGTTTATCTGGACATGCTACAGTAGCCTGCCAAGTCCCGGTTTGTTTATCCAAGGTCAAGGTCACACAATTGGACTTAGAATTTGCTTTTAGCAAAAATGTTAACCAGTCTGTCTGTCTGTAACATCTCTAACTTGTGTTCCGCATGGTGGATCCTTCCCAAATTTAAATACAATGTTTATCTAGACATGCTACAGTAGTCTGCCAAGTCCCGGCTCGTTTATCCAAGGTCAAGGTCGCTTAATTGGACTTAGAAGTTGCGTTTAGCATTTGCGTTAAACAAAAATGTTAACCTCAATTTATGTGGAGCAAGTCCACTTATTTACTTAACACTTTGTGATAAAGCTTTGAAACTTGGAACACTTGTTCACCGTCACAACCTCCACCTGTAGGCAAGAGTAGGCAAAAATAACTCTGTCAAGCATTTTGACAGAATTATGCCCCTTTTTAACTTAGAATTTTTGGTTAAGGCTTTGTTCATTTATTTACATAACCCTTTGAGATAAAGCTTTTAAACTTGGAACACTTGTTCACCATCTTAAGCTTCATCTGTAGACAAGAGTACATAACTCTGTCAAGCATTTTGACCGAATTATGCCCCATTTTAACTTAGAATTTTTGGTTAAGGTTTTTGTTAAAGTCCATTTATTTACATAACCCTTTGAGATAAAGCTTTTAAACTTGGAACACTTGTTCACCTTCACAAGCTTCACCTGTAGACAAGATTACATAACTCTGTCAAGTATTTTGACAGAATTATGCCCCTTTTTAACTTAGAATTTTTTGTTAAAGTTTTAGTTAAAGTCCATTTATTTACATAACCCTTTGAGATAAAGCTTTTAACCTTGGAACACTTGTTCACCTTCACAAGCTTCACCTGTAGACAAGAGTACATAACTCTGTCAAGCTTTTTGATAGAATTATGCCCCTTTTTAACTTAGAATTTTTTGTTAAAGTTTTGGTTAAAGTCCACTTATTTACATAACCCTTTGAGATAAAGCTTTTAACCTTGGAACACTTGTTCACCATCATAAGCTTCACCTCTAGGCAAGAGTACATAACTCTGTCCAACATTTAGGCAAGAGTAAATACAGTGTCAAGCATTTAGACACAATCATGGCCCCTTTTTTAATTTAGAATTTTTGGTTAAGGTTTTTTGTTAAAGTACGCCTATTTACAATCTTGAAACCTGGTCGCTAAATTGGACTTTGAATTCGAGTTTAGCAAATACGTTAACCCCAGTTTATGTTGAACAAGACCTCGATGGGCGTATATTGTTCCCACTGGCACTCTTGTTGTTAAAGGGAATTTGATAAACTTATATACTTTGAATCAGACATTCAACCACTTTGTGAACATAGGGAAAGGTGAAAGCTATTTTTGTTTTATAAGATACATGATAATATTTGTACCGGACTACCTTAATGACCCTTTGGTAACTATGTCTAATTACCCTTTAAGAAATAATAATAAGTATACTTTGCCAAATAAAAGATTAGCTCTTAGTGAAATTCTTATATACCAACGACAGTAAGGCTATGGAATAATTCAGACAATAGCATACGTACTAAAGAAACTATTTCTTCATTTAATTCTGCCCTAACCACAGTATCACCAAAGTCACCGTTTCACAATTTTTAAGACAAAAGACAATTAGATATTATTCACACCGAAATTAGACATAACTGCAGCTTACTGAATTACGACCTGGAATACTTGGATAAACGATCCGGCCTGTACATGTGAATATCATTGTAAAAATGCTTTACGTTACTTTCTAGATAGTCCAAACTATGTACATATGCGGGAGATTCTATTCAATATTATACCTATAGAAATAGTCAATTTAGACAGTTTACTTGTTGGAAGTCCAAACTGTTCTCCTGATTGCAATAAATATGTTCTGAAAGTGGGTAATCCTTCGAAAGCAAAAGTAGAAATGCCAAAAGAGAAAATTACAGACTCGGTTTTATTGAGTCTGTTCATGAGTAGTAATTAAAAGTGCAACGCTATTCACGCCCCTTAGCACCGGCTTAAGCAGTATTCAATTATCAAAATTTATACCATCAAAACTAATGATCCCGAAGGACCAGGAAATATAACAACACTGAGTTCTATTTTATACGCCCTCCTAATAAAGGTGGTCCTATATTGGCGTGGCCCTGTCCGTCCGTCCGTTCGCTTGTCCGTCAACATTTTGTTTGTCCGCCGTTTCCTCGGGAAACTATTTGACGGATATTAATGAAACTTCACACACATGTATGTCATTTTTAGCTCACCTGGCACAAAGTGCCAGGTGAGGTATTGTGAGGGGGCAGTGTCCGGCGTCGTGCGTATGTGCGTCGTCAACAATTTACTTAAACATCTTCTTCTCTGAAGCCATAAGGCCTAGACCTTTGATATTTGGTATGTTGCATCATCTAATGGTCCTCTACAAAGATTGTTCAAATTATGGCGCGCCCCAGGGCTTATCAGTTTTTCATAGGAAAATCTTTAAAAATCTTCTCCTGAAACGGTAAGGCCTAGACCTTTGATATTTGGTATGTAGTTTCATCTAATGGTCCTCTACAAAGAATGTTCAAATGATGACCCCCGGATTAAAAATGGCCCCGCCCCGGGGCTTATCAGTTTTTCATAGGATTTTTTTTAAAAATCTTCTTCTCTGAAACCATAAGGCCTAGATCTTTGATATTTGGTATGCAGCATTATCTAATGGTCCTCTACAAAGATTGTTCAAATTATGACCCCTGGATTAAAAATGGCCCCGCCCCGGGGCCAAACAGTTTTTCATAGGAATGTTTTTAAAAATCTTCTCCTCTGAAACCATAAGGCCTAGACCTTTGATATTTGGTATGTTGCATCATCTAATGGTCCTCTACAAAGATTGTTCAAATTATGACCCCCGGACTTAAAATGGCCCCGCCCCAGGGCTTATCAGTTTTTCATAGGAACATCTTTAAAAATCTTCTCCTCTGAAACGGTAAGGCCTAGACCTTTGATATTTAGTATGTAGTTTCATCTAATGGTCCTCTACAAAGATTGTTCAAATGATGACCCCCGGATTAAAAATGGCCCCGCCCCGGGACTTATCAGTTTTTCATAGGAATTTTTTTAAAAATCTTCTTCTCTGAAACCATAAGGCCTAGATCTTTGATATTTGGTATGCAGCATTATCTAATGGTCCTCTACAAAGATTGTTCAAATTATGACCCCCCAGACCAAAAATGGCCCCGCCCCGGGGCTTATCAGTTTTTCATAGGAAAATCTTTAAAAATCTTCTCCTCTGAAACGGTAAGGCCTAGACCTTTGATATTTGGTATGTAGCATTATCTAATGGTCCTCAACAAAGATTGTTCAAATTATGACCCCTGGATTAAAAATGGCCCCGCCCCGGGGCTTATCAGTTTTTCATAGGAATTTTTTTTAAAATCTTCTTCTCTGAAACCATAAGGCCTAGATCTTTGATATTTGGTATGTAGCATTATCTAATGGTCCTCTACAAAGATTGTTCAAATTATGACCCCCAGACCAAAAATGGCCCCGCCCCGGGGCTTATCAGTTTTTCATAGGAAAATCTTTAAAAATCTTCTTCTCTGAAACCGTAGGGCCTAGACTTTTGATATTTGGTATGTAGCATCATCTAATGGCCCTCTACAAAGAATGTTCAAATCATGACTCCCGGACCAAAAATGGCCCCACCCAAGGGCTTATCAGTTTTTCATAGGAAAATCTTTTTCTCTGAAGTCTTAAGGCCTAGACCTTTGACATTTAGTATGTAGCATCATCTAATGGCCTTCTACAAAGATTGGTCAAATTATGACCCCTGGATTAAAAATGGCCCCGCCCCGGGGTGTATCAGCTTTTCATAGAAAAATATTTAGAATTCTTCTTCTCTGAAACTCTAAGTCTTTAGTAACCAGGTGAGCGATTTAGGGCCATCATGGCCCTCTTGTATTTTAAAGTTGTGGCCCTTGAACTTTGTGTGTTTGTTGCTTTGTTTGTCGGACAACTTTTAGTTTGTCTGTTGTTTTCTGGGGAAACTATTGAGTGGATATTGATGAAACTTCACACAAATCTGAATCCGAGTTGATTTTGAGGTTCATTCAATATGTCGTTACAGAGTTATGGCCCATGCACTTTATGAATATCTGCAAGTATGAGGATGGGCATAATTTTTTCATTATACCCCCCACAACGAAGTTTTGGGGGGGGGGGTATACTGGAATCAGGTTGTCCGTCTGTCTGTCTGTGTCTGTCTGTCTGTCTCTGTCCGTCCGTGGACACAATTTTGTCCGGCCTTCTACTTCTACAGTTTTGCTTCAATTTTTTTTGAAACTTCATGTATAGCCATATGACCATATAAACCTGTGCACCGCATATTTTCATTATGATCGGACCATTACTTCAGGAGTTATCTCCCCCTTTTAGTCCCCTACCAATGTTTTTCGGTTTTCTAGACTTTTAATGGAAGTGACTGGAGATATCAACTCTATATTTAGTACAAAGCTAAATCTAGATAAGTTACAGCTTATGTTCCACTCTCAGTCCGGTTGAATAATTATTTTCAGAGTTATTGCCCTTGAACTTCAATTTTTTTCTACAAATTTTGAATTTTCCAGACTTTTTTGGAAGTGGTTGGAGATTTTAACTTTATTTTTGGCATAAAGCTAAATATAGATGATTTACAGCTTAATTCCCAATCTCAGTCTGGTTGAATAATTTTTGCCAGAGTTATGGCCCTTGAACTTATTTTTTTATCAAATTTTCAATTTTCCGGTGTTTCTTTGGAAGTGCTTGGAGATATTAACTTTATATTTGACCTAAATCTAAATCTAGATGAGTTGCAGCTTAAGTTTGAATATCGGTCTGGTTGAATAATTTTTCCCAGAGTTATGGTCCTTGAACTTAAGGTTTTTCTGAAAAGGTACCTATTTGTTTAGAACTTTGGAGTTGACACTTCACAAAAATAACAAAGCTGCTTGAACTTATTGGATGACATTGTCTGGCAGCAGCCATAACACTTCTTTGAATTTTAACAACAGACTTATCTCCCTTTTTGGAATTGACAATATTTGGTAAAAGTTGCTTTATTTATGTTTGTGATTGATCTTGGATTGAATATTACATTTTTCTTTATTGCTGAACATCTTGTCATTTTTATTACATAAATTGGGTTTTATAAATCTCTTCATGTTTCTGTATGTACATAATTATGTTCAACGATTGATGATAGGTGTTCTGACAAGCAGCCAGGTGGGGGGGGTATTCGTTAGCCTGTGGCTTACAGTTCTAGTTTAATAAGATATTCACTTTAATTTTTGTTATATAATATCAGCTTAATATGGAGATGAAGCACAAATTAGAAAATGTCAAAGCTTATAAGGCTTATTGAATCGGAGAAAGTTTGGAAGTGGGCGTATCGTGTACCATATGCGATACTCTTGTTGATGCAATTCATCTTCAACCAATTTTAGATTGTAGAATTTAATCTAAGCACTTTCCATTCTTCCTCTCTTTCTTTACTCTTTTTGCTGATGTCTACGTGACTGTTTTTAAATTGCTATGTTATTTATACATGTGCTGTAATTGCTTATTATGTCTCCCCCCATATTTATATGGGGGAGACATATTGTTTTCGTGAGAGTTGTCTGTCCGTCTGTCTGTCTGTCCGTCTGTCCGTCTGTCTGTCACACTTTTTGTCCGGACGATAACTTCAATATGCCTGATGCCAGTTGATTGAAACTTCATATATGGAAAGAGCATAATGAGAGGAAGTGTCATGCACAAGGTCCATAACTCTGGCTTCACTAATATTGGAGTTATTGCCCTTTGTAAAAAAAATCACACTTTTTTGTCCGGACGATAACTCCTACATACCTGATGCCATTGGATTGAAACTTCATATATGGAAAGAGCATAATGAGAGGAAGTGTCATGCATAAGGTCCATAACTCTGGCTTCACTAATATTGGAGTTATTGCCCTTTGTAAAAAATATTATAATTTTTTGTCCGGACAATAACTTCAATATGCCTGATGCCATTGGATTGAAACTTCATATATGGAAAGATCGTAACGAGAGGAAGTGTCATGCAGAAGGTACATAACTCTGGCTTCACTAATATAGGAGTTATTGCCCTTTGTAAAAAAAAAATCACACTTTTTTGTCCGGACGATAACTTCTATATGGCTCATGCCATTGGATTGAAACTTCATATATGGAAAGATCATAACGAGAGGAAGTGTCATGCACAAGGTCCATAACTCTGGCTTCACTAATATTGGAGTTATTGCCCTTTTTAAAAACAATCACAATTTTTTGTCCAGATGATTACTCCTATGTGACACATGCCATTGGAGTGAAACTTCATACATGGAACAATCATAATAAGAGAAAGTGTCATGCATAAGATCCTTAACTCCAGCTTCAATAAATTTAGAGTTATTGCCCCTTGTACATTTGTTTAATTCTTTCTTGTCCGGACGATAACTCCTACATGGCTCTTGCCATCGTATTGAAACTTCATATATGGAAAGAGCATGATGAGAGAAAGTGTCATGAACAAGGGCCATAATTCTGGCTTCAATACTTTTGGAGTTATTGCCCTTTGTTACATTTTTTGGCCGATCAATAACTCCTATTGACTGATGCTATTGGAATGACATTTTATTTTTGGAAAGAGCATGATGAAAGTAAGTGTCATGCACAAGGGCCATACATCTGGTATCAGTATTTTTGGAGTTATTAGCTGTTATCATTTTCTTCTTGAAAAATGTAGTGTGGAAAACGCATAATGAGGGGAAGTATCATTCGTCAAGACCATAACATTTTTAGTGATTTCCCTTTACATATTGTTTTTATTAGAGGGGAGACATCCGTTTTTTTTGACAAAAACCTCTAGTTTTCTCTATTGTTGTCATGTCATTGTTTTGTTAATATCCGGGGACTGGGCATTAGATAATGTTGCAAAACATTGTAGCCCAAATCCCCTGCGTTATATAGTGCACGCAATAAATGTGTGTTATAATTATTTCAGTTTCTAATAATTCATACAGGAGTTCTCTATACCATATATGTGTTGCTTACCGATAAAGTTTGTGGAGTGAACTTCTATAGTTTTTTCAACATAATTCACTGAAAGTTGATACACATGATCTCTCTGAAGTGTAGATGTCAGACACACTACTGTTGTGTAACATAAAGAAGTTATCTGCCGTTAGATTTGCGATCGAGGCTGCCATGCAGGAGTATTCGTCGTCTGTAGTGTCTAAGTGATAGTTCTGGTTCAATTTGAAATAAATGATGTAAATTATTGTGCAATATGAAACCAATAAACAAGTGTACAGCAAAGTAATAGTTGAGTGTATTTGTTTCTTTGATGTCGAACTGTGGTATCTGCTCATTTCAGTAACTTTAATTAGAATTGACATTTTAGGGGATCACCTGTGTCGGTCGTCCGCCCTTAGCATATCTTTGTATATATTCACCAATTTTTACCGGAACTATATTAAAATGAGCTTCTATCATTATGTCTCCCCCATTCATGTCTGTCTGTCTGTGCGTCCGTCCGTCTGTCTTTTACCGGAACTGTATTAAAATGAGCTATCATTATGTCTCCCCTATTCATGGGGAGACATTGTTTTGCCAGAGTTGTCTGTATGTCCATCCGTCCATCTGTCTGTCCGTCACAAACTTGTGTCGCGCGTATCTCTGAAACCAGTTGGACTAGTCACCAATCTTCACAGGAATGTTCACCAGCATGAGTTGTGCGCATTGGGTATTTTAATTGTCTCCCCTGTTAACTTTGGAGTTATTGCCCTTGATGACTTAAAATTAGAAAAACTGTCGCGCATATCTCTGAACTGCTAGTACTACAGTTATAAAACTTCACAGGAATGTTCACCAGCATGAGTTGTTGTATACCTTGGTTTTTAGCTCACCAGAGCACAAAGTGTACTTTTGTGATCACCTGATGTCCGTCGGCGTGAGTCGTCAGTCGTCCGTCATGCGTCGTCAGTCGTCAACAATTTGAACCTTTAAAATTCTTCTCCTGAATCTACAGAGTTCTCAGCCTTCATCTTTGGCACATAGCGTCATCTTTAGGTCATCTACAAAAGTTGTATAAATTATATCCCTGGGGTCAAAATTGGCCCCACCCCAGGGGTACATTGTTTTCTATTGGAACATATAGTGAAAACTTTGAAAATCTTCTCCTGAAACTGGAAAGTTCTCAGCTTTCATATTTGGCACATAGCATCATGTTCAGGTACTCTACAAAAGTTATATAAATTATGCCCCAAGGCAGGTACTCTACAAAAGTTATATAAATTATGCCCCAAGGGTCAAAATTGGCCCTGCCCAAGGGGTGGTCAGTTTTCAATAGAAACATATAGTGCAAATTTTGAAAAATCTCCTCTGAAACTGGAAGGTTCTCAGTTTTCATATTTGGCACATAACATCATGTTCAGGTCCTCTACAAAAGTTATATAAATTGTGCCCATTGGGTCAAAATTTGCCCTGCCCTGCCCCAGGGTGGGCTAGTTTTCAATAGAAACATAGAGTGAAAACTTTGAACATCTTCTCCTTGTAATACAATACATAGACGACCAAGCCGGATTTCTAGTTCATAACTTTTATTATACGACTATAACAGCTCTTCAACGTTCTCCTCCAAGCTCTTACTCTCTCTCCTCCCTCTCTCCTCAAATACACAATATCTCTCATATTTATACTAACTAAGACCATAATTATCATCACTGTCACCGCCTGGATGACAGCTCTGAACTCTCAATACACATACATCTGACATCTGATTAATAGGTCTCGACAAACATACATGCGTCCCTGTCCACTCAATACACGAAATGCACTCAAACCTTTAACCCGTACTCTCAACCTTTTACACGCTAACTTTCATTCAAGTCTCTCTCATACCCTTATCCTGCTAACACCCTCTAACACACCCTTGCATTACAGAAAGGATAATCAATCAAAAAAAATAATTAAAAAAAGATATATACCTCACATAACGTAACAGAGAAATATTAATAAGTCTAGCTGAAATAGAAATGCAGTAGATGTGGGTTAAAACACATCCCTACTCAAAGTATCTATAAGTCAACACCAAGTGTCTACCAAAATCAGGAGTCAATATAGCAACATATTAAAGAATAGAATATAAACATATTTTTATAGGTCGATACCCTATACGTTTTCTTCCGAAATTCTATTTCATGCTAGTTCCATTGTCTGGAGATTTGTATTATGCGAATGATTAATAAGGCTGAACTTTGCTAACTCAGGTGGCGAGTAGATTATGTTGATACATTACACTAATTATTCACTAGATTTGTTTCCGTGGATAAACTCGGGTGGCGAGTAGATTCTGTTGATACATTACACCATTTAATCACTAGAGTTGTTTCCGTGGATAGATTAACACTATATAATATTACACTTGTAGATCATTTATCACAATAGATAACTAGATTTAATTGTTTGACGTTGATATTATCTTTTAAAAAAATTTCGTTGATGCAGATTTCCGATGGTAGTTCTGTAGAGAGTGAGGTTATTTCTCCTGGTTTTGTCGATTCATTTGACATGTAGATTAGTGTCCGAATGTTCAAGTCTTATCCAAGGTTATTACGATGTCCGGTTTCGAAGTCCAATGTAAGGTTCAATTCCCCGAAAGAAAATTAATCGATTGCTCCATCCGAGTCCTTTAATCTGTAGGCAATTCCCCTCCAACGAATCCTGAGTGATCGAGCTATGCGCAGGTCTTCAGTTTGGATTTCGACCATTACCATGACGTGTAGATGTCGATGTATGGAAAAATCCACAGCCTATCGTATTTAACTTGATAAACTTATGTCGTAATGTCCATATTACGGATGAAAATGTGTATCTCCGAATAAGTGTTTAAAGTTTGCGACAGATCCGTTTCCGTGTATATATATCAGAAGCATACTGACATGTTAGCTGTTAAGTTAGTTTTCGCAGTACTTGTCCAACCTATGTTCACACGTAGGTGTCAGAACTTGACCTTGATGCCCGCACTTGACGGCTCATTTAGCCATACGTCTGGTAGTTATATTATGAAAATCATGTTGTCGATAGTTTTTTTTTTGTATTAACACGATATAGTGTCACCAGGCTGTTACAGCAATGTTGGATGCTGGATATACGCTGCTTATGACGGCACGCTGACGTGAATTCTACTTTACACAACTCAACCTTTATTGCGACAAAATGACCCTCAACAAGTTGCACATGTCTATTATTTAAATTTACGCCTTAGTCTTAAACGTTAACCTCATACAATTCTATTATTCAATAATCTTAAAATCAATAAATGTTACAAGATGAGTTGCCAATTTCTCAGTTTTACAGTCTATTTTGAATAGAAATTTTGCTCTTACTTGCGAAATACTCATCGTTCTGTATTGTTAGGGTGTTGTTGTTTTTATCACTTAATTGATTAGATCTTTAGTCTGCTATACGAACACACAACTTGTATCAAATATTCGTTAACTACATTAACTATACCCCATTGCATACTGCAATTCATTTTATATTAAACATATACGCAAGAATAGACACAAATTCAAGAAAAAAATATACCTAAACCCATTTTACACGACGTCAATGAACAAAACAAACGAAAACAAAAACCGATTTGTATCTACAACATAGGCCTATACTTTATAACAATTCTATCTCTATAATCACAGCCGCCGAGGCTTAATATCTTATATTTCCACATCTCGTGAAATATATCAATTAGAGTTATCGTTAATCTCTTCTCTAATTTCATTCAACAACATACATCTTATATTTCCACATCTCGTGAAATACATCAAATTAGAGTTATCGTTAATCTCTTCTCTAATTTCATTCAAAAATATACCTAAACCCATTTCTTATATCAATAATACTATTAAAACTGTAAATTGCGATCAATATTTGCAGTATATCGTATGCAGATACATTCACACTCTTACAAGGAAAAACACGCACACACACCAAAAGAAAAAACCCCAACAATTTAACCAGTAATACCTTATTTACTTTATAACATATTAAATGCATATTGCCTCTACTTTTCTGCCATACTTATTTCAATCGTAACCACATTCACCATGAGTTATTCACTCAATAACGTATCTTTGGACTAAAAGCTACTCGCTGATCCACTATACGAACTTATTTCGAATTTCCAGGTTACCTGTATCTCACTACAATAATTCAATTAAAACGCATTGCTACCCGCAATCATTGCTACTTGCAATATAAAAATAACGTCCCTATTTAAGTATATTCACCTAGTTATTCACTGGTGTTAGACATAGCTCTTGCTACATATATCCTAACACATGCATGAAGCACTTAAAGGACAACAAAACAGTATATCTACTAATCGCACAATACCTAATCGCAGACTTATATGGAAGCAACAAACATCAAAATAAGCAACAGTACATTATAATACGCACTAAATCTGTACAATCACCATTCCCATAGTTTCTTTGTGGTTTTCTTTTCGCATTTTCTCTTTTTATTCTATTTTATCTGTTTAAGCTACAGTCACTTTATCAATATGTCTTGGCCAGATTGTTGCGGCCATACCCTGGGGCGGTTAATATACTGATTTTAAAGTTTTCAGTCCCATTTCTGATGATTAAACTAAATGACAGTTTGATATATCGCTTTTTAGAATTACTTAAGTTTCATGTATACCATTACATTTTGCAAAAACGTTGTCAAATTTAGTTGAACTGATTTTTTTTTTAATTTAATAGAATGTGCACGCTCCAAATGAATTAACATTTCTGTTGTGGCATAAATTAACTGCTGAACCGGAACTATCTAATGCCCTAATTTGCCTTGATCCTAATTTGATTAACCACGATTTAGTTACTTTCTTATTTGATGAAAAATTATTAACTGTCCCTCTTTGAAAAATACCCATTTGCCACTTATTAATAGAATCAATCTCCATATGTTACATTTATGCTATAAATTTCAGTACAATTAATATATTAACCGAATTTGGCAATTCATGTTGTTTGTGTAAACACGTATCAGTTTGTTTGCAGCTGGAATTATCAAAACAGAAACAATTTACTGAAACAATTGTGCAATCTACCTTGTTGGCCATGGTCACAACTCAAGCTAAGCGTGATAGCAAACATTCACTAACCTGTTTCCGTTTCTCCTTCGTATAGTGTACTTCAATTCGATCGCTGGTCACTGGCACCAAGTTTTACGTCATTGTAATACAATACATAGACGACCAAGCCGGATTTCTAGTTCATAACTTTTATTATACGACTATAACAGCTCTTCAACGTTCTCCTCCAAGCTCTTACTCTCTCTCCTCCCTCTCTCCTCAAATACACAATATCTCTCATATTTATACTAACTAAGACCATAATTATCATCACTGTCACCGCCTGGATGACAGCTCTGAACTCTCAATACACATACATCTGACATTTGATTAATAGGTCTCGACAAACATACATGCGTCCCTGTCCACCCAATACACGAAATGCACTCAAACCTTTAACCCGTACTCTCAACCTTTTACACGCTAACTTTCATTCAAGTCTCTCTCATACCCTTATCCTGCTAACACCCTCTAACACACCCTTGCATTACATCCTTTGATATTCTGGTGTGCGTTGTCTCCCCCTGATAATTGTTGAGTTATTGCCCCTGATATGAACACTTAAATTTATACAAACTTTGTGTCGCACATATCTCTTAAACCAGTAGGGCTAGAGTCACCAAACTTCACAGGATTGTTCACTAGCATGAGTTGTTTTGCACTTGGGCTTTTTTAATTGTCTCCCCTGTTAACTTTGGAGTTACTGCCCCTGATGACTTAAAATTAGACAAACTTTACTTCGTGTCGTGCATATCTCTGAAACCACTAGGGCTAGAGTCACCAAACTTCACAGGAATGTTGACCAGCATGAGTTGTTGTACACCTGGGACTTTTGAATTGCATCTGCCTGATAACTTTGGAGTTACTGTCCCTGATATGATTACTTAAAATTAGAGAAACTTTGTGTCATGCATAATTGCATATCTTTAAAACCACTAGGGCTAAATAGAGTCACCATACTTCACAGGAATGTTGACCAGCATGAATTGTTGTGAACCTGGTTTTTTAGCTCACCTGAGCCGAAGGCTCAAGGTGAGCTATTGTGACCGCCTGTCGTCCGTCTGTCCGTCCGTCCGTCTGTCTGTCCGTTCACTTTTATTTCAAATGACTTCTTCTCCTAAACCACTGGGAGGATTTCAACCAAATTTCACAGAAATGTACCTTAGGGTGTCCTCTATCAAGTTTGTTCAAATCATGACCCCTGGGCAAAAAATGGCCCCGCCCCACTACTTTTAAAGGTTTTTTTTTAAATCTTTAAAAATCTTCTTCTCTGAAACCACAATTTCTAGAGCTTTGATATTTGGTATATAGCATCACCTAATGGTCCTTTACCAAGTTTGTTCAAATGATGACCCCGGGCCAAAAATGGCCCTGACCTGGGGGCTTGTAGTTTTTACATAAACTTATATAGGGAAACCTTTAAAAATCTTTTTGTCTGAAACCACATAATCTAGAGCTAAGATATTTGGTATGAAGCATCACCTAATGTATCACTACCAAGTATGTTCAAATAATGACCCCTGGGCCAAAAATGGCCTCACCCTGGGGTTTTATATTGCTTTAACATCAGGAAGCTAGTTAAAAAAATTCATCACAGTTATTTCCTTTGTCCTATCAGCATAGCCATAAGGGACAAAGGGAGATAACTGCATTGGAGTTCTAGTACCTCCAGAATAGTGATTCTATTTGTAACTACTTATAATAAAATGTGGAAGGTGGAACAGTGTAGCTGTTTTAGACGGCATAGAAACAGATATATCAAATTTCATTAGCAAACAGCAGACCCTGATCCTATAGGAGCCACCTTATCTGGGTCTACTCTGTTTGCAGATGCATGAAAACATGTTTATATGAGGGAAATTAAGGGTTAAATAGACTCTTCTGCAGTTAAAAGGTTATAGCACTGGGCAGTAAAATCTCTCCAGGTCAATGCATGACTCTTAACTCTTTGCACGCTAGTGGTGAAACTGTGATTACCTATGCAAACAGTTTGGATCCAGATGAGAGGCCGCATAATGCAGCGTCTCATCAGGATCCAAACTGTTTGTCATCTTTGAAAAAAAATGAAAGTAAGTTTATTTTAAGAATTGAAGCAGATGACAATAACTTTTTGTTGCAGACGAAACATTAAAGGCATTTTGAAAGGAATGTTGACCCATTAACCCCATAGTGTGTAGTGTGAGTGATTTGTGGTGCTATACAGCTAGATGTTACCAATGTCTCTCAAATTAGATGTGGGAGATATTGGAAATCCTTAGCTAAGAAAACATGATTATGCATCCCCCCCATTTGGATCCTGATGAGACGCTGCATTATCATCTGGATCCAAACTGTTTGCATAGGTAATCAAGATGATTATGATGAGAATCATGAGACCCCACATTATGTGCAAAGAGTTAAATATTTAGGAAAATAATAGGTATTTCTTAAATTAGATAATACCAACAATATATTCATTTTAATACTTTTAATTAACTAAAAAATAGTCATTTTAGGAAAAAATAGGCATTATGCTAGTTACCATATTTAGAATATTAAATATTTAGGAAACTATTAGGTATTTCTTAAATTAAATACATAACAAACAGTTTGAATCCAAATCAGACACCACATTATGCAGTGTCTGATCTGGAGCCAAACTGTTAGCAATGTGAAAAACATCAAACTGTTCAGGATTTCGTGTATATATGTATTGAAACCTTTCACTTAGCATCTCATCGGGATCAAAACTGCTGGAAACAGTCATAATTTAACAATTTCCTTCATATAAACGTGTTTTCATGCATTTGCAAACAGTAGACCAAGATCAGATGGAATTTAACGGAATTTAATAGATATGTTTCTTTCCTTCATAACATAACTGAACATCTCATCAAGAACAGACGGATTTTAAGATAAAAACTGCTGGAAACAGTCAATAAACATGTTTTCACGCATTTGCAAAGTTTACCAGAGTAGACCAAGATCAGACAGACTTTAATAGAATTTATTTTTTCGATTGCATCAAAATACAAACATGTGCATCTTAAATGGTCGAAACAGCATCGGTAATGACTTTACATCTGTTTCAACAAAGGGTAATGCTGTAGTAGATTACTGTTTCGTTAACCATGATAAGTTATCTTGGTTTCATGGGTTCAATATTACGAAAGTTACGGATCTGATAAACAAGTCTAATATCATTTCATCAGTAGCTTCTAGTACTATGCCCGATCATTCATTATTGTCATGGAATATATGCATAGAATGTGATGTTGATAAGAAGTTTAGTAATAGTTCACATACTTCAAGTTATACCAAGTTTGATGTATCTGATGTTCCAAATGATTTTATGTTAGATCCTGAATCTCTGTATAGTGTTGATTCAACTATTTCGAAACTTGAGTGTGGTTTCCGTACACAGTCAGATATAGATTCAGTATACAGCGATTGGTGTAATATAGTTAGAGATAATATGTATAAAAGATTGCCGACGAAAGAGATTCATGTTGGGTCCAATAACAAGAAACGTCGCCCGGGTAAGCCATGGTGGTCTGATAAGTTGTCTGAATTATGGAATGATGCATGCATGGCAGAGAAAAAATGGTTGTCGTGTAAAGTTAAATGTAACCGAGTTGGGTTGAAATGTGTCTATGTTGGTAAGCGTAAAACATTTGATCGTGAGGTACAGAGGGCTAAACGTTTTTATTGGTATTCTTTACAGGAGCAGTTATTAGATGAATGTAAAGTTGACAAGTCGAAATTTTGGAAATCGATAGGTAAAATTGGTGTAAATTGTTCCTCGAGTAATAATATCCCAATGGAAGTTGTTATGCCAGATGGGTCTATATCAAATGATATAGACACCGTTCTTACAAGGTGGAAAAACGATTTTAGCTCTCTTTTTCTCCCATCAAATTCGGTATCGTTGGATGATGTTGTAATACGTGTTAACTCGAACACGGAAGTTAGTTTTAATGAGCATATTTCTATATTGGAAGTGCGTAGAGCCTTAGTCTCCGTCAACAAGGGCAAGGCATGTGGCTTTGATAAGATACCGCTTGAAGTTTTAGATAACGACTCTTCACTTGCTTTTCTGCATGTTTTATTCAATATATGTTTTGATAAAGGTATTGTACCTACATTATGGGGTAAGTGTATTATTAATCCGATACCCAAATCGTCCACGTTGGATAAGAGAGATCCTTTGTCTTACAGGGGTATATCCTTAGCCTCTTCAATGTATAAGTTATACTGTCATGTTTTAAATAGTAGACTTAGCACTTGGTCTGAAGAAAACGATAAGATTTCAGATGAGCAAAATGGCTTCAGGAAGGGCAGAAGTACAATTGACCAGATTTCCTCATTAACAGCTATTATAGAAACAAGGAAGACGCTGCACAAATCTACGTTCTGTGCTTTTATAGATTTTAAGAAAGCTTATGATACCATTAATAGAAATATATTATGGAAGAGACTTTCTGACATAGGAATTTGTGGTAAAATGTTTGCAGCTGTAAAATCGTTGTATAACTCTGTGACGGCTTGTGTTCGTGTAAATTCCCTTAATACAGGATGGTTTGATGTAAATTGTGGATTGCGTCAGGGCTGTATAATTTCGCCGATACTTTTCAATCTTTTCATTGACGATTTGTCAATGTACCTGAAGTCTTTTAATGTTGGTATACCCATAGATGATGAGAAAGTATGTATTTTGTTATATGCGGATGATATTGTTCTTATATCAGAATCTGAAGAAGATCTCCAATTGTTATTGTCGGCGTTAAACGACTGGTGTGGTTTGAATGATATGCGTGTCAATACTGCTAAAAGCAATGTTGTTCACTTTAGGATTCCTTCAGTATCACGTACGTCGTTTAATTTTATGTTAGGAGCTAATAGGTTGCTCACTGTAGATAGATATACTTATCTTGGAGTTGTTCTTCACGAGAACCTTGATTACAACGTGACTGTTAAGTCTGTTGCCCAGAGTGCCAGTCGAGCTTTGGGCCTTTTGATTGCCAAATGTAAAACCGTAGGTGGTTTTCCCCATGACGTTTTTTCAAAGTTGTACGACTCGGTTGTGTGGCCAGTTATTGATTATAGTGCTTCTATATGGGGTTATAAAACATATTCTTGTATAGAATCCGTCCATAACAGAGCCCAGCGATTCTTTTTAGGTGTGGGCAAATACACGTCAAATGATGGAGTAGCTGGGGAAATGGGCTGGAAGCCACCTTTGGTCCGTCAATGGAAATGTATTGCTTTGTACTGGTCACATTTATCGTGTATGGAGAGGTTAAGGGTTAATAAGCACGTGTCACTTTGGTCATATAGAAAATCAAATCGTTCTTGTAAAAATTGGTACTATAAAGTTCTGTCATATTTTTATGAGAACGACTTGAATATATACTGTCGTTTGGGATATCCGATCGCTCGGTCATTTTCTCAAATTGTTGAGACTAAAACGGTTGGTAATTTCATTAGTAACTGGCTGCGTAGAATTAACAGTTATGTTGGCACATCTGGCCATGGTCGTAACAAGCTTAGATTGTACAAGAGTTTTAAATTCAGCTTCTCTACAGAGCAATACTGTAAAATGGTACTCCCGCCTTTGCAACGGTCGGCTTTTTGTAAATTTAGATTGGGTGTTGCTCCAATTCGGATTGAAACTGGCCGTTATGAGGGTCTTAGTGAAGAGAGTAGAGTTTGCCCATTTTGTCTGGACAATACAGTAGAAAGTGAAATGCATGTGATTTTGAAATGCCATATGTACAGTGATTTAAGGGAAGAGTTGTTTAGGAAAGCATGTACTTTTAGTCGAGATTTCTTAGACTTAGATGATTTTAATAAATATGTGTTTCTGTTTTCCAACACAGACGTGATAAGGGACTGTGCCAAAACCTGCTTTTACATTTTACAGAGACGGCAAGTTTCACTTTGTAAATAGACTGTTATTATTATTTATTTTTTTAGGTATCTGATATTCCGGATATGTTTTATATGATATAGTATCATATCATTTTGATCTTTAAGTTTTCTTAACAGGTGTAGATTTTGAACATAGGAGTACTTTAGCTTGCTTTTGTTGATTATTCTTGTTTCACTTTATACTCTTTTTTTAGACCGTTTTAGTATATTGGACCAGTATTGCAATTTGCAGTGATCCGATTTTATTTGTGTCATACTGTGATGTTATAAACATATGTGTTATATATGGCATGCAATGTCATTTTTACCATCTCTTATAATTCCTTTATGGAATGGCTATGCACTATTTGAAATGTTTATTGTATATGTTTTTATATTTGCTGAATGTGCATTGATGAGATGTAAATAAAGATTCTATCTATCTATCAAAGACAATGTTTTAATATGACTTTAATTATGTGATTTATACAATTACAAACAATACTAAGTGTCTATTAATTAAGCAATCTGACTTAATTACATGTAATACTTTAATTACATTCAACCCTCAACTTTTTCCATCATCTTGTTTGAGTCATTAACTGTAATTATCAGTTTTCTGCATATATTTGTTCTCTTTCTATAGGTAGGCCAGTTCAAGCAACCTATATAGCAATCAATTGATACTGACTATAGTCTAATGCATGCTCCATTGAATTACCTGTCTGGCTTGATTGTGGGACTTATTGGAATTTTGTCAACCAAAATGTGGGAGACATTGGAATAAACCGTTAACATTTTAGTTTCACAGGTCTTTGCACAATGTTATGTTTGTTTCTGCAGTTAATTTATGTGATTAAAAAAAATAGTTTCATTATGATCATTTATTCTAACAAATTTATTAGGCAACTCTTCTTTAATTGCATTTAGTTGAAATTTAGGTGTTTAATAAAGTATTTTCTCCTTGCTACTAATTGTATTTGTTTTAATTTGATTTTTAAAACAAATAATGTCTTAAGTTAATCAAAATTATTGTCAATCAATAATTAATGCTACTCAAAAAATTAGTAACTCTTCTCAATTTCAATTGTTAAAAAAACTAAATGACCCGTTTAATTGACTTATCATCAGATATTCACACCTAGATCTAGAATTATTTCTAAACACCTATTAACCCTTTACCTGTTTGCTTTGACAAAAATTGATCTGGGACTACTCTGTTTGCTAATGCGTAAAAAAAATTTATTTCCATAAAGAGAAGTTTTAGCTTTGATAAAACCTGTAAAATCAAATCTATATCTTGTCAAATGCAAACAGAGAAGACCCTGATCAGACAGCTTCTATAGCAGCCGTCAGATCTAGTCTACTCTTATTTTTAATGCGTAAAATACATTATTTCTGTGAAGAGAAGTTTTTGCTTTGACAAAAACTGTAGAATCAGATCTATATTCCACAGGTGTCGTTTGATCTGGGTCTACTCTGTTTGCTAATGCGTAAAACAGCTTTATATGAGGGAAAGGGTTAAAAGATTTTTAAAGATATTTTTATTGGTCATTTCACACATAAACTAGCATTATGTACTGCCTAGCACTTTATTTGCCTATATACCTGGATCAAGGTATAATTGCATAGCTTTATTGACGTCATTTGAATTTCTCAAAGACCAGTTTTAGGCATTTTGAGCTAAGGCAAAAATGGCACAAGTTGTAAACAGTTTAGATCTTGGTCAACCAGTCACTTGGTATTAGATCTGAATCCAGTTCAAGTTTTTCAGCAATGAAAGGGTGAAAGCAGTGGACTAAGCTTCTTTCATCTGCTAGAAATGTTGTCCACTGAAAAATGTCAATATATTTCTGTAATTCAGGTGAGCGATATAGGGCCAATGGCCCTCTTATTTTAATTGTCTCCCCCTGATAATTGTTGAGTTATTGCCCCTGTTATGATAACTTAAACTAGAGAAACTTTGTGCTGCATGTACATGCATCTCTGAAAACAGCAGGGCTAGATTCACCAAACTTCACAGGAATGTTAACCAGCATGAGTTGTTGTGCATCTCGGTTTTTTAATTGCCCCCCCCCCCCCCCCTGATAACTTTGGAGTTACTGTCCCTTATGACTTAAAATAAGAGAAACTTTACTTTATGTTGCGGGTATCTCTGAAACCACTAGTACTATAGTCACCAAACTTCACAGGAATGTTGATCAGTAAGTGTTGTTGTGTACCTGGGTTTTTTTAATTGTCTACCCCTGGTAACGTTGGAGTTATTGCCCCTGATGACCCCTGATGGAAATTAGACCCTGATAAGTTTGGAGTTACAGACATTACACTTGTGTATTGGAAAGAGGATGGGAGGGAGAGACATTTGTTTTTGTGACAAAAACAAACCTCTAGTTTGTATTTATTGTTCCGGACCGCTGCATGAGTAGGTTATAGGAACTGCAAATTGCCAGGTTATTGCTGTGATATAATGAAACCGGGGTGATCGAACGTTTGTCAAGGACACAGAAAACACGTGAACTTTTGAGAAAATCATTGTTGGATTGATAATTGTGCTTAAGTTACCGTGAGAAGATTATATTTATTTGATAGTAAAATATGTTGACTTTCAATAGCCGAAAGAATTACGAAAGTATCACTGAAATTGTAAGAGTAACATTTATATTTGTACCTGTGTTACACGGTTGTCCGTTCTGCCAGTTGGACCCCTTGTTATTATGTAGTATATAATTATAGACTCTCATGAAGCGGTTTAGACGCATGTGGTTTTGATACTTGTGTACATATGCTGTATGTTGTTGTGTTGATGTTCGGGCGGCTGTTTGTTCTGTATGTGGTGTTTTCTGCATGACTCATAGTAGCAATAGTACAGACCTTGATCAAACAACTTTTACAAGAACAGTTTCATCTGGGTCTCAACTATATGTACATTTGTATTTTCAGAATATCTAGGACACTTTCATGTGGTATTGTGCAAATATTGTTAAAAAAGTAATGTGCTTAAATTATTTACTTTCCCTGATCAGATGGCCCAGCTTCTGTTCTAGATCCTTATGTAATACGTAACAAATATTTACTTTTAGTGTCTGGCATGGTCAAAATTACCATTATACACATTAAGCTAATAACCATGATGTCATTGTCGTATATTCTACAGGAGCTGTCTGATCCGGGTCTGCTCTGTTTGCAAATGCGTGAAATGGCGGTTATATGAGGGAAAGGTTAACTCGTTGTACGCCAGCCACACATTTGTGATGACCTATTCAAACCGTCTGGGTCCACAAGAGACGCAATGCAACTTTGCGTCTTATCAGGGTCCAAACTATTTGATACTCTGATTGTATATTTGAAAAGAAATAGAAAAAAATATCAACCCATTCCCTCATACTGACGCCTTTTGACGCCTCTGTAAAAGTCAGTTTTTGAAACCATTGTGATAAAAAGAGCATTTACTCCTATGGTGCAAGTGTTTTATTTATCACACTTGTTTCAAAACTACATAATTTCAGTATATGCTCCTTTTTGGCTCACCTGAGCCAGAGGCTCAGGATGAGCTATTGTGACCGCGATTCCTCTACAAAGATTATTAAAATTATGACCCCGAACATATAATGGCCCGCCCCGGGGCTTATCTTTTTTTTTTTTTATAGGAAAACCTTTAAAAATCTTATCTCTGAAACTGTAAGACCTAGACTTTGATATTTGGTATGTAGCATGATCTAATGGTCCTCTACAGAGATCGTTCAAATTATGACCCCCGGACCAAAAATGACCCAGCCCCGGGGCTTATCAGTTTTTCATAGGAAAATCTTTAAAAATGTTCTTCTCTGAAACTGAAGGCCTAGACCTTCGATGTTTGCTATGTAACATCATCTAATGGTCCTCTACAAATTTTGTTCAAATTATGGCCCTTTGGTCGAAAATGGTCCCGCTCCAGGGATTTTCAGTTTTTCATAGAAAATCTTTAAAAAAATTCCTCTCTGAAACTAAAATGCCCAGACCTTTGCTATTTGGTATATATCATTATTTGATAGTCCTCTCCCAAGATTGTTCAAATTATGACGCAAGGCCAAAATTGCCCCACCCCGGGGTTTATCAGTTTACATAGACTTATATATAGGAAAACCTTTAATTATTTTCTTTTCTGAAATCATAATGCCAGTACCTTTAGTATTTGACATGCAGTTTAACCATTTAGTCCTCTACCAAGATTGTACAAATTATGTCCATTGGCCAATGGCCCCCCTTCCTGGGGCATATTAATTTTTCAAAGACTTATTTAAGAAAAACCTAAAAAAAAAAGGCTTAATCCCTGAAACCATAAGACCCATACCTTCCATATTTGGTATGTAGCTTTGCCTTGTGGTCCTCTGCGGAGGCCGAAACTTGGCCCTGCCCTGGGGGTTTTCATCGGGAAAATATAAAATATTATTTTTCTCTGAAACCATAAGACTTAGACCTTTAATTAATGGCATACAGTTTTGCCTTATGGTTCTCTACCAAGGTCGTACAAATGATGACGTTTGGGTCAAAAATGGCCCTATCCTTGGGGTTATCCCAGGTGAGCGTTTCAGGGCCCCATGGCCCTCTTGTTAGTATATTTATTCAAAGAGAGTAGTCCAGGAGGGAATGGGTTAACTTGAATAGGGGGTAATGGGTTAAGTTTAGAATAGTGGTAGACAATGGCATTTACTTAAGCTATTCTACTGCTCATTTATATATCAACAGTCGTGTTACTTGAGTTTTCGCTTTTCGTAAATAATATAATTGCAACAATAAACAAGTAAATGTAAAAGCAATTTGGCCAGCATTTAGTTATTTTAACATCATTCTACCAGTAGGAAGCGAGTGCTGGTATTTGCACACAGTGTAGGCCCAGATCGTGGGCTCATATACGATCCCTCTGACCAAGGTCTTGTCCGAAGCATATATCCTATACTCTATTATCTAGCAATACCAAACCTGTTGTGTCAATACATATTGGGTAGTAGATATTCAGGTCTCTGTGACCTTGAACTTAATACATGGCCTTGAAATGGAAAAACAACCAGTGTCATTCTGCAAAATCGGACCAGCGCGAACATTTTCATTTTGGCATGAAACATGGGGATTTCGTGTCACAAATCCTCCTTCATTTTTAAAGTTTTCATATGTTGTTTGTTACAAGCATTACAGAATTGTCTCTCCTTTAACTTTGAGTATTTATGTGTTTTAGTCCTGTTGCATGGATAGCTGGTGTCACAAACTCGGATTCGCAATCAAAGCTAACATGTGGGGGTATTCATCACCTTTAGTGATAGTTCTAGTTGTAGCAGAAGCTGACTGATCTGCTGTAGGTACACTGAACGTAACGCTTGACTACATGGAAGCTGACTGATCTGCTGTAGGTATGCTGAACGTAGCGCTTGACTACATGAGAGTAGTCATGTAATAAATAATAATACAGTAATACTCCTATAATGCGACCACTTTCTGGATGGAAATTAATGTCTTTAAAAGCAGGTGGTTGCTTAATGCAGGTCGAAATTTATGCAGAAATCTCATGCAGGGGCTTTCTGCATGACTTTCGACCTGCATTAAGCTACCACCTGCATTTAAGACCCAGAATTATACATCTTTTTGGTCGCATTAGAGGGATTTTACTGTAGATGACGTTTTACAACTACATGAACACACATATTTGCAGCCATGACAGAAACTGTAGAATGAAATTTGAATTATATCAAGCAAACCGAGCATACCCTGATCAGACGGCTCCTACAAGTGGTCTGATATTGGTCTGCTATGTTTACAAAGGCGTAGAAAGGCTTGTTTATGGAGAATTTATGGAGTTATATATTATCGACACGTTAACACGGGATCGGTATTATGCCATAACGTATTGGCATTTATTGACCTTATAGCTCAGATCGTCCAGACATGCATCTATTAAATAAACATTAAATCACACTTTTTCAGAATCAAAAAATACTGCACAACACACTTATTCAGATCTGTAGGTCGGGGCTAAACTAGTTCTATCGACGAACTGGAACATCAGCTTATTACAGCATCGTTGTCGTCTACACCTTCTTCTTCTTCGTTGCCATAGTAATAGTAATCCTCGTTACAAGTCCGACAGCATCGCTCCATGTAGTTAGAGTATTTACACATGTTCATCTTCTCTACTAAACTACAATAGTCACTCTCATCTTCACACGCTAAAAAACAAACAGGTCATATTCATTAACCCATTACCTCATAGGCTATTTTTAGATACAACCTCTTTGAATAAATCTACCAAAAAGGAGCATTAACTAGAGAAAATAACTTTTTGTTAGAATTTGTAGTTTGAAACCATCGTGATAAATAGAGCATTTGCTCCTATAGGAGCAAATGCTCTATTTATCACAATGGTTTCACAAAGTGACTTTTACAGAGTCGTCAAAAGTCGTCAATATGAGGGAAAGGGTTATTCAGCTTATTCCCATATTATTTAAAGAAAACTCGTCCAGGTCTTTAATTTTCATGTAAGAGCATACCAAACAAATATTTGCTGGTACAAGCCATTGATATCGATAGCTTCTTCAAACAGTGCAGACCCTGGTCAGAGGGCTCTTTCAGTAGTCATCTGTTCTTGGTCTACACTGCTTGCATTAGCCCTTTTTAATGGACACTGGGCACAAATTGTTTAACCTTTTACATGTTCAGTGTTCATGTAAGAAATGATATCATGCGTATTTATTACCTGATTTGGTTTACGTAAAATGTTCACGGATTTTCTTTGCTTTGACAAAACACTAGAATCCGATTTATTTAACGACATACACACTAATTGGCATGAACTTACAGGCATGCAGACACCAAGCTATGAATTTGCAAAATTATACATGAAAAGAATAAGTACGCCGTATATTCCTATTTCCACTTTAAATGAGTATAAAATGTAAGAGTTGATATAATCTGACTCTTTAACCAACCCTGTCCCTGTTGAATATTCATGTTATAATTAATTATGAATATTCATTTTATTATTTTCATGATAATGCCATATTACTTCGGAAATGTTTGGCCAAGATCATATCTACTGTTGAAGTTCGACAGCTTGAATTTGGGGGGAAAAGTTCATTCTTAAAAAAAAAGCTTTACACTACAGATTTTTTCTAAAATGTATCAGTACGCATATCTATACACACATGTGACAGCTTAATGCAGATCAAAATGAATGGTATGAGCTTTCAGCATTACTTTAGATCTGCATTAAGCTGTGAAGTTTTCTGTTATTTCGAAGTAATTATGATCCCTTTAAGTCGAGATACCGAAGTTCTACTGAATTTTAATTCCTAAGCAAACAGAACAGTACCTGACCAGACGGCTCCTACAGGAACATTAAGTCTATCAAACAGAAGAAATGATAGTTTATTCTTACCCATATCATCACAAGAAGGCCCCTTGCATCGTCTCGTGGTCCTTGGCTGCTGCAGTTGGTCGCAACTGCCTAGAGGAGACATGTCCCCAGTGTGAGCCCACACACAGGACAACACCCTGGTCCTAATCCCAGACTCGTCACACAGTGCCGTACACTGGAGAAAACAAACACATGTTCTTTGATTATGTAGATATATATATATATATAGAGAGAGAGTCAGTCACAAAGTTACATACAAAGTATTTTCAGAAACCTGCAGAAAAATATACAGTGGAACCTCGATAACTCGAACTCCGGATAATTCGAACTTTGGTATCACTCGATTTAAAAGTTCGGTTGTTCTAAAATGTACAATACAGACTTGTTCTAAACTGCATCACTACACATATCTAGAAACAGGCGCGGCAGCTTATGCAGGTCTAAAGTAATACTGAAAGCTCCTACAGGAGCTTTCAGCATTACTTTAGACCTGCATTAAGCTGTAAACTTGAGACATATTTCAGATTAGAAATCTAATACCAGCACGGCCGCCGCACGACGTATCCATATTTATACAGTTTCTAGGGGTCACTGTAGCCTTTTTAGCGAGGAATGATATTCTTACAGCCACCGTAGCCTTTCCCAAAAGCCGTGCGGCTGCCTTGGACGTTTAAAAATTACGACGGCCACCGTGGGTCATCACTTCAAAGGCCGCACACCAGCCGTAGGTTTTCTGTCCCAAAAATTCAGCCTACGCCGTCCGGCGGCGGTATTATGTGACCATTGCGTTATATGGCCGTAGGAATTCTGCTGTGGCCATATAAATGCTATTGGCTGTAAAAATTAGACCGTACGACCACCGTGGCAAATGTGACTGAGCCATAAGCTGTAAAATGTTGTTTACCTCTGACCACTTCGATGTGGCCCACTTGGCAGTGCAGTTGAGGTTTGGACAGTCTCTGATATTGTCCGGTGGGAATTTGAGTTCCTGACAGAACTTATCCTCGGTGACAGTGTTGTTGAATTCGTTCACACAGTCTACCTGGCGTCTCTGAATTGAGTACTTGTGGCGCACACACTCTGCTCGGGAGCACTGAAACAAACAGGAATATACAGGTAGCTCAGTCGGTGTAGCGCTCGCCTGCAAGTGCCGTTGAACCATTTCGAGTCATTAAAGTCCTTTGCAGACAGTGTATATCCATATGAGAGGACTCTTAAAGGAGCCTTTCATCAGGAGCTGTACCGTTTGTCATGTTACGCTTTTCTTTTACAATATAATTGAATACTCGCGGAAAGTTGGGACTCTTTTGAATTGTGTTGTGTTATGAATAAAAGTAATCACTGAATGCCTGCGGCAGAGGTCAATTTGGAGACCTGAGTCCTGGGTCCATGCTTATAAAACTTTTAGTTGAGTCCGAGTTCGTTCTCAAGTTTTTGATAAATCAGATTTGAGCCTCTGGCTCAAATCTGACCAATCAAAAGCTTGAGGCTCAACTCTGACCAATCAAAAGCTTGAGAACGATCTCAGACTCAACTAAAAAGCTTTATAAGCATGGACCCTGGACAGAGGGTGTAGATCAATATTCTTACTACTGAGAATTACAGGCCAGGCTCGTACATGACAAATGCATTGTCATAACAATCGCAAGAGACGCATTCCCTCCGTCGTTTGCCTAAATACAATGATTACCGTATCAGTGAGTGTTTATATATACTGCTGCTGCAGTTGAACTCCGATATCTCGAACATCTAGGGACGACTTCGAGATTACAGATGTTCGACTCATACAATTTCTAATCAGAACAAGTTCTTAAGTTCACAGTTTGATGCAGGTCTAAAGTAATACTGAAAGCTCCTGTAGGAGCTTTAAGCGTTACTTTCGACCTGCCTTAAGCTGTCACGTGTTTCTAGATATACGTAGTGCTGTATTTTCGATGTTTACCAAGTCGAGTTATCCGCGTTCGATATATCGAAGCTCAAATGAACTTTTGTTTAAAACAATTTATACGCACCTCAGACCAGTTCCCGGCTTGCCATTTGACACACGGAATTGTATTGCAACTTTGTATGAGCAATGGCTTAACTTGAAAATGTTTAAAACAGTCTTCTTTGTTTAATATTTGGTAGTACTCCTCTGTAACGATTTCACAGCTCATATTTCTGGACTGCAAACCGCCGCCACACGTAACACTACACTGCGTCCAATCGGTAGAGATGAGAACCAGCGGTTTCGGTTTCCGATCCACAGGGTCTTGAAACATGTATGTCCCATTCATTAAATTTCTGGCGGACTTCGGCGAGAATACGAATTCATCACGTGTTAATCTCGCCTGTAAAATCTCGTATCCAGATAGAAATCTAATAGTCACATTTGCTTGTAACCCACCAATCAAACAGCTATAGACACCACTGTCTATACCCGGTCTAGCGTGTCGTATTCGTAGCGCCCCCGAGCGAGCCACTCGCGCTCGTTTAGATCGCCTGAATCTCATGCCATTTTTAAACCAGGTGATCTTTTGTCTGTCCAAGCCAACGTTTGGACATTTTACAATAATGTTTGTTTCTGGAAGTACAGAAGCTTCCATTCCTACTAATAGTCTTAACCTTGACATTCGTTTTAACTGAAACAGTTTGATGTTCCTTGTTTTTATCTTTGGTTCTGGACAGGCTGAAATGTTGCAGGTCCGTTCTGTTTCCGGTTTGAGATCGAGATCACAGTTCGACAACGAAACGTTCTTTACACCATTTCTACTTCTGCGCTGGCACAAAGGTTTCCGAAATTCAATGCCCAAACCACACGTGACCGAGCACTGAAACAAAATGGTGAGTTTGATACAATGTACTTCGGAACGGTGAATTTATGATTACATACATTTTGTAAATATATTAAAACAGTTTGGATGGAAATAAGACGCTAACTCACACGGATCATTTCTAACTCACACGGATCATTTCGTATTTAACCCTTTACTCCATAAATACGCTTTTCTACGCCTTTGCAAACAGAGTGCACCCAGATGATACGGCTCCTATGAGTGCCGTCTGATCATGGTCTGCTCTGTTTGCTTACAGCATAATCTGGACCTAATTCTACACGCTCTGACGTGGTTAAATATTCGTTTGTTCAAGTGTTATTTTAAAAAGCTAATGCCAATTAATATGCATGATGTCATACCTTCTTACATGAATATTCATGGAGTAAAGGTTTAACGATCTGACATGCTGACAATATTTAACCCATTCCCCGTTCTATATTCATTCCAATTATCAATACATGAACCTACTAATTATTCATGGACAAAATAGTTAAAATGAAATATGGAAGGTGGAACGTTGTAGCCATCTTAGAAACTAAAGAAACAGATCTATCTAATTCCATTAGCAAACAGAGTAGACACCTGTTTCCAAGATCGATATGCCTACTAAATTGAACGTCCAGTTAGAGGGGTTATATCAATGATTACCAAACTTGGTAGTGTAGATCCTGATAAGACGATACGTCGATGACACAGATGTTGGTTGTCGAATGTACTGTGTATAGAAACCTGAAGGCCCAATTGTGATTTATCTGGCATTTTACAACCAGTTAAGATCCTGATCAGACAACGAGTTACACGGCTCTGACCTGAACTAAACCTGTTTAATACGCAATCTGTAGTTTCTCTCACGATTGGACGAGTTGGGACAATTACCTACCTACCTACCTACCTACCTACACACACATCCACACACCTACGTGTTCAAGGCAGGTGGCTGCTTAAAGCAAGGTGAAAGTAAAACAGAACGCTCCTATAGGAGCGTTCTGTTTTACTTTCACCTTGCTTTAAGCAGCCACCTGTCCTATATACCAATTAATTAACACAATTTAGTGGTCGTTATAGAGAGATTGTACTGTATCATGATGAAACACCGATGCACTCTTCTTCTCATATGGACCAAAGCTGTTTGCAATGTCGAGTCAGGTCGCCGATAGCAGGATAAGACTTAAGAAGGCGACCGGTATGACCATATTATTTGAACTGGTGGTTTGGGTTTTAGATCATTCTCCACTATTTACCTTGGTCCAGTTTCCTACAGACCAGTGGGCAGGACATGGTTCCTCGTTACATTTAGACACGTTCAGTGGCATGGGTATCGGACACATGAACTCTGAAAGAAACAAACCAGCATTATAAGCACGTGTTTGATATCCGTTGTAGAGCCTTTTCATGCAAACACAGAGTAGACAATGATAAGACGGTCCAGGCAGCAGCCCTATGATCAGTGTCTGTTCCATTTGTTTATTTATTTGTATAAATCTGAGTCTGCAGTTTCTGCAAAAGCCAAAACTTTTACTGAGCATGAGAGTCTTAAAACGCCAGTGGCTGTTTAATGCAAAGCGAAGATAATGCAAAAAGCTCCAAGACCTACATTAAGCTCGCACCTGCCTTACAGACCCATAATTAGACTTGTTTGATGACCGCTTAAGATAGTTTCTACTGTATACTCGCTGCATTGCAAAGTGTCGGACAGTAGTCTTGATATCTGCGCATGGCCGTTATAAGTCTAGTTACCCCTCTCTATAGTATGTGTCTTTAACGCAGGTGGAAGCTTAATGCGGACCGTAGGAACTGTTTTCATTACATTACATCCTGCATTAACCATTTATTTCAAACATACGCATTTTAAGGCATTTTCGAACAAAGTAGACCCATTTGATCTGTGTCTGCTCTGTTTGCGAACGGGTGATATAAATATGATTATTTAGTTTCTTCCATGGCCAAACTTTTCCGTGTTCATGTGCCATAATCAAATTGTATCTAATGTATATATGTATTATGTTTAAAAATAATTCTTACATACATGTAGATATTTATTAAATAAAAGGTAATACTGACACCTGAGTGTTTTAAGGCAACCATATTTATTCATTAAGAGTGTCTATGTTTATAGCGTATATTCCGTATAATTTATGTCTCCTTAAATCGTCAAGAAAACGTTTCATTTCTTTTCCAAACACGGTCAATGAGTTAGACAGTCCTGGTGGTGTTTATTGTAGCAAGTAACGCCTGACTTAAGTACAACGGTATAATTGTTTGGATAGAATAACTCGTTGACCTATCCCCCTTTTCCTAATTTCGTTTCGTAGGAAAAGGTTGACTGGGTTTCACTCGGGCTAGTTTTAGATATGCGTTGTTTTGACCTTGTTCATCGGAGAAGTGCCTCTTAATGGCATCATAAACAGAACAGATCAAGATCTAACGATTCCTGCAAGAATCATCTGGTCAGAGTCTGATCTGGTTGTTGTTACACTTATATAGATATGTATTTACTATTGCCAGTTACCAGTTATGGTGTTACATTATATTTATACGGACTCTTTACTTGATAATGTTAGATACATGAATACCCATCGGGTAAAGGGATTTAACGGTCAGGAGAATCGTTAAAGTGTTTGGTACCGTTGCTTGTAAAGCATCGTATATAAATGCTCTTTCATAATAGTTTGTATATACCAATGTTTGTGTACATGTATATATGTTTTGCTCTTCTTATATGGAGGATACCGAATAAACTACTACTACTACTACTTAAAACGACCATTTAAAACTCTAACTTTGGGTTTTAAAGAGGTTGGTGTTTATTGAAGGTTAAATGTAAAGCAGGAAGATCCAAAAGGAGCTTTTAAGCATTAACCCATTTACGTTCATATTAAAGAGGAAGTCCCTACAATGAACGCATATTTTCATTAATGTCATAAAACTTAATATATGTTATATTCAATCATTATTATGAAGATTGTCAATTTGAACTTATATCGAAAAATGCCCCTGTGATACAAAATAAACCGCTTTTATCGACACTTATAGTTTGTTGTTCTACAACAAAATATTATCGACCTTGGTCGAACAGTTAACGAAACTAAAACGCGAGCCGAATAAATACTAATACATGTACATTACCGAATAACATAAACATATGAAAGGTATGTCTTCTTCGGTGTTTATTCGATTGGTATTCTTGCGATATACTTCTTTTCAGCATATAAACAAATGAGTTTTGTATATCTTAGGCACTTTTGAAACATGTCGAATGTAGGGACTTCCCCTTTAAGGGAAACCCGTCCAGATCTTATTTTTGGAATTCATCCATTTTTCATAACGAGGGGTAACAGCAAACAAACTAATTTCTAGTATACGCCAGTAACATCGAGTGGTTCAACAAACAATGCAGACCCCGATCAGAGGTCTCATGAAGGAGTCCTCTGTTCTTAATCTACACTGTCATGTTTTAAAGGACAGAGTTAAACTGCCATGTGTAATGATTATATACATATAGTATAGATCGATCAGTGAATGCTTAAAACGGGTTTTACAGTTCCAACTATTAAAATGGTTATTAAAGGACTACCTGGCAGGGTGATGATTCTTGGTCCGTGGGCTATCTCCTGTATGCACTTCACTGTTCGACTCTTCAATCCTCCTCCACAGCTGACCGAACACTCGCCAAACTTACCAAGATCCCATCTAAAACGACCAAACATGAAGGAAAAGATTATGCAGGCGAACTTCTCTAAAGCAGACAAGCAATACTTTATTCCATAGATAAAGTAAAACCCCTCTAAACCATATTTTTTTTATAAAGAAAACAAATTTGTCTTCCTATGCAGGTAATGAAGGGTGAAAGTCATGAAGAAAGCTCCCAGAGGAGCTTTCTGTATGACTTCCATCTTGCATTAATCTGCCACCTGTCTTACGGACTGGTATTAATACTATTGTTAACGTCCAGTTCAGAGAGGTTTTACTGTACGCATTTTAAGGCCTATAATTATAGACAAAGTAGTTACCGGAACAGTCTGACAATGGTCTGCTCTGTTTGCTTATGAAATAACACAGATCTGATTCTACAGTTTCTGTCATTGCAATGTTGTATGTGTTTTCTGAATGTTGATGCTTTAATACCAGATGGCTACATAATACAGAACGAACGTCACACAAACGGCTTCTAACATGGACCCCTCGCCGCTGTGGAATCCCGGTCTGGGCATTTGGATTTTTCATTTGAGGAAGCCCTCCAACTGGCTTGCGGTAGGTCGATGGTTCTCCTCGGATTTTTTTCTGTGCACGAAGCAATGCAATTTGTTCCATGCACAGAAGAACCTTTTGGGTGTTCATCTACCTGTAATTAGGTGGACGTCGTGATATGAGTGAAATACTGTTATTTGCGACGTAAACCCCGATAAAAACCAAACCAAACCAATCCTAGCATGGTAGCTTTCTGCATAACTTTCGTCTTTCATTATTTATTTAATCCTCTACCGCACAGATATGGCATTTAACGGCTTTGCAAACATAGTAGACCGAAATCGCAGGCTCCTGTAGGAACAGTCTGATCAAAGTCTGTTCTGTTTGCTCATGATATAATATATATCTCTGATTTTACAGTTCCTGTCATGACCAATAATTCCTGTATTCATATTCCATTACAAAACTATATTACATGTATATTTTGTGAGAGAACGGCTTGAGATGCCACCTCCCCTTAACACTTTATTCCATTAATGTTCATATAAGAAATAATGACATCGTGAATATCAATCAGATCCATATTTAAAATGGCATATCAGCACGTGATTGTTTTGTCAAAGCAAAATAGTAGAATCATATTTATATTATTTCATAAGCAAGCTGAGCAGACTCTGAGCTGATGGCTCCTATAGGAGGGGGGACGTATTTATGGAGCAAAGTGATAAAGACACATAAATATACTTCTTTTGGTGATTGTTGTAACGAAGTTCTACTTTATTTTATAGAGTTTTCAAACTCAAGTATTTTATCATTACAGGCCATAAAACACATGTGCCGGTACACGATAAAACAAAATCTATGTTTTGTATATAAAACATCGGTATATGTAAGATAGCTTAGACAATTCTACACCAAATGACAAACATTTACTTTTATACTTTCTTGAAATAGCAGTAATTAGTGAACTGATTATCACTTCTCACAACATTTAGAAACTGCACTTTGTATTGAATTGTTTTGATTCAATTTATACAGTAAAAACTCTCTAAACCGGACGTTAAACTTAGCATCAATGTCGGTCTTTAAGACAGATGCCAGCTTGATACAGGTTGAAAGTCAGACAAAAAGCTCTTAAAGGAGCTTTCTGCATGACTTTCGCCCTGTATTAAGTCATCACCTGCCTAGAAAGATTAATTTGTTCTTTATTAAAAGTCCGGTTTAGAGGGGTTTACTGTACATATTAATATATTCGATTTAATTTGAAGATTGCAACCAGCCTGTGTCAGTTATCATGAAGATATTTATTTGTTACTTCAACATAATGCTCACAGCAGTTTGTACAGAGTATTTCTGTTACATCAGTTTAATGCGCACAACAGCATATACAGAGTGTGTCTGTTACATCAACATAATGTTGACAGCAGTATGTACAGAGTTTTTCTGTTACATCAGCATAATGCGCATAACCGCATATACATCTCTGTTACATCAACATAACACCCACGGCAGTATGTACAGAATATTTCTGTTACATCAACATAATGCACACAACAGCATATAGACAGTGTTTCTGTTACATCAACATAATGCGCACAACAGCATATACAGAGTGTTTCTGTTACATCAGCATAATGCGCACAATAACATATACAGAGTGTTTCTGTTACATCAACATAATGTGCACAACAGCATATACAGAGTGTTTCTGTTACATCAGCATAATGCTCACAACAGTATGTACAGAGTATTTCTGTTACATCAACATAATGCTGCTGTATAATACAGATTGTTTCTGTTACATCAACATAATGCTCACAGCAGAATGTACAGAGTATTTCTGTTACATCAACATAATGCTGCTGTATAATACAGATTGTTTCTGTTACATCAACATAATGCCCACAGCAGTATGTACAGAGTATTTCCCCTTTCCCCATCCAATACAACCCCAGTATCGCCTTTTTATTGAATATTTAGCTGATAGGTTGATAACCTAATTTTTACAAACAACATGGTTAAATCCATCTTAAATATAATATTCAACACTACGCATCCGTTTTAAATGTCTATACTGGTCACATCTAAATGAGTCATTTATATTGTCCAGTCAAGAACCTTTCCTTTGAGAAACCATGACCATGTCAATATATGTCAATATGAATTACATGCTTTATTAAGATGACCTATGAAAACAGAATGTATGGCAGAAACTGTAAAATCAAATATGTATTATTCAAATGGCAAACAGAGCAGATCCTGATTCAACCTAATACTTATTCAAGAATCTATCCATTTATGAATATTCATTGACTGCATTTTATAATGGTAATAAACAAGAGAGCATTTGAACATAGCAGAGGTCATACTAGAGGTCACTCGTCGTCTTATCAGTATTCAATCTGTTTGACTCTAGGTCAATAGTATCTAGAAACCTTGGTTGTGACAGAAGTGATCAAAATTGCACTAGATCCTAATTAGAATAGACATTACAGTTGAACTTCGATATCTCGAACTCGGACAACTCGAACTTCGTGATAACTCGAATAAAAAGTTCAGCCCTTCAAAAACGTGCAATACATAATTGCTCTAAATATATCGCTACAGATATCTAGAAACACACGTGACAGCTTAATACAGGTCTAAAGTAATGCTGAAAGCTCCTACAGGAGCTTTCAGCATTATTATATACCTGTATTAAGCTGTGACCTTGATAAATCGTTCTGATTAGAAATCGGATGACTCGAACTCCTGTTATCTCGAACTAATTTGTACGGTCCCTTGAAGTTCGAGTTATCGAAGTTCAAGTGTATTTTTTCACTGTGGAGTGATGGTAAACCCTTTACTCCATGTATTATTTATGTAAGAAATAATAACATCATTTTTAGATCTATATTATTCCATAAGCAAACAGAACAGGCTCTGATCAGACTGCTTCTACAGGAAACGTATGATCTGAGTCTACCTTGTTTGAAAAGGCGTAGTACTTAGTACGTATATATGGAGTTAACGGGCTAGTAGAACAAATATAACCGCTGAGAGCCGTGCAAGAGGGAATATGACATTCTCCATTGTCGATAATGTCCCAAGGTTATAAAACTTCTGACGTCTGAGTCTGAGATCAGTCTCAGGTATCTGACTGGTCAGATGCTTGAGAATGATCTCAGACTCAAGCAATGCTTTTATAACCCCGGGACCAGGTTTTAGCGTACAAAGAGTTAACTTAATCGTAGTTTCTGGTCCTTCAGGATCATTAGTTTCCATGGTATTTGTTATGAAAATTGAAAACCGCTTAACCCGGTGCTAGGGGCATGAGTAGTGTTGCACTTTTAATTACTGCTTATGAACATACTCAATAAAACCGAATCCGTGATTTTCTCTTTTTGCATTGCTGCTTTTGCTTTCGAAGGATTTCCTACTTTTAGAATCTATCCTGCTGACAAATTGTCTGCTTAAACTTGGATTTTAATTTCTTCCGAACCGATCAAACATTTAAGAAACTATTGATTGATTAAGTGTATTGACACACGACTGTAAGACACTGTTGTCCAAGTCTTAAATAGCCTGGATCACCATGAGATGCCGAGTTAATCGGCGTCTCATCAGGATACAAGCTTGTTCCACATGCGAGTCAGGTCGCGGTTAGCTGGATAGGGGTCAGTCATCATGTTTTGCTGCCCTTACCCCTGTGGACACGGTCTATCGTTGCAGATTCGTCTCTCAGTCTGCACGTGCGCAGCTTCGAGACAGAACTCGCTTTCGACCTCCGTCTGGTTCTCCTTAGTTACACATTTGAGTATAGTCTCCTGAATACCTGAAATACACAAAAAAGGCTTCTAATTCGTGATACAACAGTTTAACCCTTTCGGCATGTCGTCTGCAATCCAAGTTTATCAAAGCATTCGGTAAAATAAGGAAATGAGATAAATAAATGCAAATTTCAATGGAATAAAGCACAGTTGAAGAAATAAAGAGTGAGACAAAAAGTGAAGTCCCTGATTAGACGCCGCCTTGAAAAGGCGGCGTCTGATCTGGGACTGCACTATTTGTCGTGGTGCATTTATGTGATATTGGCTGTGAAAGGGTTAAACTTATTTCATTTCAATTTGAATTGAATAGGATCGGGTCTCAAGTTCTACCCACATTAGTCATGCCCTTTTCCCTACATTGCATGGCACCCCTATAATAAATAGGACAACATGACGTTATTCCATGTATTCCACGGTTAAGCCATTAGTTTGGGTTATTAAAAGTGTTGCACAAGAAACAGTTGTCCTGATAATAAAGTGAATCAATCACTAAATATAAAGAGCAGTTAACGCATCTCTCCATCAATGCAAATTGTCGCGAAAATTGCAAACCGAGTAGTCTCATATCGGACGGTTATGTTTGCTTACGTAGTTATACAGATCTAACTTTTCTGTCTTTACAAAATTAATAGTGTCTACTTGTATGATAAACATAATCATTTAATTAATGCACATGTGCTTAATTCTTACGTAAATAAACATATGGTACAGGATTAAGAGAATACAGTGCAGTTTAACTTCAATATCTCGAAATTCGAGGGACCATACAAATCACTTCGAGCTAACAGAGGTTCGAGTTATCCGATTTCTAATCTAAACGATTTCTCATATTCTTAGTTTAATGCAGATCTAAAGTAATGCTGAAAGCGCCTGTCTCAGACAGCTTTTAATGAGTTTGCTTTTATCAATTTTTAAAACCGAGTTGATAATGACGAATAGGAAAATTGATAATGATAAAGCATTCCAAATTGATTAGAATTTAATTGTGAGGTGAATGACAATCCAGGATCATCCACAGAAAGTTCCAGCCAAATATCATCCATTGGTTAAAACCTTTCATGTACGAAATAATAGCATCACGAATATTAATAGCATTTTCATTATGATGAGATGATAGTTTGGCTTTGGTAGAAACTGTAGAATCACATCTATAGTATTTCATATATATTTTAGTATATGTGTGCGTTTACATCAAAACGTTTTAACTTCGTAATGAAAATGCTGACCTCCGAGGCAGGTGACACTGCATTCCGTCATGCCGGAAGCCACCCACTCGTATTGGTCGTAGCAAGGTTCTACCATACATGGGGCGTGGTCAGCCGGCTTCTCCTCTGAAAAGAAAAATCAAAAGTTGAATTATCGGATAATACGAACTGAATGAAATACAATACGGAAATATCTGTCAAATGTTCGTGTATAAAGGATCTTACATGAGTGTTCATTACAAATTGTTTTCAGGAAACTCGTTTACTATAACGAATCTTACACTCGCTAAATCTTGTATGATTATAGTAAACTCGTTTCATAAAAACAATTTGTAATGAGCACTTATGTAAGATTATTTTTATCACATAACCCTTAAACATAGACATTAAAACAGACTATATCTGACGGCTGTTTCGGCTATTGTTTACAGCGTAATACAGCCGGATTACAACTGCTCATTTGCATAAAAAACTAGTGCATTTCCGCGACTTACGGCACTCTGTTTCGGCAATCCCACGCGGCAGGTTATGCGATAAAATCATTTATAACAAACAGTTGTACACATAGCATTAAAATAATACTTACAACTCATTTTCCACGGTGTATATAATTATATTCATGCAGGTAAATATTAACCATACCTGAATACTCCCCCAACTCCTTACAAATTCACCGACCTTTTTAAGAGACGGAACATTCGTCGATTAAAACGAAAATCAAATAACTGACACTTCGACTGACTCTGGATTGATTTTTAGCAGAACACTATGAATACTACGACGGTTTTTACAACAATGGTTGACACGAGTCATGCGAAAGTGAAAATATACGTGGAATGGAATACTTGTGTGCAATTCTGCTTTACTTTCGCTCTACATTAAGCAGCCGCCCATTTTAAAGGCACCAATGTTTATAAATCAAGTGGTCACTATAAACAGTTTCTACTATACGTATAAACTAGTACAACACCAACCCTCACAATCCCCGTCCGGCAGGTCCACAAAGTCGTCCAGGTACTGTAGAAACACCTGACACCTAACGTACCGGAACTTTACCCCTTCACCGCAGCTGGCACTGCAAGCACCCCAAGTAGTGGACACAAACCTAAACACAAACAAATAGGAGTACAATGAAATATATCTATAGCAACCACTTTGGCACAGGTGACAGCTTAACGCAGCTTAAAATCCAGTTTTGTCACAAGTGGTAGCTTAACGCAGGGCGACAGTAACGAGCTTTCTGCATTTCGTTCAGGCTGCCTTAACCCACTCCCTCCTCGTGACGCATTTTGACGCATCTGTAAAAGTCACTTTTTGAAACCATTGTGATAAACAAAGCATTTGCTCTATAGGAGCAAATGCTCTATTTATCGCAATTGTTTCAAAACTACACAATTCTTATGTGTTCCTTTTTCTCTCGTAAATGCTCCTTTTCGGTAGATTCATTCAGAGAGGTTGGGTGCAAAAATAGTCTCGGAGTGAATGGGTTAAGCTATCAATTCAATTATCAGTATTCGTTCATTTTATGCTTACTTTTACCTCTAGAGAAGCCTTCTGATGCCTTGAAAACAGAGTAGACCCTGATCAGGCGATCCTGTACAATCAGAGTATGTTCTGTTTACCTATTGTATTATGTGTGCGTGTGTGCGCGCACGTGTGTGTGTGTGGTTCTACATTACATGCCAAGTAGAATGTGCTCATATACACAACTAATTAACACAAGTTAGCGGTCGTTATAGAGAGGTTTACTGTACATATTCTTTTTCACGTCTTCGGTAATAGAGAAGACTCAGACGAGGAATCGTCTACACGTAGTCTGTTCTGTTTGCTAATGGGGTTTTATAAATATGACTCTACAGTATTTCCATGGCCAAATATTACTGCGTTCATATTGCTAAAATAACACCTCAGCTAATAAATATTTCTTATATGATTCTTCATTAATATTCATGAGAACCATGTACATGTTTAATGTCTCCACTAACCTAGGTGTGTATAGATCCTCCCTGGTTATCACAGCTTGGTCACTCTGGGGCTGAGCGCCGTCTTCAGACACCCTGAACTCCCCAACGTGTCTCTCCTGTATGTCCCCTGGAAACACAAACCACACAGACTCTTCTTATACAAGTAAACCCCTCTTTAAAGATCACTATATTGATTAATATATACTGTGGTCTTTAAGAGCAGGTGGTTGTTTAATGCAAAGCGAAAGTTATGCTAAAAGCTCCTATAGGAGTTTTTTGCATAAATTTCGTCCTGCATTAAACCACCACCTGCCCCTATGATTCAGAATTAGACCTATTATATGGTCGCATTAGAGGGGTTTTACTGTATTTACAATAGTGTTTAAAGAGTGACTAGATTCATGCAGCTTTATACGTATCTATCTATCTATGTAATGTGTCTATAAATGGCGCACTTTAGAACTCTGTGAAAAGAGAATAAAACTGTAGTATGTTTACCGACTGTCTATACTGTGGTAGAGTGTGGAAATAACTTACAATTTATTGATAGTGGAGAAATCACTTACAATTGCAAATGTTTTATGTTAAGGTATCGATGTAGCCGATGATATTAGTCTGCGTTTTATCCATGTGGGTTTTAGTTACATATCAATCGTAACTACTAGCATGTATTAAGAAATGAATGATGTGCTTCCGGTGTTCATGAGGTTATGCAACGCATAGCTTTACGAGCAAAGTTAGTGAAGCCCGAAGGGCTTCACGTGAATCTTTGCTCGTAAAGCTATGCGTTGCATAACCTCATGAACACCGGGAGCACGTCATTCATTTCTTATATTTATATTCCATTGTATTTCTTATATTTCAACGGATCCGGTATTGAAATGAACGTTCATTGGAAAATGCAACTTTCTTTTTAGAATAAGGTTATATAAGGACGTTGCAGGGCGAATGTAAATATTACCGATTGGTTTCCGGAGGTGTTTCCATTGGTTCCGTAAGTTTTCGCGATATCGCAATATCTATTTGTTCTAAAAAAAGAAATTACAATTGGTATTGGTAGAAACTGTAGAGTAAGATCTTTTATAATTCCATAAGCAAACAGAGCAGCACTTGATTAGTTCTTAAGCTCCCATAATACCTTGCACCATGCATTACGCTGTAACCTGCCATAACCCATTTGTGCCCAGTGTCCTTTAAAAGGGACATAGGCCTAGGCAGACAGAGTAAACACTATTAAGAGGGTCCCTTAAGGAGTCCTCTGAACTAAGTCTACACTGTTTGCTAAACCCGTGGATGCCAATGGGTTTATACCAGCGAATTTTGTTTGCCGTGTCCCCTCAACATGAACAGTGGGTGGGTTCAAAAATAAGACCTGGACGGGGGGGGGGGTTCCTGAACCCATTCCCTCAAAAGCTATTTTTAGACCCAATCTCTATGAATGAATCTACCGAAAAAGGAGCATTTATTAGAGAAAAGCAAAATGGTAGAAGTGTGCAGTATTGACACCATTGTGATAGCATTTGCCCTTATGGAGCAAATGGTCTATTTATCAAAACGATTTCAATAGTTGACTTTTACAGAGGCGCCAAAATGAATATGAATAGAAACAGAATATGTGTTAAATAATGTGGAAATTAAACGGTTAGCCTTTGAATATGATAAACTAGCGCACTGGCATTCACAAAACATGTAGACCCAGATCAGAGGGTTCCTAGAGGACCTCTGAGTTGGCATCCTAACAAGGTCTAAATAGGTCAACTATGCCATTGCCATTTTCTGCAAACTTTGACGTCTGCTGAAAATTTCATTATTACTTTTTCTTCATTTCTGTTTAAAAAACAGTTACACCTAGAAACAGTTAAGATCTTGGTGAGACGCCGAGTTACTGGATGTCTTATCTGGCCATCTAGATCGCAATTAACAGGCGCATGGTTAAGTTTTGAAAAACAGTCTTACAGTGCAAGGAACTGCATGCAGACGACACAATTTTGCAGACGAAAACTATCCAGTCGTGTTCACTTCATAGTTTTCTACTCTATGACGTCAAACCGCGGCTCCCCAGCTGCTTCAAGACAAACATATACCCCGAGTGGTAGACCACGTGACCAAGTACAGGCTCTGTTATAATTCTCTCTGCCTGCACGCTAGCAATAAATTCGCTATATATCATGCAAGCAGATTTTGATGAGACATTTCACCAGAATCTCAAATATTTGGCTGCATGATCTTGGTTTTTGAAAACAGCTTGGTGGACAATCAGTTAGACATTAAATTGTTAGCGTTTGAAACGTTAATGCAAACCAATTTAACTCTTTACCCGATAGAGAAGCATTCGGAGTCTTTTGTAGAGTAGACTAAGACCAGGCGGTACCTGTAGGAGTTGTCTTATCGACTTTGTTTTCTTATGGAATTCTACCGTTTCTGCCATGGCCAAACGTCATGTGTTCATATACCATATTAAGAAGTTGATGATGTCACTATTTCTTATATTAACTCATCCCCATCTAGACCAATTTTAGAAAGCAAAAACACTTTGAATAAATCTACTGAAATTTACAAAGCATTTACTAGAAAAAATAACCCTTTCTTTTAAAAACAAAACAAAACCTTTTTAGAATTGTATACTCTTGAAACCAATGTAATAAATAGAGCATTTGCTCCTATAAATCAAATGCTGTGTTTTATCACACTGTTTCAAAAATGGCTTCTGCAGAGGCGTCTGAATTGTCTGTATGGGGTAGGGATTAACCCTTGTCCCGCTATTCGCCACATCCTCGCATTTGCAAACAGTTTGGGCTTAAATGAGATACCGAGCAAATCGGTGTCTCATCAGGATCCAAGCTGTGTGACACTAGATCAATAGTTTCTCAAAGGCTTGTTCAAATTAGAGGTACTCATGCAATACTGCCCCGGATCCAACAGTTAGAATACATTTACATGTATTTCACAGCAGCTAACATCTGGATTAACCCTTCTCTTGCTGAATTTTAAAATACATTTCTTCATCTTTATCCATGTCCTGTTGTATAATTATATTATATCTTCACTGTGTACAAGTATTTCACTATGCAATCACTGCTGTGGAGTGCACTGGTTGCACAATCAACTTGTAAATAGTGCAGACTCTGATGAGACAGCTCCTGCAGGAGCTGTCTCATCTGGGTCTTCACTGTTTACCGGTTAGTATATTGACGCGAATAGCAAGCGAAGGATTAAGCTCCTGTGCTGTTTTGCACTTGGTAAATGATCTCCTGTAGGGGTGTACAATGTGCACAGTTACAGAAAACTTCGCACTTGATATTTAGATGGATGTTTAAGTAGACCATCTTTTGACCTGTACTCACTCTTTCCTTTTTATAAACGCATTTTTCACGCCTTTGCAAGCAGATTAGACCAGAATCAGACAGCGCCTATAGGATCCGTCTGATCAGGATCTGCTCTGTTTGCTTATGGAATTATAATATAAATCAGAGCCTATAGCTTCTATCAGTTACCAAAACATAATATTTACATTCGCCCTGCAACGTCCTTATATAACCTTATTCTAAAAAGAAAGTTGCATAACCTCATGAACACCGGAAGCACGTCATTCATTTCTTAAATATAAGAAATACAATTGAATATAAATATAAGAAATGAATGACGTGCTCCCGGTGTTCATGGGTTATGCAACGCATAGCTTTACGAGCAAAGATTCACGTGAAGCCCTTCGGGCTTCACTAACTTTGCTCGTAAAGCTATGCGTTGCATAACCTCATGAACACCGGAAGCACGTCATTCATTTCTTAAATGTAGATACGCCATTATTAACATGATCTTAACCCTTCTCTTGCTGAATTTTAAAATACATTTCTCCTTCTTTACCCATGCCCTGTTGTATAATTACACATATCTTCACTGTGTACAAGTATTTCGCAGTGCAATCACTGCTGTGGAGTGCACTGGTTGCACAATCAACTTGTAAATAATGTAATCCTGCAGGAGCTGTCTCATCTGGGTCTTCACTATTAACAGGTAGGTATATTGACGTGAACAGTAAGCGAATGGTTTTAATATGCGCCCATGATGTAATTATTTCTTACATGACTACCTATCAGGGAAAGGATTAAAGAGAGCATACAGTGTTTAAAGGGTACTGAACTACTGATGTTTAAAAGCTGGTGACTGCTTAACCCTTATCATGCTAAGCGCGACCTGACACGCATTTGCAAATAGTTTGGATCCAGTTGAGACGCCGAGTAACTCGGCGCATCATCAGAATCCCAGCTGTTTGATACTCGGTCAACGGGTTCTCAAACACTTGATCGAATCAAAAGTAGGCCGTGACATGCGCATACCGTTTAAATTATAACACGGGATTCCCGTGGTGCAGTTTTTCATGGTTCTCGGTTTCTCAGAGGTCCGACAGAAACTATCCCCCACGTGGCGACATATCACGTCCCGTTTCTGAATCCCGGTTCCACAACTGACGCTACACTGTAAAAGAACAAACAGACAATCGGAAACACGTCGGCTGAATTTCTATTCCGAGCTCGTCGGTTTTGATTGTCGGTGATGCAATGGTCCAAATGAGTCTGTTCTACAGTAGAATCTGTCTAATACGGCCATGAAAAAAGAGGTCTAATTAGTAATTATAGGTATGGAAGGCAGCTGGTAGCTTAACCCATTCCCTCATAATGACGACTTTTGACGACTCTGTAAAAGTCACTTTGTCAAACCTTTGTGATAAATACAGCATTTGCTCCTATAGTCCTGAGCAGATGCTCTATTTATAACAATGGCTTCAAACTACAAAATTCTAAAAATTTCCCTTTCTCTAGTTAATGCGCTTTTTCGGTTGATTTATTCAAAGAGGTTTATCTAAAAATAGCCAATGAGGTAATGGGTTAATGCAGTGTAAAAGTAATGCAGAAAAGCTCCTATAGGAGCTTTCTGTATTACTTTTCGCCTGCATTAAGCAACCGCCTGTTTTTAAGACTCCAATATTCAATAAATGAATGGCCGCTTAGGACAGTTTCTAGTGCACGTGTACTATAAAGCTTCAGGTGCATTTGTGATTAGCTCTGCAAACAGTTTGGATCCAGATGAAACGCCGAGTTAAAGACACCGGGTTACTCGACGTCTCGTCAGCATATTTGACAATCAGATTGTTTTGGGGGTTTTTTATATATAGATTATATAGTGAAAACTTTGAAAAACTTCTACTCTGATTGTCTGATGAGCGCTTCAGGGCCATTCTGTCCCTCTTGTTTATATAGATTATATAGATCCTTCCCTTCATGTAAACACAGAGCAGACCTAGCTGCAGTAGGAGCCACATGAACAGGATCTGCTCTGTTTGCTCATGGATATTTATTTAGATCGGACTATGCAGTTCCCTCACGGTGAAAAACACTCACTTTCCCGTGTCCCATTTAATTAATTCTTTCCAAAACTGGAGATCCCAAATGATTGTAGGTTAGTTAGAGGGTGTGCTAGGAAAGCCAGTTACCTCACTTTGCTCTTTAATTTTTGTTAACCTACATTCCAAACTCTTTCTGTCAAATGGTCAGTCCAAAGTTTGATTTAGGTCCAATGTCATAAAACTCCTAAGTTTGAGTCTGAAAGCAAGCTCAGAATCTGACCAATCAGATGATTGGGAATGATCTCAGACTTTTATAACATTTGGATCTGGATGAAGCGTGAGGCCTAAGCAATAGAATCATGTTTTATAGATCAATGCAGAAACTATTCCAGAAACAAATGGACATATAACCATTGTATTATACACCTGCGTGGGCCTCATAAAATAAATTAATTAAGTGAATGTTATATAGCAGTTAAATCTTCGGCATAAGGTATGCTGACCTTCCACATACGAGTTGATATAGGCATATTAGCATATTACTCCATATAAACACCTTACGCCTTGCAAACTGAGTAGACCAAAGTCAGACGGCCCCCGTGAGAGCCCTCAGATCAGGTTGTGCTCTGTCTGCTTATGAAGTTTTATAGATCTGGGTCTACATTTTCTGCCATCGCCAACACTTCCTTTGTTCATGAGACACTATAACATTCACCTAATTACAGTAAAACCTCTCTATAACGGCCACTAAATTACATCAAGTATTTTGTGTTAAAGTCAGTTGGTTGCTTAAAGCAAGGTGAAAGTAAAACAGAACGCTCCTATAGGAGCGTTCTGTTTTACTTTCACATTGCTTTAAGCAGCCACTTGCCCTAAATACCAACTAATTAACACAATTTAGTGGCCGTTATAGAGAGGTTTTACTGTAGTATGATGATATTATTTTTATATGATTATTCATGGAGTAAATGTTTAGAAGTGTGATACAATGTACTTACAATAGACCATTCTCCTGCGTACCACGTGGGACATATATACCCATTGCAAGACTTTCTGGAGGATGGACGGAGACTCTGACATAAACTGTCACGAACCAGCTGTTGCGTGCCGTCTTCAAATGTCTGTACGCATGTCACAATCCTCCAGGAAACTCCGCCCCCGCAGTCACGTGTGCAGTTTTGCCATGGACCAACGCGCCATCTGCAATTAGAACATATCTAAAACGCTCAAACTCGTCTGCTAATTTATAATATAATTTTCTATTTGCTTAGTTGTTTTTAAATTGTCGGTTGAGTGATAAGCATTTTGTATCCTTGTGCAACCTTGTGTTTCCTGTTCTCAAACTGTTTAAACTCATATCACGCTATCCGCGACCTAACTCACATTTGCAAATAGCTTGGATCCAGATGAGACGCCGAGTAACTCGGCGTCTCATCAGGATCCAAGCTATTTCACACTCGGTCAATGTTTTCTCAAATGCGTGATCTAATCCGAAGTAGTGAAACTTCAACCAGATTCAAATTTGAGCAAACATTACATTTTCACCATGGTGCAAGTGTTTAGCTACCGCTTGAAAACCACTGGGTTAACCCGTACCCCGCTATAAAAATAAGAACTGCTTGCGCTATTCTACAGTGTAATCCTTGGCCAGGATGCTATAATGAGGTGTCAGATATGGGTCTCAACTCATTGTAAAGTTCAAAAATCATTTTTCCGCTGATGTTGTTCATCTACGTAGAGAAATCCTATCGAGCTACATGTGATTGTAGTGTACATTTTACCACCTTATTTCACCCATTCCATCATATTGACGACTTTTGACGACTCTGTAAAAGTCACTTTATGAAACCATTTTGATAAATAGAGTATTTGCTCCTATAGGAGCAAATGCTCTATTTATCACATTGGTTTAAACTACAAAATTCTAAATTTTTCCTTTTCTCTAGTTAATGCTCCTTTTCGGTAGAATCTATTCAACGAGGTTGTACCTAAAATAGCCTATGAGATAATGGGTTAAAAGGTCCAAACTGTATAAGAACATAGAGACTATTGGTACAAAGATTGTAAGACCAACATTATAATAAGTCCTAATTTATAACGACCACTATATCGCAGATTGTGGAAATTACCACACATATTATTATACAGTAATTACTTCGGACGACAGAAAAATACGAGGGGCGTTCAAATATGAATGCAGTTGGTTGCATTTTGAGAAGTGTTAAATAAACATCCCGATTCTTCCAAATATTCACCTCCATGTTAAATACAGATTCAGTCTTTTAATCAAATTCTAAAGGCATTGTCATAACCTACGAGTTATACTGTTCTGACACTGAAATATAGCCGAACCGAGATTTTTGCGCTCTTGATATTTTCCTGTGCGTTTTTAACCGTTTTCATATAAACATGTTTTCAAGCATTTGCAAACAGAGTAGACCCAGATCAGACGACTTTTACAGGAGCCGGCTGATCAGGGTCTGCTCTGCTTGCTAGTGGAATTTGAAAGATCTATTTCTTTATTTCCTAAAATGGCTACAACGTTCAATCTTCCATATTTCATTATAACTGTAGTGTTCATGGATATTCAGTAGGTATTGAAATTTGGAATAAATATAGGACAGATTAATGGTTATGCCCTGGAAACAGGAAAAGGTCAACACTGACAAGGTCTGGTGAATAAGTAGGGCGAGGAAGCTCGACAACCTTTTCATGTTTCAGAAAGTCGCGTACAATGGCCGCCTTGTGTGAAGAAGCATTGTCATGCAACAGCTTGACACAACGTAAACCAATTGCTGGTCGACGTGTTTTTAAAATATTGTTTCAATTTGTGAAGAACCCTGCCTTTGTAAAGTTTTGGCATTTGCGCATTTTCCTTTTGGTATGGCAATTTGAATGCTAAGACCTTGATTTGAAAGAAGAATTCATCACATGTTTGACGTTCATTGTGTGATTTGCTATGCAAGGTCTTTGGCTCCCTTTTCTGGCCCATATTCTGTTTTGGATCTTTCGCTTGGGCTAATAAAAGTGAACCTATATTTCATCGTCGGTGATGATATTTGCAAAACAATTGATGGTTGTATTTGGAGAACGGTTTTAACAATGCTGCAATTTTTACACGGGAAAGTTTCTGTTCTTCTATAAGGAAATGGGGTATCCATCTGATACGTATCCTCCCCAATTTTAAATCTCGCTTGAGCATATGAGCAGCTCCTACTGAGACGCATAGAACCAGTCGGTCCCCTGGAATACTATAGTAAAATCTCGGTTATTCGAACACTCAAATACGCTTCATTATCTTTAAGACAGTTGGCAGCCTAATGCAGAGTGAGAATCGTGCAGAAAGCTCCATAGAGAAGGGAGATATCTGCATGCATTTCACCCTGTAGTCTAGTCACCTGACTAAACAGATTATTATCAAGATCATTATTATACAACATTTATATAACGCTCTTCCAAAGGATATGTGCGTTCAAAATATCTAAAAAAAATTATACTTTTACTGTATATATTTGGTCCTGTTGTATATATATTACTAGGTCTAAACTACTGAAACAAACAACAGTGATACACGCTAAGTGGGGATCTTCTCAATGAGACAATAACAACTATAATAACAATATCTATTTGACACTTTACTCCATGCATATTCATGTAGGAAATTATGGCATCATGAATATTAAATTAACTTTCATAATGCATATGAACGTACAAATTTTAGGTCATGCCATAACTTGTAGAATCAGATGTAAACAGAGAGGTCTGACCAATTTACTATGATTTCATAAAAAAACAGAGCAGACCCTGATCAGACTGCTCCTATAGTCTGCTCTGGGTCTACTCTGCTTGCAAAGGCATAGAATAATGTGTATTTATGGAGAAACGGATTATGATTCTAGCTTATCTTGATAAATAACAGTATTACAAGTCTTAAAATACTTCATTTAAAGTCAAACTCTTATACATCTCAATTGTTGCGGTTTGGGCTTAAACCGGGCCCTGGGCGTGATACTTACTCTGGAGGACACGCCCTCATGGTGCATGTCTGCCGAGTGTCTGCTGGTCGGATGATGTTCTCACAGTAGACCGAATCAACGATTTTACCTCGGTACTTGTCAAAGCACAGGAGACGCTTTTCTTGAACGCCTATCTAAGAAAACAGAACAATTGCACCTTAGAAAGTGGGTCTGTAATGGGGTGAGGAGGGTGGATCCTGTATGTTTCCGTTTCAAATGCATGCACTGTCAAATGCTACAATAGAACTTGTCTTAAGCGACCATCAAGAAGAGGTCTAATTATCGGTCCGTAAGGCACGTGGTAGCTTAATGCAGATTAAGTGTAATACAGAAAGCTCATATAGGAGCTTTCTGTATTACTTTAGCACTGCATTAAGCAACTACCTGTTTTTTAAGATCCACGTGTCCAATCCATATAAGGTCGATGAAGACAGGTTCTACTGTATTTCTCAATAGTGCATGGCATACCCCGTTACTCTAAATATACGTTTTAACGCCCTCTGCAAATTGGGTAGACCCAGATCATATAGCTCCAGAAGGGCTTAGTTCTGTTTGACTTTGAAATAATATAGATATGATTCTACAGTTTCTGCCATGAATGAAAATTCCTATACAGTAAAACAACTCTCTTTAACGATCACTAAATCGTGTTAATTAGTTGGTATATTAGAGCAGGTGGTTCTTAAAGCAAGGTGAATGTAAAACAGAACGCTCCTATAGGAGCGTTCTGTTTTACTTTCACTTTGCTTTAAGCAGCCACCTGCCTTTAACACAAAATAATTGGTGTAATTTAGTGGCTGTTATAGAGAGGTTTTACTGTATTCATCTGCCATTACAAAAATCAAGTCACTTACTATGCATATCATTATTTCTAATACATGTATTAATATCCATGAAGTAAAATGTTATGGGCGATTATTTTAAACACTTAGCCCGCTGTGAAAAAATAATGTCTGCTCAAATTTGGATCTGGTGCAATTTTGACTACTTTCGATTTGTTCAAGCTGTTGAGAAACTATTGACCGAGTGTCAAACAGCTTAGGTGCTGATGAGACGCCAAGTTATGTAGTACATGTATCTCATCTGGGTCCAAGCGTTTTGCAAACGCGAGTCAGGTGACGGTTAGCTGAATAAGAGTTTCATATAAATTGTGAAACTATGGCATTTTCTATATCATTCCTGTTATCTTATCTGTCGTGGGTACCAGCGCTCTATACTGCCAGATGTATTAATGATGTTAGAATCTAAAGAACATTTTCGAACAAAAATATATTAAAATCAATGAAACTGTAATAGATATTTGCATATTACTTAACAGAGTCAGGTATAAGACATATGTCTAACAGAGTCAGGTATAAGACATATGTCTCAATAATGTGTATTTTCTCTCATACTAAAAACTGTTATACATGCATTGAATATGGGAAAACCACCTCTGCTTTTCATCAACTTTTATGTGGATTCACACAACATTTGGACCAAGATAAAACTCCCCGAGGCGACTATTAATTTGGTCTTCAATGAAATTATCTTGGCTAGAATTCACAGAATTTCTGTAAGCATACATCAGTTTCGTGCAGATCTAAGAAATGGTTTCCACATAACATAGATAACATCCATTTTGTGAATAATGCATGCCTTTACGATGACAGGTGATTATGAGGTTATTTTGATGCAATTATCATTTTCATTACCCCTGCCGGAAGGCGTTTGACAGAAAGCGTATTCACGGAAGCTCTTTGTGGCATGGCCTATCTGAAAATCAAACAACTTGTGGCTTTTTAACTCTCATCCTGTTATCTGCGACATGACTCGCATTTTCAAACAACTTGGATCCAGATGAGACGCCGAGTAACTCGGCGTCTCATCAGGATCCAAGCTGTTTGACACCCGATCAAAATTTTCTCAAAAGCCTGATTGAACCGTAAGTAGTGATAATTGCATCCATCCAAAACTGAACAGACCTTATATTGTTCACAGCAACATTGCAAACAGTGTAGACCCAGATGAGAGAGTTCCGGGTTAATGCTTACACTTTAGCCTGCTGAGCAAATTATTTTTACAGAATTTTTTATCTACTACATTTTCAAAATTCAAGCTATGATCAATTTCTATTCCAAAATGCAATCATGATGTCAAACAGTTTGGATCCTGATGATGCTCCGAGTTACTCGGCGTCTCATCTGGATCCAAACTGTTTGCATAGGTAATCACTCATCCGCCCATAGCAGGCTAAAGGTTAAACCTTAGCTGGCTGTAAAATATTGACATTTACAAACTTGTCCTGCTGTATAGTTACAACATAACCTGGTTATATCTACAAGCATACATTGCTAGTATCACAGATTGAATCCTGATTAGACGCCAGGTTACTCAGCGTCTCGTCTGGCTCCAAACTATTTCCAAAGTTCACCACGATTTCTCCTTTAGCATGTTTAAAGCTAATCGTGGGGTACATTTGTACGCCTGTCAAACCGTCGCCAACAAAAACTCGACAACTAAAATGTAAAACAAAATGATATATCTTTTCCAATTATTTTAAATCCAGGTTGCCGTGTTACTCATTGCTCATCTGGATACAAACTATCTTGCATATAATATCACAAACTCACCAGCATTATGGCAAAACGTATATTCTTATCTCGACAAATTATGTTCATGAATGATGATTACGTCCAGCAAGGCTTTTACATACAACGGTCTCAAATTTCGCTGCTAATTTACCCATCATATCATTACGAAATGGCAATACAGTGAAACCCGTCTAAACCCGAATTTTAGTAAAGAAGAAACTCTTTTAGACAGGTGACTGCTTAACCCATTCCATCATATTGACGCCTTTTGGTGCCTCTGTAAAATCACTTTTTGAACCATTGTGATAAATAGAGCATATGCTTCATAGGAGCAAATACTCTATTTATCACAATGGTTTCCGAACTACACACTTCTGAAATATTCCTTTTCTCTAGTTAATGTTCCTTTTCGATATACATGTATAGAGGTTCTTACATAAGTGTTCAATAAACTCGTTTAATATTATGAATATGACACTTGCTAAAGCTCGTGCCATATCATTATAGTAAACTCGTTTCATAAATACAGTATGTAATGGACACGAATGTAAGATTCTTTTTATCACATAAGCCTTAAAAATGCCATAGAAAATGAAACATGCTAAAACTGGTGGCTGTTTCGGCCATTGCTTAAAACAGCGAAGTAATACAACCGACGACGCACATGGAGCGTTACGATTGGATAACGCTTAAATGAGCGCTACGATTGGCTAACAATTGCTTATTGGCATAAAATATGCACTAGTGCATTTCCGCGATATACGACACTCTGTTACGGCACTCCTACAAGGCAGGTTATGTGATAAATTTATATATTCTGAAAATAGCCTAAAAGGGAATTGATTAATGCATGATGCAAGTCACGCAGGATGCTCCTTTGGGAGCTTTCTGTATGACTTTCACACGGCATTAAGCTGCCACCTATTTTGTCCATGAATTTATAGTAGGTATTGAAATTTGTAATAAACATAAAACAGCGAATGAGTTAATGCAGAACGGCTTGATTTTATGTTCTGTCACGCGATTTCATGTCAAATTTTAATTTATTTAATTGAAAAATAGGCACAATATAACTTTAATGCAGCATGATATGTGTGCCTTTTTAACACTTTCCCCGTTCTATGTTTATTACAATTTTCAATACCTACTGAATATTCATGGAAAAATAGTTATAATGACTATGGAAGGTGGAACAGTGTAGCCATTTTAGAAACTAAAGAAACAGGTCTATCATATCCCATTAGCAAACAGAGCAGAACCTGATCAGACGGCTCCTATAGGAGCCGTCCGATCTGGGTCTACTCTGTTTGCAGATGCATGAAAACACTTTTATATGAAGGAAGTGATTAACATTACGTTCGTTTTGTATTAAGCAGTAAACTGCTATAGGAGCTTTCAGCATTACCTTCGACGTGCATTAAGCTGTGTACTTGTTCAGATTAATCATTAGAAATCGGCTGACTCGAACCTCTGTAACCTCAAAATAATTTGAATGGTCCCTTAAAGTTCGAGATATCGAAGTGCCATCATTTCTTACATGCCTACTCACGTGATAAAGGGACAGAAAATGTCTACTGTACTACAAGCGCCTAGTGTAACTAACCAGAAGACGAATAATGTCAGTGAAACTGATCACATAAACGGCCACCGTGAACGTGTTGCATCAGAACATGCCCTTTAAGCTTGAAATTGTTCGTAGCGAAAATCAAGTCGGCTAAACCCTTTCCCTGAAAGAAGCGCATTTTGGAGCATTTGCAAACAAAGTAGACCAAGACTACAAATCTCCTATAAGAGCCGTTTTATTGGGATCTAATCTGTTTGCTTATTAAGTAATGCAGATTTGATTCTATTATTTCTACCATGGCCACAATGATCATGTGTTCATAACTATGCTATTATGAAAATTAGCGTCAATATGTCTTACACGAATATTCACCAGGGAAGGGGTTAAAAGAGGTGTCAACTGACACTGAGAAAACTGTACCTCGTACATATCAACTCATTCTCTCCTAGACTATTGTAAGACCGACCCTCTTTGAATAAATCTACCGAAAAGGAGCATTTACGAGAAAAATATTAGAATTATGTAATTTAGAAACCATTGTAATTAATAGAGCATTTGCTCCTATGGAGCAAATGCTCGATTTATCACAATGGTTTCCAAAAAATGACTTCTACAGGGGCGTCAAACTGCGCCAGTAGGAGGGAATGGGTTAATGTAAGATATATTCAGAAATTGATTGTTGAGAGTATCAACGTAGATGTAGATGTAGATTATCAACTAGCTGAGTTTCGAAAATGGCAAATGAAGACAGAGTTTTGACCATGCCCAGAAACTGTACAATATGATCTTTACTACGTCATAAGCAAACAGAGCAGACCCAGATCAGACGGCCCCTATAGTAACTAGCTGACTTGGGTCTATACTGTTGACAAATATATTAGAAGTCGCATTTTTAAAATGTTAATGCTTAACCCTTATTAAATTAAGAGAAACCTGGCTGTCGTTGACAAACAGCTTGGATCCAGATGAGATCGTCTCACCAGGATCCACGATATCTGGCAATAAGATCAGTCATGTTTAACCAATTCTCTCATATTGAAACCTTGCGGCGCCTCTATAAAGTCATTTTTTGAAACCACTGTGATAAATACATGTAGAGCATTTGCTCCATTGAAGCAAATGACCTGTATATCACAATAATTTCAAAACTACTTAATTCTGAAAATTTCCTTTTTTTTCTAGTAAATGCTCCTTTTCGGTTAAAATAGCCTATGAGGGAATGGGTCGAAAAGCTTGAACGAATTGGATGTAAATACAAATGTGTTCTAGACCAGGGGTGTGGGCAGACAGTTGTTTCAGCACGATACGGGTTAAATGGGTAGCTATTATTCGAACATTAGCATACGACCGCTAACTCAATTGGCACTAGGATGTCTAGTTTTAACCGCTCGACCGTGATGTTGTCCGACACCAGAATATAAGCATTTATAAGCGTTGAGTTGTAGATAAGAATAGTACCGATTTACAGTAAACCCTCTCTATTTCGAACACTAGCTAATCCGAACACTCGCTTATCCGAAAACTCGCTAATTCGAATACACAAATAAGTATTTGTTTGTTTGTATCGGGGAATTACATAGTTTTAACAGAATTTCAATTAAATCGCTACGTCCATCTAGTTACAGGGGCTTGGAATATGTTGCATTGTTCCACCGACCTACTGCAGGCTAGCTGGAAGGCTTCCTCATATGAGTGAGTGAGTGAGTTGGGTTTTACAGCACTGCGACACTAAATAGGTCATATAGCGCCGATGAATGAGATGCCATGATGATGAGGGATGATATCAGGAAGATGATTCCTCATATGATAAATCCAAATGCCCAGACAAATAAGTATCATTACCAGTTGTGTGCATGACTTCCATTCTGCATTAAGCAACCACCTGTCTAAAATATTCAAATATCCTTTGAATGGAAAAGTAGTAAAGTCAAGCAGGCAAAGCCACATGCAAGACGCAACCACCACCAAAACACCGATAGACAGCATGACACACACACACACACACAACCACGCACCCAAACGCGCACACACACACACACGAAATGAACACAGAAAACACCAAAATACACACAAGAAACAGGGACAAACGTTCCACAACATGAACAAACAACAAGCACAAAGACGCAAGGCAAACAAAAGGAAGGGTGACAAAGAGAGTACCGCCTTGGCACGGTCAGCAGCAAAAACACCACTGGGGGTTTAAACCGGTTTACGGACGTCCTAACCTCACATTTCTCTCAAAGTCACCCTAGCTTTACAAATATTGTAAATAAAGGTATCCCCGCTGGACTTACCCACAACATAGACGACGGTGAACACAGGACAACATGTAAAACATAGCATAATAACTGTGACAATCCGTCAAATATGTACTCAATGACTTTGCTGAAGTCAGAGCACCTGCAGGTAAGCCGTTAAGGGCACGACAGGGAAAAAGTAATACATGAGTCTGGTAAGCTCCTCCTGTATCCAAGTTTAAGAGTATACCATCATAGAGTACTACCCTCGGCCTGTCATCGCGCAAGCAAAGAGGGAAGCGTAGCTACCGACTGTAAAAGGGTCGATAACCAAACATGCAAAGTGTTGCAATATAATAGGATCATAACCTTTCTTTTTAAATGTTTTAATGCGTTTAATAAACAAATCATGAAAATAGATATGACCCCGAATTTTCCTAAGTTTGTAGATAACATCCCCATAAAATTCTGGTTGAGAAATGCCTTGTCGCAGTAACGTCCGTAGATTGCAATTATATTTACTAATGAGAGGTAAATTTCGATAATAAAATTTAGAAAAGGTTTTCCGAAGTTTGTGATATCTGTAACCTTGCTTAAGAAGTTTATCAGTTATAACTAAATTACGTCTGTTAAAATCTTCAAGCAAAGAACAGGCTCGGGCAAACCTAATAAGTTGAGAAATATAAACCCCATAAGATGTAGAACGTGGCACATCCCCATCTAGAAAAGGATAATTAACAATTTTAAAATTAAAATCTTCTCTTTTATCGTATACTTTGGACGAAACTTTATCATTTGTAATTGAAAGATTCAAATCTAAAAATGAAGCATTAATGTCAGATTGATTAGCTTTGTTTAAAGACAGTTCTTTTGGGTAGATTGAAGAAACCATAGCATCAAAATAAGGATTATCTAAATTCAAAATATCGTCTAAATACCTTGAAGTTTTATTAAAAGCATTAACAATATCGGTCTGTGTATCAGGTTTTAAGCTAAGCATAAAATCCCTCTCGTAGCAATACAAAAACAAATCTGCAACAAGAGGGGCACAATTTGTACCCATGGGTATACCAACAACTTGACGATATATGGTATCCCCATAACGCACAAATATATTATCTAAAAGAAAGGTAAGAGATCTACAAACATCAAGGCAAGTCCACATTGTGTAATGTTCAACTTCTGAATTCGAAAAGAATGAACGTTGAACATTACAAGCAATGAACATTTTGTTTTCTCTGGCAAAGGTTTTTTCTATTAATTTAATAAGTTTATCCTTTATAAGATGGTGAGGTAGAGTAGTATAGAGTGTAGAGAAATCATAAGAGCTCAGTAAAGAAATGTTATACTGTTCATTTTCAAGTTTTGTTAAAACATCATTTGAATTTTTTATGGACCAAAAAACATTAATACCAGAATTTTCATATATTTTATCACAGTAGCGTTTAACATGTTCTTTGATCGTAGTAAGACAGGACGTCAAAAGTATAGATAATTTAGTAGTGGTACAACAGCTAGAGTTGGCAATAAAACGCGACTTATAAGGGTTATTATGTAGTTTCGGAATCCAGTACAATATACCGAATATATCAGTTCCACTAGCAGTCCTAACATTTATTGGTAGTTCGGCTGGATGTCCTACTTGTGGAAAGCAATTTTCTTAATTCTAATCCCCCCACATGGGACCAGGTAGGTATTGTAATTGACTCTGTAGCATTATGAACGTTCATTTTTAATATTAAAATATGGATGTAATGAGAATAAAATGTTCACATCTAATTTTAAAACATGGATGTAATGATAATAAAATGTAATACATGTAGTTGTAGTCTACAACTGACCATTATGAAACGGTTCACTGTATAAGCATGTCCATTTTAGAGAGGTTTACTGTATAAGGATAACTGCTGTGCAGGTGTTTTCTGTATAAGTGTTACTGTTGTACAGAGGTGAACTATATAAGTGTATCCATGGTGACTGTTGTAAAGAAGTTAACTGTATAAGTTTGACTGTTGTAAAGAAGTTTACTGTATAAGTGTGACTGTTGTAAAGAGGTTTACTGTATAAGTGTTAATGTTATAAAGAAGTTTACTTATAATTGTGACTGTTGTAAAGACGTTTACTGTATAAGTGTGACTGTTGTAAAGAGGTTTACTGTATAAGTGTTAATGTTGTAAAGAAGTTTACTTATAAATGTGACTGTTGTAAAGAAGTTTACTGTATAAGTGTGGATGTTGTCCAGAGGTGAATTGTATAAGTGTGACTGTTGTACAGAGGTGAACTGTATAAGTGTAACTGTTGTAAAGAGGTCTACTGTATAAGTGTAACTGTTGTGCAGAGGTGAACTGTATAAGTGTAACTGTTGTAAAGAGGTTTACTGTATAAGTGTAACTGTTGTGCAGAGGTGAACTGTATAAGTGTAACTGTTGTAAAGAGGTGAACTGTATGAGTGTAAATGTTATAAACAAGTTTACTTTATATGTTTGCGTGTTGTAAACTTGGTTACTGTATAGATGTGGCTGTTGTAAAGAGGTTTACTGTACAAATGTGACTGTGGTAGGAAGGTTTCCTGTATAAAAGCGACTATTGTACAGAGGCTTACTGTATAAGTGCAAACGTTGTAAATGGGTATACTGTATAAGTGTGACTGTTGAAAAAGAAGTTTACTGGATAAGCGCGACTGTTGTACAGAGGTTTAATTTAAAAACCGTTTGATGATTAATGCAAGGCGAAAGTAATGCAGAAAACTCATATGGGGTCTTTCTGCATTACGTTCGTCCTGCATTAAGCTACCGCCTGTCTCTACCACTCATATTTTACCTGTTTTTTGTTGATGGCTTTAGAGAAGCTGCGAGTATTTCACTGCAAGCGACCGGATTCCACGACGCAGTTACGGTAAACTTGCCCTGATAACTTATCATTACAATGACGGTATTTTCGGCACGGAAAAAACGTAGTATTTTCACCTGTAAACTAATCTTTGCGCATTCAGATCAATACACCCCTCGCCTTATTCACTGTGCACCCTGATCGAACGTCAGGTAATATTGGGCCCGATTTAGCAACAAACTGTTTGACTTCTAAACCAAATGTGCTGTAAAGTCAGTAGGTAAGAATACAGAATGTTTTCAAAATTTTAGCAAACTATACTTTGAAAGCAGGCAGCATTTTCAGCAGACGAAAGATAAATTCCATCTCTACTGCGCCTCGTTAATTGAAGCTGACACTTATTCTCGTCTGCATAATTGTCGTTTGCTTCAGTTTTCATCTATAATTTTCCTTTTTTGTAACAAACACAACATATTCATAACACTATACAGTTTGGATCCTGATGTGAGACGGCGAGTTAGTTGGTATCTCATCTCAATCCAAACAGTTCGCAAAGTTTATCATATGTTTGCCATTGGATGCGAAAGAATTAATTAAAGCTGACATATATCACATCTGAATTTTTGCAAGCCTTTAAACTGCAAAAAATACCAATCGACGAAACCGTCTCATCTGTTAGATTTAGGACTTGGATAAAAACTTAAATAGAATGTATAAATACTTTCGAATTTTCAAACAGTTTGATTCGGATTGGATATCGAGTGTTCCTGTGTTTTAGATCGAGAACACAAAAAGTGTTTATAATGAGCTACATATAGTTATGGTTTACAAGTCTGTTCGTCAGTTTAAAAGTGTCGTCTGCTTTTAATAATCAATCATTATTTAGAAATACTCACTTTGAGAAGGTGTGAAAGCGAAACCATTCTGACCATGTGCAGTCTGGTGCGAATGTGTTTTGTTTTCTAATCTGGATCAAACTCGTTTGAAAGGCTAACGTGTCTAGATTTGCTTGAGGAGCAAAAACTCATTTGATTAGTTCTGGCATCTGCAGGCTTTTATCAACTGATTACTTCCAAGTTAGCCTTCAGCGCGTACAGCAAACTAAACAATCGTCATCTAAACGTGCTGTCTGCTTCAATTATAAAAGTACATGTTCTTCCACTTCATTTCAAAAACAACAGTAGCGCATGCAGTGCCAAACAGTTTGGGTCCTGATTAAAAGCCGAGTTATGTTTCTTGGCGTCTCATCTTCATGCAATCTGTTTACAAATGTCTTCAAAAATTGGTCCATGGTGTTGAAAGTCTTAACCTTCCGCGCGCTGAGTAAAATGCAGTCTGCTGAAATTTTCGTTTGTTTGCCTCTAAATAACGAAACTATTCAACATCTCTGTCAAATTACAACTTGTGTAACACACCAGAGGTCCATATATGAACATGTTCAAGAATAATCATTTTATTTCTCCACCAAACTCTATGGTGTGAATCTTTAGATTCGTCTCGAGTCACAATCTTTAGACTCGTCTCGAAGAGACAAATCTAAAGAGTAGTTAAATCATAGGGTTTGGTGGAGAAATGGCGATTTTAGTATTTGAAATACGCACATCTGTTGCAATGACACACGGTTTGAATCTTGACGTGGCCATGCGTTCCTCATCTACATCCATACTGTTTAACCCTGTACCTCATTTCTCATCTACATCCATACTGTTTAACCCTGTACCTCATAGTGACGCCTTTTTACGCCTCTGCAACAGTCGCCCGTTGAAACCATTGTGATAAATGGAGCATTTGCTCCCATGGGAGCAAATGCTCTATTTATCACAATGGTTTCAACCTACAACATTCTAAGATTTTCCTTTTCTCTAGTTAATGCTCCTTTTCGGTAGATTTATTCAAAGTGTTTGGATCTAAAAATAGCCTATGAGGTAATGGGTTAACCCTTTACGTGATACAGACTCCAGTTCACGACTTTTTCACTCCTGGTCACACTTTTCACGCATTTGCAAACAGAGTGGGCTCAGATCAGACAGCTCTTATAGAAACTACCTTATCAGGATCTACTCTGTTTGCCTTTAGATACATATTCTGTAGAACTGATTCTAAAGATTAAACCGAGTCAAAATGTTCCCTTATTTAGAAACCATTTAAAAATTTAATCAACGAATATTCATGAAGAGATAAATTCTTGCATAATTTTATTCAAAGGGTTAAAACAAACAATAAAAACTTCCGCCCAGCAACGCCTGAATGTTGACTTCATATCAAACATGCGCATATAAATTATGCACGCTAAATGCGCGCTACGAACAAACGCCGGGTTGTGGGCCGTGATTTACAATGCATTTCGATGTTCAGATTTCATTATTTACGTACGCCTATCAGATTATCTAAAATTGTTGTGTCACATCAACGCTATTTTGAGCATTAAAATGTGCAGCTGCAGAATATTTCATGAATGCACTGTGCAATTTGAACCAGTAATCAGATGTTAATTAATGGAAGAGGGTGTTCTTCTTCAGAAGCACTATTTATAACACCACATTCCTATGTTTGTGATGCTGTTTAGTTTAACCCTTTCCCTCATATTAACGCTTGTTCACGACTTTTGCAAATAGAGCAGACCCAGATCAGACTGCTCTGATTGGAACCGCATGATCAGGATCTGCTTTGTTTTCTTATGAATTTGTATGCAGTAAAACCTCTCTAAAACGGCCAGTAAATTGTGTTAATTAGTTGGTATTTAGGGCAGGTGACTGTTTAAAGCAAGATGAAAGAAGCCACCTGCCTTTGACACAAAATATTTTTATGCAATTTAGTAACCGTTATAGAGAGGTTTTACTGTACATATGATTCTACAGTTTCTACTTATACGAAAACAATATATGTTCATATGCCATTAAAGATTCCAACTTATAGATGTGTGTTCATGGTGCCATTATATATTAGATAAATATTAGTCTTTGCAGAGACATCGAGATGCATCGGAGTACAATACGGCAATTATAACACGGCATTATATCAGTGGCAGTTAATCATTTACCTCATGAATAATTATGTAAGAAATAATGACATTATGAATATTAGTCAGCTTATCTTTTGTAATGAACACAAACATTTTGTCCTTGGCAGAAACCGGTTCTACATTGGTCTTCTGATCTGGGTCTGCTCTATTTTATGCAAAGGTGTTTAAAGTGTATCTTGTCGTAAAGCCAAGTCATGTAGAGGGTATACCTCTTAGAACGTAAAGATCAAACAGAAAAAAAACCGTCGTTATACAGTGGGTAGGATGTATAGATCAAACAGAAAACCTGTCGTTATACAGTGGGTAGGATGTATAGATCAAACAGAAAACCTGTCGTTATACAGTGGGTAGGATGTATAGATCAAACAGAAAAACTGTCGTTGTACAGTGGGTAGGGGGTCTCAAACTTACTAAATGCAGGATGAAAGTCATGCAGAAAGCTTCTTTGGTAACTTTTTATATGTCTTTTAACCTGCAGTAAGCTATTACAACACTGAATATCTTTAGACCCAACTTCTTCGAATCAATCTACTGAAAAGGAACATTTAATAGAAAAAGGAATTATTTTAGAGGCAAATGTCCTATTTATCACTAAGATTTAAAAAGGGGACTTTAACAGATGCGTCAAAAGAAGTCAATGTGAGTAAAATGTTTAAGCTACAACCTGTCTTACAGGCCTGCATTTATACTTAATCTAACGCCCACTATAGAGAGGGTTTACTGTAGATTATGCTCTTAATCTGATAGGTCGGCCCAATTGGGCCTTTTTCAAAGAGTAAAATAGATACGAATATTCTACATGCAAAACACAATATATATACATGTATATATAATTCATTTTTGGGAAAGTTCGCTGACGCTGTGTTAAATAATGATTGTCATTTGCCCACAGAACTCAAGCTGGCTTGTGTTCGCCCCTCTTTTACTTTCAAGTAATATTTTTCTCACGGGAATTTGCACGTCTGTGCATACCCTGGTTTGGACTCAAACTAAACGATTTGTACACATTTATAATTAATTTGCTCGAAGTGGCATTTGAGTTCACTATCCGAGTGGCCAATGCTTTATCATTTGGACTTATGTATACCTTTAAAATAGATCCCTATTGGTTAATCGTGACAAAATGGCTGTCATTTAAACTGATAATACATTTTTATTCAAAATCCCTGACATCTCAGATCAAATGGCATTTGCACACGTGTACTAAACCTACTTGCATTCGCTCTTAACCCTTTCCCTGTTCTATTCATTCCGAATTTCAATACCTACTGAATATTCATGGACATAATAGCTACATATGTACAATGAAATGTGGAATAAGGAACATTGTTGTTATTTTAGAAAATAATGAAAGAGATCTATCAAATACGATAAACAAACAGAGTATACCCTAACCAGATAGCTCCTACAGGAGCCGTCCAATCCGCATGGGTCTGCTCTGTTTGCAATGCGTGAAAATTAGTGTATATTAAAAGAAATTGTTAAGTTTATTGGCATTCGCGTACAAGGTATCAAACAGATCAACATTGTGACAGTAATTGACTGGTTCGGATGCCTCACATAAGGAGTATAAGCTGCTGTCGTTTGAAACATGTGAACTATAATTAGGTGACTTGACCTAATATGTCATATGTAACTTATAAATGACTGGTTTGTACCATGCGGACTGTAACTGACCGATATTTGTCATATGTAACTTATAAATGAGTGGCTTGTACCATGTAACAGTTATAAATGACTGGCTTGTACCATGCGACTGTAACTGACCGATATTTGCCATATGTAACTTATAAATGACTGGCTTGTACCATGCGGACTGTAACTGACCGATATTTGTCATATGTAACTTATAAATGACTGGTTTATACCATGTAGACTGTAATTGACTGTCATTTGTTGCATGCGGACTCTCACTGGCTATTCTTTGTCGCATATTGACTGTAATTGAATGTCATAATTGACTTATTTGTTGCATGTGGCCTGAAACTGATTGGCATTTGTCCGCGTGGACTGTAACTTATATCATCTGTTGTATGTGGGGCACATGACGCATATAAAACTGTAACTGCATGCCTGTCATTTGCGGTATGTGAGCTTGATAGACTGGCAAGTGAAACATAAGTGACTGTCATTTGTCGCATGTTCACTGCAGCCGACTGTTATTTGTCGTATGTGAACTATGATTGACTATTATTTGTCGCATGTGGGCTGTCAATGACTGCAATTTCTTGCATGTAAACTATCACTGACTGTCATTTGTCGCATGTTCACTGTAACCGGCTGTTATTTGTAGCATGTGCACTATGACTGTCATTTGTCGCATGTTCACTGTAACAGGCTGTTATTTGTAGCATGTGCACTATGACTGTCATTTGTCGCATGTTCACTGTAACCGGCTGTTATTTGTAGCATGTGCACTATGACTGTCATTTGTAGCATGTGCACTATGACTATCATTTGTCGCATGTTCACTGTAACCGGCTGTTATTTGTAGCATGTGCACTATGACTATCATTTGTCGCATGTTCACTGTAACAGGCTGTTATTTGTAGCATGTGCACTATGACTGTCATTTGTAGCATGTGCACTATGACTGTCAATTGTCGCATGTTCACTGTAACCGACTGTTATTTGTAGCATGTGCACTATGACTGTCATTTGTAGCATGTGCACTATGACTATCATTTGTCGCATGTTCACTGTAACCGGCTGTTATTTGTAGCATGTGCACTATGACTATCATTTGTCGCATGTTCACTGTAACCGGCTGTTATTTGTAGCATGTGCACTATGACTGTCATTTGTCGCATGTTCACTGTAACAGGCTGTTATTTGTAGCATGTGCACTATGACTATCATTTGTCGCATATTCACTGTAACCGGCTGTTATTTGTAGCATGTGCACTATGACTATCATTTGTCGCATGTTCACTGTAACAGGCTGTTATTTGTAGCATGTGCACTATGACTATCATTTGTCGCATATTCACTGTAACAGGCTGTTATTTGTAGCATGTGCACTATGACTATCATTTGTCGCATGTTCACTGTAACCGGCTGTCATTTGTAGCATGTGCACTATGACTATCATTTGTCGCATGTTCACTGTAACCGGCTGTTATTTGTAGCATGTGCACTATGACTGTCATTTGTCGCATGTTCACTGTAACAGGCTGTTATTTGTAGCATGTGCACTATGACTGTCAATTGTCGCATATTCACTGTAACCGGCTGTTATTTGTAGCATGTGCACTATGACTGTTATGTGTAGCATGTGCACTATGACTATCATTTGGCGCATGTTCACTGTAACCGACTGAAATTTGTCGCATATGAACTGCCATTGACTATCATTATCGCATGTATACTGTCACTGAGAGGCTTTTGTCGCATGTGGACTATGACTGACTGCCAATTGCCACATGCATTCTGTCACTGATTTGCATTTGCACACTTATGTTTAGACTACATATAAGTAGTATACCTAGCCTAATAAAATCTGGTATTTTCATATACGAATTTCTGTACATCTGAACCCAAACGAAAAGGTTTATTGAGCTAAAATGTAAATACAGCCGCAGTAGTATGACCACTAAGAAGAACTCTAATTTAAGGTTTTAAAAGCAGACAGAATCTTAATGAAAGAAAGCTCGAATAGAAATTGCCTGCATTACGTTCGCCTTGCATTAATCAATCAGCTCCTTTATGAGTCACTTATGTAAATGTCATCAAATGGTCGCTTTAGAAGGGTTTACTGTAATCAATATCAAGTTAAATATCTTAACCCTTTCCCTGTTCTATATTTAATCCAAATTTCAATACCTACCGAATATCCATTGACAAAATAATTATGAAGAAATATGGAAGGTGGAACATTGCCATTTTAGAAAGCAAAGAAACAGATCTATCAAACTCTATTAGCAAACAGAGTAGACCCTGATCAGACGGCTCCTCTAGGAGCCGTCTGATCTGGGTCTACTCTGTTTGCAAATTCGTTTATATGAGGGAAAGGGTTAACCCTTTCCCCCATAGATATTCATGTAAGACATAATGACGTCATGGATATTAATTAGATTATTTTTACTATGTCATATGAATCCAGGATGTTTTGACTCATGCAGAAACTTTAGAATCAGATATATATCATACAATAAGCAAACAGAGCAGACCCTGGTCAGACCGCTAGCATAGGGGCCGTCTGATCTGGGTCTAATCTGTTTGCAAAGGCATATTTATGGAGTAAAGGGTTAATATGTTTGTTGTTGCTGTTGACGTTGTTGTTGTAACTTTGGTGGTGCTCTGTTTGTTATTTGTACAGTGACATAATGAAAATAAAACTGTTAACATTCCGGTGAAGCAGATTGGACTAGACTTTTTCAAATAGACAATAAACAGGCACACATGAACGTTAGCTTTTTGTTTACATAAAATACATACTAATACATCCGTTTTTTCTTGAGTGCATTAATCTTGTAAGTGACTTGTTTTGTCCCAATAATAAGTAATAGACAGGCGACTACATAGATCATCGGTGCCAGTGGTAATTGTTAGCATGAAGGAAGGCTGGCAAGGAATGCACCCAACAATGTCTACCTATTTCCTTTTTACCTGCTAAACGTGACCTGGCTGATGTTACAAACAGCTTGGGTCCTGATGAGACACCGAGTAACTCGGCGTCTCATCAGGATCCAAACTGTTTGATACTCCGTCATAGTTACTCAAAAGCTTGAACGAATCACAAGCCAGTAAAAATGAAGCAGATCAGAGTTTGAATAGACCCCAATTTTTCCGGCAAGCTAAAGATTACCACTTACCCCGCTGTAAACAGTAATGTTGTTTCAAATTTGAACCTGTGCAATTTTGGCATACAGTAAAACCTCTCTATAACGGCAACTAAAGTGTGCTAATTAGTTGGTATATTAGGACAGTTGGCTACTTAAAGCAAGGTTAAAGTAAAACAGAACGCTCCTACAGGAGCGTTCTGTTTTACTTTCACCTTGCTTTAAGCAACCACCTGCCTTTAACACAAAATACCTGATGTGATTTAGTGGCCGTTATAGAGAGGTTTTACTGTACTTTCTTTCGATAAACGTTGAAGAAATCATTGACCGCCAAACAGTGTAAAACAATTTGGATTCTTATGAGAAGTCAGGTTACTCGGCGTTTCATCAGAATCCAATCTATGTGTAGATGCGAGTCAGGTCGTAGAGTTAAATCTTATACCGCCAAATAAATGTCGTCTGCAAAGATGATCGTCTGCTTCAGGTTTCTTACAAAACCATTACCAGTGTGTCAAACAGTTTAACTCGTATAATCAGCTCCTGATCCTGTAACGTGGTACGCGTAATACTAGCTTGCATATGGCGGTAAAAATACCCGCTATCTTAAACCTTATCCTGCTACCTTAAACCTTATCCTGCTACCTTAAACCTTATCTCGCTACCTTCAACATTATCCAACTACCTTAACCCTTATCTCGCTACCTTAAACTTATCCCACTACCTTAACCCTTATCTCGCTATCTTAAACTTATCCCACTACCTTAACCCTTATATCGCTATCTTAAACTCATCGCACTACCTTAACCCTTATCTCGCTATCTTAAACTTATCCCACGACATTAACCTTTATCTCGCTACCTTAAACCTTATCCCATGACATTGACCCTTATCTCGCTACCTTCAACCTTATCCCGCTACCTTAAACCTTACCCCGCTACATTAAACCTTATCTCGCTACCTTAAACCTAATCTCGCTACCTTAAACCTTGCCCCACGACATTAACCTTAAACCTTATCCCACTACCTTAAACGTTATCCAGCTACCTTAACCCTTATCCCGCTAAATTAACCTTTACCCCGCTATCTTAAACCGTATAAATACATAAACTGTAGGATTTTATCTATTTAGTTCCGTAAGCAAACGGAGAATACCCTGATCAGACAGCTCCAGTAGGAGGGTCTACTCTGTTTTTCTTAATTGTGTGAAAAGGTGCTATATGAGGGAAAGACTTAATATAAGAAGGGTTGTCTTATACAGATATATCAAATCTTTATAATCTAACGTAAAGCTGTCTTTACACTTTTTGCAGATTTTGCATACATATAGGAAATAGGGACCAAGTTTTCAAAGTTTTAGCAAATTACTTTTTCTTATCTGATCTTGATGAATAAAACATAAATATCATCTTTGCTGAGCATGCGGGGGAAATCATTGTGAGCTTAACAAACACAAATTGTTAAAAATTTAAATACGCATTGCTACGCCTTCGCAAACGGAGTAAACCAAGATCGTCTGATCAGGATATGCCCCGTTGGCTTTTAATGTGATATAAAGTTTCTGCCATGGCCAAAACATCAAGTGTCCATGACATTGTACTTTTTTAACAGTTTATCTAATTAATATTCATTATTTATTATTGCTTAAATGAATATTCATTGAAAAAACGGTTCGAGAAATATAGAGCGAGTTTCAAACAGGTTGGATGCTCGTTAGTCGCCCGGTATGTCTGTTTGTAAATACCAGTGATGTCAGTATTGGCACATTCGGGGTGGAGGGTTATTTACATTGCTGTTGATTATGCTCGACGTCAATGAGGCAATGATGGTTGTAAACACAAGAGCCTGCAGTAGATACTCTAAATATTCGAACAACAACATTGCACCTCCCAACTGGTTTGTAATGCTTAATATTTCAGTGTGATTCTTTTTTTTATAAACTTCAAATTAATTTGACATAGACGCAAATAATGTCAACTCTGATCAAACGGCTCCTTTAGAAGGCGTTTGACCTGAGTTTACACTATTTTCCTAAGTTTGTTTGTCAGAATATTAAGAGTAATGAAGGTATTCCAAGTAAGTGAATGAGTGAACGGGCAATTGAAAGGTTGAACATGTTTGACATAAACTAGTCAATGCTATGTCAGCAATGTCCGGTAATAGACAACGTTTTCAGGTATGTGGAACATACTGTAGAAGCCCTCTAGAACGACCACTGACTGAAAAGAATGTGTTGTCTTTAAAAGCAGATGAGTGGTTAACCATTTCCCCCATAAATACGCCATTATACGCTTCTGTAATACATGTTGTCACTGCTCCATAGGAGCAAATGCTCTATTTATCACAATGGTTTCATGCTACACAATTCTAACATTTTCAACTTCTCTAGTATATGTTGCTTTTCGGTAGATTAATTCAAAGAGATTGGGTCTAAAAATAGCCTATGAAGGAATGGGTTTGTACTTTAAAAAAGCCTAACAATCGCATAAACCTTTAGTTTTGTTGATATGCTGAAAAGAAGTTCAGTACCAATCGAATAAACGCTGATGAAAACAAAACCTTAATGTGTTTGATATGGCTTACCCGATGTTATTCGTCAATGTATTATCTAGTATCTAATTTGGTTGCGTTTTAGTTTCATAACTGTTCGACATCTGCCGATAATGTTTTGCTGTACAACACACAATTGCAAGTATCGATGAAAATGGTTTAGTTTGTATCACACGGGCATTTTCGATATAATTTCAAATCGACAATCTTCAGTTCAATAATGATTGAATATAACAATTGACAAGTTTGATGATGTTATTGAAAATACGTGTTTATTATGGGGGAATGTCACTTTAATACAGGACGAAACTCTTTTAAAACGCTCCTGTAGTTCTGTGTAGCTTAAGTCCTGCATTATCGTAAGACATAGAACTATGCATTATTTGTGGTTTCTGTAGAGAGGTTTTACTGTTTAGCATATCAGAAGACTTCTGTACTACATGGATAATAACATGAAAGTGGAAGCTTTACGAGCACGGATGGTTCGTCAATCCGAACGCATTTAATGTCATGAAAAGTTCAAGTTGAATGTCTCTAGATAATATATATAATCAGTGGAAATGTCAATATGCACTGCACTGTCAACGGAAATGTTAAATTACACTGGAATATTAAATGCCCATGTATGACAAACTACAAGATAATTCTGATCATAATTTCTGCCGTGCAGTAAAACTTGTCTTAGGAAACCATAAAAAGGTCTGCAAGACTGGTAGTAGCTTAATAGGAGCGTTTGCATAATGTTCACCCTGTATTAAGTAACCACATGTATTAACATCCCCGTGTCCATTCAATATAAGATGGCTTAAGACAGGTTCAACTATACTTCAAAGTTAGCATTAACCCTTTCGTTGCCAAACTATGTCGTCTGCCAACTTTGTCGTTTGCTACAAATTTTCATTTTTTATTTTCTTCATTTTATCTCAAAAACATAGTAACAACTTAACAAACAGTTTGGATCCTGATGAGACGCCGAGTTACTCGCCGTCTCATCTGGATCCAAACTGTTTGCATAGGTAATCACAGATTCGGCATTGGCAGCGAAAGGGTTAACTGACGTAAAAGCAGTGGTCTCAAATAAAATGACTCCTGTTTGCTTATGAAATAATATAGATCTCGTATTGTACAGATTATGTCACGGCCAAACATCCCTGTGTTCATGTGCCATTATAAAACCAATCTGGTTAACATTCATAAGATATTAATAACTTCTTACATAAATATGAATATTCATGAGCTAAAGGAATAAATGTTCAGTTAACCCTTTACTCCATAAATACGCTTTTCTATGTATTTGCAAAACAGAGCAGTCCCAGATCAGACGGCTCCTGTAGAAACCAGCAGGGTCTGCTCTGTTTGCTTACGGTATAATTTAGATATGATTCTAAAGCTTCTGCCATAGTAAACAAATACTACGTTTATGTTCCATTATAGAAACTATATATTAATCTAATTAATATTCGTGATGTCGTAATTTCTTACATTAATATTCATGAAGTATATGGTGAATAAATCGTATGTAGCACCCTGAAAATGTGAAAAACGCTAACATAACGTGTTCCTTGTTCGTTTACACGTGTATGAATACCTAAACAGTCGTGAGTTATTTCTCGTGCAATTTAAGAAAATACAGCAAATTGACAACTACGTACACCACAGGTGGCAGAGCAAGGTCCGAAGCTCGTCTCTATCCAGCGGTTCCGCTTAGATACGGAGCGGCGCTCAAGGGCGCATGTGTTGTTGCCAGCACACACCCCGCACGAGTCCATCGCTTTGTTTGAACCAAGAACATGATCGCAGCCAACATTCTGTAAAATACACCAAATTTACATATAACATATGTAATTAGGTCAGATTTAAAACAATTATGTTATAATATTATATCAATTATAAGAAAAGAAACGATTTTGAAATCTTAACCCTTTACCTGGTGAATATTCATTCAAGACTACGACCATTGTGCTATAATTATGATTCCTGCATTAAAATTATGAAAAAGTTTAATTTATTGCTACGGCAAACAGAAACTCAGATGTGTGATATGTAATCAAACCGAGCAGGTCATGGTCAGACATCTCCTAATTGAGCTGTCTAATCTGGGTCTACTCTGCTTTCAAAGGCGTAAAAAGGCTGGATAATATAGTAAAGGAGTCGTCTATCAGGGCCTGCTCTGTTTGCTTATAAAATATTAATGTACCTGATTCTATCATTTCTACCAAACAATCCTCTTATCTTTGTACACGTGTCATTATAGCAACTTCGGCTAATAAATATGCATGATGTGATTTTATCTTATATGAAAGTTCAACGGGGGAAGGGTTAAACCCTTTCTGTCATTGGTATTAACAATTTTACTTTTTTGATACTGATACGTAAGATTGTTTCTCTGTATACATACAGTAAACTCCACTCTAAACCGGAATTCTTGAAGAGAAGAATTTATATACATTTAGACAGATGGCTGCTTAACGCAGGGTGAAAGCCATGCAGAAAGCTCCTAGAGGAGCATTCTGCATGTCTTTCACAATGCACTAAGCTGTAACAACTCTCAAAAACCGATATTTATACAGAAGTTTACGTCTGGTTTAGAGGGGTTCTACTGTACATTGCTTAGCCAGACCGTACACGCATATACAAACAGCTTGTATCCGGATAAGATGCCGAGACACCCGGTGTTTTATCAGGATCCAATCTGTTTGACAATCGATAAGTTGTTTTTATAAAACTTCAACTAAAAATAAAGGGAAGTAAGTAACTTATAATCCACATAAAACATTGGCATTTTCCTTCATATAAACGCATTATCGCGCATTTGCTTATGAAAGCTCCTAGGGGAGCCTTCTAATCAGGGTCTGCTCTGGTTGCTTATGAAATATAAAAAATAGGGATGTTATATATAGATCTGGCTTTGCAGTTTCTATTAATAATAATAATACATACATATGCCACTATAAAATTCAGCTAATAAATATTCATGGTGTAATTATTTCTTTACCAAATACTGAACAGGGAAAGGGTTAAGCAGACAATAGGTGTTTACCCCTTTCCCTGTTCAATATTCGTGGAAGAAATAATGACGTCATGAATATCAATTAGAATATGTTTATAATGGCAAATGAACACGAGACATTTTGGCTCAGACATAAACTGTAGAATCAGAGAAGACCCTGAGCATACGACTCCTACAACAACTGTCTGATTTGAGTCTACTCTGTATGCAAGGACATGTAAATGTGTTTATATGAAGGAATGGATTAATCAAATATTAATCTATTGAGCTGACTGTATTGTATAATTATATTCCTTCCTATAGACATTCGCTAGCTTACTCTGCATTGTCCGTTTATGCACATGTCCAGGGAATGAGTGTTGCACCGAGTACCGTCTAGGACTTTAGGGGCAAGCACCGCTACAAGTTTCGTACCCTCGGCAATGCACGTTAAGGCGCACGGGTTGTCCTTGTTGTGGTACGGCAGCCACCGGAAGTAGCGTCCCGAATAGGATGCGTCGTCATAGGCTGCACATTGCTCTGAGCGGAAATCCGGAACACCCCCAGGACATGACTACAAGTAAAATAAACAGTGATCTCATTAATCCATTGTTGCGCATTCTAAGGCTTTTGCAAACATAGCACACCTATATAGCCGACGACTCCTTTAGGAGCCGTCTGATCAGAGTATGGTCTGTTTGCTGATGAAATAACATAGATCGGAGTCTACAGAGTCTGTCATGACCCAAACTTCCCGCGTTCATATTATAAAAATAAAGCTTTTTAACTCATTCTCCCCTAGTCTATTTTTTAATAAAACTACCGAAAATGTTCATTTACTATGGAAAAGGAGGTTTTAGAATTGAGTAGTCTTGAAAACTATTTCGGTAAATAGAGCATTTGCTCCTATGGAGCAAATGCTCTATTTATCACAATGGTTTCAAAATGTGAATTTTATTTTATAGCGTGTACAATCCCTCCTCAGACATATAAACATGCGATATTAAGCACTTTAATTTCAATATCGCATGTTACTTCTCGCTTGAAGTGACTAGCGATATGTAACAGTGATGAATATCGCTTGTATGTATGTCTCGGGACGACTTCATTCGCCGTATTTTTTACCATTTCGAACTTTGTTTTAAGGGTTCGGTAGCAAAAGTTCAGTAGAGAAATCTGTTTCATTTGAAATTTAATTCTAAGCTGTTTGACATCGGTCTATAGTTTCTCAAAAACTTCATCGATTGGGAAGTAGACGAAATTGCACCAGGTCAATCTTTGAGCAGATATCGTTTTGTTCACAGCGTGGTTTGTTTATTATTCACTATATTATAGCGTAAAGTGCAACATAACTCATTGTGACGGCTAAACTGGTGGGCGGAAGGTACAGTAAAGTCTCACTTAACCCTTTCCTCCATAAATACACCTTTCTACGCCTCTGTAATAACCACTTTTTGAAACTATTATGATAAATAGAGCATTTGCTCCTATAGGAGCAAATGCTCTATTTATGACAATGGTTTCAAACTACAAAATTCTAAAAATTTACTTTTTTCTATAGTAAATGCTCCTTTTGGGTAGATTCATTCAAAGAGGTTGGGTCTAAAAATAGCCTATGAAGGAAAGGGTTAAATAAGACCACTCAAAAGAAGTCAAGTTCTGGATTTTTAATATAGGCGGTAGCTTAATGCATGACAAAAGTGATTCAGAAAGCTCCTATAGGAGCTTTCTGAATCACATGTGCCCTGCCCTAAACTATCACATGTTTTGTTAATGATTCGTGTTAAGACTCTAGACTCTACAGTGTAACAATAGTCCACTTAAGTAATGAATAACAACGTCATGACTATGTTTCAAAAGCAAACAGAGCAGACCCTGATAGGAGCCGTCTGATCTTGGTCTACTTTGTTTGCAAAGGTGTAAAAATGCGCTTACATGAAGGAAACGGTTACATTTTGTCTAAGTATTTACTATGGAGATATTTTATTTTGGTACACACGTCAGTTGCCGTGATAAATGGCGGTGTCTGGATGTCTAGACTTTTGTCGACAGTCAAACTCAAACATTAGGCAGAATGATTTTTTTTTTTAAAAAAAAAACCACTTTACTAACAGTTTCGATTCAGATCATGCACCGAGACAGTCGATGTCTCATCTGGATCCTGACTAGTTTGCACTTTGGGTAAGGTATGGGTAAAAAACAGAAGAAATAACTTGCAGACGAGCGTTTTCTTAAATCAATTAAAGGTGTGCTGGCGTTCACAGTGGGATGGTTGATGAAGTTGACTTCTCTGCACGCTAGACGTGAACTTGTGATGGTCGGTGAACATAATATGTACCCAGTTGAAACGCATTCCATTTCAAACTTTGTGACTTTCTGGGCACGGTAGTTGATAAAAGAAGTAGAGAATTTTTATCCGATATACACGCATTTTCATGCATTTCCAAACAGAGTTAATGGAGACACAGACACAGACGGCTCCTGCAGGAACCGTCTGATCAGGTTCTGCTCTGTTTGCATATGGACTTACATAAGTCTGATTTTCACAGGTTCTGCAAAAATCATTTGTCCATATACCATTACAAAATGTAGCAAATCCATGGTAATGATGTCACTGTTTTTTTACATCAATATTCAAGAGGTAAATAGTCCTGAGTGTGTAGCAGATAACAATTGTGTGTTTAACCCATTCCCTCATATTGACGACTTTTGACAACTCTGTAAAAGCCACTTTGTGAAACCATTGTGATAAATAGAGCATTTGCTCCTATAGGAGCAAATGCTCTATTTATCACATTGGTTTCAAACTGCAAAATTCTAAAATTTGCCTTTTCTCTTGTTAATGCTCCTTTTTGGTAGATTTATTCAAAGAGGTTGGATCTAAAAATAACCTATAAGATAAAGGGTTAAGACGACAATTAGATCTACTTGTATGCAAACAATAGATTCACATCAGACTGATACGCTTTGCCTTTGTTTAATTCTTAACCCTTCGCTTGCTGAATTTTGAAAAACATTTCTCCTTCTTTACCCAAGTCCTGTTGTATAATTACATATATCTTCACTGTGTACAAGTATTTCGCTGTGCAATCACTGCTGTGGAGTCCAACGGTTGCAAAATCAACTTGTAAATAGTGCAGACCCTGATGAGACAGCTTCTGCAGGAGCTGTCTCATCTGGGTCTTCACTATTTACAGGTAGGTATATTGACCTGAATAGCAAGCGAATGGCTAAAGTGCGGGAACTGAATATATAAGAATTTTGCAAACAGTGTAGACCTAGATAAAAGGGCTCCTGCATGGACCCTCTGATCAGGGTCTGCACTGTTTGTCACAAAATTCATTTTCCTCGGTGATTAATTTTGGTTCATGTTTTGTTGAATTAATATTCAGAAAAGGAAGAGCCAGTTTTAATTACAGAGTAGATTAACCTTTAGCCTGCTGAGCAAATTATTTTTACAGAATTGTTCACCTACTAAATTTTCGAAATTCAAGCTATAATCAGTGTGTCTACCAAAATACAGTCAATGTGTCAAACAGTTCGGATCCTGATTAGACACCGAGTTACTCGGCATCTCATCTGGAGCCAAACTGTTTGCATAGGTATTCACACATCCGCCCATAGCAGGCTAAATGCTATAAGAGTTAAACTGTTTTCCGTGTGTATTTCTAATGGACTTTACAAAAAAGAAAACAGTTTCCCATCATCGGCAATCAGGTAGATACCAGTTTACAAAATCTAACTCTTTCGCTGCCAGTGGCTAACTTTTCATTACCTATGCAGTCTAGATCCAGATGAGACACCGAGTAACCCGGCGTAATAACACAATTTCATCTGTTTGCTACCGTGATAATTTTGAAAAAAGAAGGAAGAAAACCCTCCTGAAAGAAAATCGTATCAGACGACAAATTTTGCGGATGAAAATATATGGCAGCGAAAGAGTCAAATAGCAGAAGGCAAAATAGTTAACCCTTTCACCTTCAATGTCGCAAAAATTCACCACGACAAATAGTGCAGTCCCAGATCAGACACCGCCTTTTCAAGGCGGCGTCTGATCAGGGACTTCACTTTTTGTCTCAATCTCTAGTTCTAGATCTGTGGTTTATTCATCTGAAGTCTGTATTTATTTATTCCATTTCATTATTTTACCGAATGATTTAACAAAATTGGATTGCAGACGACAATTGGAAATTTGGCACCGAGAGTGTTAAAACGCATTCAAGTTAAGACTCTCCTAGACTTGGCAATTGACAATAAACACTGTTTTTAGCGTCCACTTTCTAACTGGAGAATGTTGTGAGATGGTTGGTTTATGCCGGGCAAAGACACATTTCATAAATGAAGATTATATCATCATCTCATGCCTTTCCAAACAGAGTAGGTCCTATAGCAACAGTCTGATCTGGATCTGCTCTGTTTGCTTATACCATGATATAGATCTGATTCTGCAGCGTGTGCCAATGCAAAACAAATATCCGTTAGAAATTTTACATTATAAAATCTGATCTGGATATGCACTGTTTGCCATTCAAAATCCTCTGACAAAGTTTAACCATTTCCCTTTGAATAATCATACAAAAATAATTGATATCACGAATATTTATTAGCTGAATTTATGCACAGAGCGTGTTTTGTTTTAACTCTAAAGTAAATGTGTTATATTTTCATTTAAAGACATAACATACTCTGATCAGACGGCACCTACATGAGCCGTCTTAGCTGGGTGTACTCTGCAAAGACATGGAAAAGCTTTGCTGCTAAACGCGAGACCTGGCTCTCATTTGCAAACAGCTTAGATCCACATGATCAATTTGAACAGCGTCTCATCAGAATACAAGTTGTGTTACACTCGGTTAATAATTGCACAAACGTTTGAACGAATCGGGGTAAGTGAAACTTGTAACTGATCTGAGATTAAGCAGATATCTGGTTCGTAAGAGGCTAAGTGTTAAGAATGCTTTATTCGCAATATCAACTGTTTGCAAGCTAAATAACTGTCGTCTGTAACCATAACGTGTCGCCTTTCGCAGTCCTGAAAAGTGGTATTACTTCCGTTTGTCGTCAGACTAGTAGTCCGAGTGCAAACCAGTTGGGACTGTAATTGGACGCATTTATACTCTGCGTCGAAACACGGAACTGCTTCCATGGGGTGTCGCAAGATTTCCCCGCTAACGTGCAAAGTGTTAATGTTTTCACCTACAGTTTAATCTAATTATACCAGATACTGAAAATGATGCGATATCCGTGATGTTATTTGAAAAAAATTCCGACAGCTCCTGTTGCAAGATGCAAATGTTAACCTTAAACGCATTTCGTTGCCACGTAACGTCATCAGCAATATGTGTTGTCTGCTTCAATATTCAATTGTCATTTTTTTCCCCTTTAATGTCAAAAGCATATATTGTCAAATATCATCTATCAGTTCAGATCCTGGTGAGTTCATATCCTGGTGAGAGATCGTAGACTGTTTGAAAAGGTAATAAAATGCATGGTGTTTTGATCTTGGTATAACCTGTAGAATCAGATCTATATAATTGCATGTCACAGAGTCTTAACCCTTCGCTTGCTATTCATATCAATATACCTACCTGTAAATAGTGAAGACCCAGATGAGACACCTCCTGCAGGAACTGTCTCACCAGGGTCTGCACTATTTACAAGTTGATTGTGCAACCAGTGCACTCCACAGCAGTGATTGCACAGCGAAATACTTGTACAAAGTGAAGATATATGTAATTATACAACAGGGGATGGGTAAAGAAGGAGAAATGTATTTTAAAATTCAGCAAGAGAAGGGTTAAGGGTCAGTAACACTTTAACATTTAGCTCTTTGGTTGCTAAATACATGTATACAAAGAAGAATAGCCCGTGTGTGTTTAACTTATACAGTCCAGTAAACATGAGAGGATTAATTAGACAAATAGTGCAGACCCTGATCAGATCATCTCCTAAGGGTCCCTCTGATCTGGGTCTACACTATTTGCAAAAGTCTGCCAGTTCTCTCGTTCCCGCGCTCAAAGGATTAATTACAAATACCAGTGGGTGATAAAATCAAGAATGTGCTTCTTATTCAAGAATACAATGGGTTGGAATGATATGAATGTACAGTAAAGTTAAGAATGTGTATGCAAATAATTAACTCATTTAATTTAAGCCTCATTTTCTAAGTGAGCTTCAAATGTGAATTATCTATAAATCTAGCTTTCATTCGAAGGGATGTTTTCGCCAGAACTTTTTGCCAGTGTGATATTTGAATAATAAGTAATGAGGCAAACAATTTAGGGTCCAGTAAGGAACTTTCTCACATGGGTCTACATTGCTTATCTGGGTCTACATTGCTTTTCTCGCTTCTCAGTCGTGCTAGATAAGCTGAGTTACTAAAAATAGCCGTACTAGAATAATAGAATCAAGCATGGGTTTTGTTAAAGACGGGGGTTTCTATACCCGAGGTTGGTCTGTTCCAGTCGGAAACGAGCTTTAGCGAGTTTCCGATAGGAACAGACCAACCGAGGGTATAGAACCCCCGGCTTTAACAAATCCCATGCTTGATTATTTTTCTCGCTGAAATACGCCCTAAAACCAAGAAAATTAACCAATTTTCTGCTCTCCTGCATCAATTTAATTCTTCAAAATACAAGCAAAACAACGGCAGCAAAACTATACACTTCTTTGACACTTCGTCGATTTATGCTGTTTCCGGGCCACTGTTTTCTTTTCGACGTCAATTCATGATTATATCAAATACCGTTTACACGGAATTTCATTCAATATGTCTATCACTAAAAACAGTTCATTGTCGGTGCTCCTGGAAATACTCACCCCGGCGTTCACCTAGCTTAGGCCAAAACGCTGTAGCATTCGCGTCCATTGTTTACTTTAGGCCCGTAATAGGTATAATTAAAACCGGTCAACAACAGCGCGTGAGCACGAGAATCGCCTTGTTAATACATGGTCTAGCGGGACTACAACAGCACGTTTTATGCAAGAATTTGGTGTCACGCCTAAAGTTATGCTGCGGTCTGTTGCTATTATATATGGAAGTCGTATTACGCAATGTAAAGTAGTACTTCACAAAATTCGTTAATTTTTTTGGTTTTAGGGCGTATTTCAGCGAGAAAAATAATCAAGCATGGGATTTGTTAAAGCCGGGGGTTCTATACCCCCGTCTTTAACAAAACCCATGCTTGATTCTATTAATCTGTGTCACTGTAATGGGAGACTAAGGGTGCTTAAATTGCACATTCAATACAAATTGCTTAGCCGATTCGAGCGATCTTTTGACCAACTATTGACCGAGTGTCAAATAGTTTGGATACTGATCATACGCAGTTACTCTCTGTCTCATCAGGCTTAATGCTATTTACATTTACGAGATCCAAGCTAATAGATCGAACAGGTAATCTGCCGCTCCTAGACGAACGTTCTACCAACTGATCTGTTCAGAGTTTGATACAGAAAAGGAAAAGAGAAACAAGCATGTGGAAATTGTAAAATACCTCATTATTGCACGTCGAGTATCGAATAGCCCTCCCCTGACATTTCAGCCTGTAGGATCGACTCCGGACACAACGCCTTGTTTGATAAGTGGCACCCCCATCGCACGTGCGAGAACAGTCGCTCCATGCGCTCCATTCAGACCAGTAGTTCCCGGATGTTTCACTCAGGAACTGCAAAAGTAAAGCAAAGCTTATGATCAGTTAAACTTACAAAACTTGGTTTTAAAGTTTTGATGTCAACGTAGTTAACCCCTTTCGTAACGATTTTCTACATAAATCACTGTTTCTATATTGCCGCAAACCGTCGAATAATTACGATTGTATTTGGCGGTATTCCGACTGGTTCTCGAAATGTATTGTACAATTCAAAACACAGTAGGCTTTCCTTAATACTTTCGCTGCCATGTCTTTTTGTTTGCAAATTTTGTCGATTGCTTCAATCGCCCCCTCCCCCACCCCACTCCCACCCCTCCCTGTTTGTTTAAAACACGAAACAAAGGCCTCAAAAAGTTTGGATCCTGATGAGACGCCGAGTTACTCGATATCTCATCTGGATCTTAACTGTTTTCAAAAGTGGTCACATACTCACTAAAAGTGGTCACATACTCACCATTAGTTGCGAAATATTTCACGGAGCTCAGAAGCAGGTAGCGGAGAACCGAAAAGTCTAAATTAATGCAGAAAACAGAAAGCATTGATGATGTATCTCCATAAACCCTTTCAATGTGGGAAAAAGAGTGGTATTTGCAAATAGTGCACACCCAGATCAGAAGGCTCCAAGACTGACCCTCTGAACAGGATATGCACTGACTGCCACTCAAAAGTCTCACGCAATAGTTTGCCTTTCATACTGATACTAACATGAAGAGTCAAATTCAAGGGGTTTATTTCATTTATTCCTTAGTTATATAAGGAAACCCCATCCAGATGTTATATTGGGACACATACATTTTCATGTCGATAGGGCATAGCAAACAAAATGTATACTGTATTCTCTACTAAACTACAATATTCATTTTCCTTTTCACACGCTAAAACTTAACAAGTCATTAGCTTTTCAAACAAGGTGGACCCAGATATGACAGCTCTCTGATCAGGTTTGCCTGGTTTGTCTATTGAATGGTATGGAGCTGATCCTACAGCGTCTGCCTGTCTACAGCGTCTGCTTGTCTACAGCGTCTGCTTGTCTACAACGTCTACAGCGTCTGCTTGTCTACAGCGTCTGCTTGTCTACAGCGTCTGCTTGTCTGCTTGTCTACAGCGTCTGCTTGTACAGCGTCTGCTTGTCTACAGCGTCTGCTTGTCTACAGCGTCTACAGCATCAGCTTGTCTACAGCGTCTGCTTGTCTACAGCATCTGCTTGTCTACAGCGTCTGCTTGTCTACAGCGTCTGCTTGTCACGCTGCTTGTCTCCAGCATCTGCTTGTCTACAGCGTCTGCTTGTCTACAGCGTCTGCTTGTCTACAGCGTCTGTCAACAATTGGACATTTGCAATCATAGTCATGATTTCTTACACCAATATTACCCTTTAGCCTCTGAACAAAGTTTGTCATGGAATTTCAGTTGTTTTTATCTTGTATTTAATTTCAACAAACGGTCAGAGCACCAAACAGTTTGGATCCTGGTGAGATGCCGAGTAACTCGGCGTCTCACCAGAATCCAAACTGTTTGCATAAATAAACGCTCATTCATCGGCAGTTGTAGTAGTAGTAGCAGGCTAAAGGTTAATTAGGTAAACGGATAAAGCGTGTGAACCTAATGAATGCGCTTTTAAACCTTGTAGATCCATATCAGTGTGTTCTTAATGTAAGTCTCTGGTCAGAATCTGCAATGTTCGTCATTCAATATCGTTTTATAGATTTAAGTATTTCATACTAATGAACTCGGTAGCTTAACACTAATGGGCCAGTTGAATAATCGAGATTCAAGCGAATAAAGATCAGCACAGTAGCAACTTAAACTGTACAACTGCACGCTAGCCAGGAATGCGTGACAACCTAAAGTGTTTCGATCTAGATAATACACCAAAAGTCCAATTGTCTTACCTGGACACAAATTGTACATTTGATAAAATTGAAGAAACGCATAGCAGACGACATTTTAGCAGACTACACCATTACTTAGCGATCAAAGACTTAATGAGCTGTGTAGCAGTCTTTCTCTGGATTTCCATTCATGCTGTAAAATACTCATTCTGCCGCACTCCACGAAAACACATTACTTGATGCATCTGTCATTCATTGAGACATTTGGAAACAGACTCTGGGATGATTGCGTACAATTTCCGGCAGGGAAAAAATGCTAACGAACTTTCCTCGCACTCTCCATGTCTCCTCATAACAGCCCGCGACGCACGTGTTAAACATGCACGTCTACGAATCATTGGAAACGGAAATTCCGTGAAATTTAAGCACTGACAGTTGGGAAAACAGATGGAGAACAGTCCTTAATGTCATGGAACACGAAAGTTTTGCACACGTCTAGTACATGTTCTATAGTTTCGTGACTAACTAGAGAAAAAGGCACTAGGTACAGACTTATATAATATAGAAAACTGTAAAACAGTGAAACTGTATATTTAATTTATAACCCACCTGACTATCTGACTGTCTATAATATGTATGTTTGTATATAATCATGTATGTCTGTATGTATAAAATATGTCTATAATATACCTTGTATGTATATGATATATCTGTCTGTATATAATATGTAGGCCAGAATACACCTTGTCGGTCTGTATATAATATATCGGTCTGTATATAAAAGGTCTGTCTGTATATATGATATGTCTGTCTGTGTATAATATGTCCATAATATATCTGTATGTATATGATATGTCTGTCTGTATATTATATGTCTGTCTGTATATTATATGTCTGTCTGTATATAACATGTCTGTCTGTATATAACATTTCTGTCTGTATATAATACGTCGGACTTTATATTATATGTTTGTCAGTCTGTATATAATATGTATGTTTGCATATAATAGGTATGTGTGTATATAATTGTATGTCTGTGTATAATATGTCTGTCCGTATATAGTATTTTGGTCTGTATATAATATGTCTGCCTGCATATAATACGCCGGTCTGTCTGTATATAATATGTATATAATATATCTGTATGTATATGATATGTATGTCTGTATATGAAATGTCAGTCAGTATGTAACACGTATGTCTGTATATAATATGTCGGACTGTATTTAATATGTATGTCTGGATATAATATGTCAGTCTGTATTTAATATGTATGTCTGTATATAATATGTCTGTCTGTATATAATATGTATGTCTGTATATTACATGTCTGTCTGTATATAATATGTATGTCTGTCTGTATATAATATGTATGTCTGTCTGTATATAACATGTATGTCTGTATATAATATATCGGTCTGTATATAACATTATATGTATGTCTGTATATAACATGTATGTCTGTATATAATATGTTTGTATGAATATAATATGTCTGTCTGTCTGTATATAACATGTATGTTTGTATATAAGATGTCAGTCTGTTTATAACATGTCTGTCTGTATATAATACGTCGGTCTGTATATAATATGTATCTCTGTATCTTATATGTCTGTTTCTATATAATATGTCTGTTTGTATATAATATGTCGGTGTGTATATAACATGTCGGTCTGTATATAACATGCCAGTCTGTATATAAAATGTATGTTTGTATATAATATGTACGTTTGTATATAATATGTCTGTCTGTTTGTATATAATATATATGTATGTGTATTATATGCCTCTCTGTATATAACATGTCGGTCTGTATTAATAATATACCGGTCTGTATATAATATGAATGTTTGTGTATAATATGTATGTATGTATATAATATGTCTGTCTGTATATAACATGTATGTCTGTATATAATATGTCTGTCTGTATATAAAATGTCTTTTTTGTATATAACATGTCTGTCTGTATATAAAATGTCTGTCTGTATATAATATGTATGTCTGTATATAATATGTATGTCTGCATATAATATGTCTGTCTGTATATGATATGTATGTCTGTATATAATATGTCTGTCTGTATATAATATGTCTGTCTGTATATAATATGGTTGTCTGTATATAATATATATGTCTGTATATAATATGTCTGTATATTCTGTATATAATATGTCTGTCTGTATATAATATGTATGTCTGTATATAATATGTATGTTTGTATATAACATGTCTGTCTGTATATAATATGTATGTCTGTATATAATATGTATGTATATGGTATGTCGGTCTGTATATAATACGTTGCTCTGTATATTATATGTCTGTTTGTTTATAACATTTCGGTCTGTATTCATAATATGCCGGTCTGTATATAATATGTATGTTTGTGTATAATATGTATGTATGTATATTATATGTCTGTCTGTATGTTATATGTCTGTTTGTATATAACATGTCTGTCTGTATATAAAATGTCTGTCTGTATATAATATGTATGTCTGTATATAATATGTATGTCTGTATATAATATGTCTGTCTGTATATAATATGTCTGTCTGTATATAATATGTATGTCTGTATATAATATGTCTGTCTGTATATAATATGTCTGTCTGTATATAATATGTCTGTATATTCTGTATATAATATGTCTGTCTGTATATAATATGTATGTCTGTATATAATATGTATGTTTGTATATAACATGTCTGTCTGTATATAATATGTATGTCTGTATATAATATGTATGTATATGATATGTCGGTCTGTATATAATACGTTGCTCTGTATATTATATGTCTGTTTGTTTATAACATGCCGGTCTGTATTGATAATATGCCAGTCTGTATATAACATGTCGGTCTGTATTGATAATATGCCGGTCTGTATATAATATGTATGTTTGTGTATAATATGTATGTATGTATATTATATGTCTGTCTGTATATTATATGTCTGTTTGTATATTATATGTCTGTCTGTGTATAATATATATGTCTGTATATTATATGTCTGTTTGTATATAATATGTCGGTTTGTATATAACATTTCGGTCTGTAAATAACATGCCGGTCTGTATATAATATGTCTGTTTGTATATAATATGTACGTTTGTATATAATATGTCTGTCTGTTTGTATATGATATGTATGTATGTATATTATATGTCTCTCTGTATATAACATGTCGGTCTGTATTAATAATATACCGGTCTGTATATAATATGTATGTTTGTGTATAATATGTATGTATGTATATAATATGTTTGTCTGTATATAATATGTATGTCGGTATAGAGTATGTCTGTCTGTATTTAAAGGTCTATCTGTTTCTCTTCTTTCTTTTCCCATTTACATGTACTTCTACTAAATGACTATTTCTTTGCACCACAGCTTGCTTCAGTAGTAATTTAAACTAATCTGCAATCATCTGTGTATGTAAGAGGATTTCAAGAGTATTAAATTCAACAACACACGTGTAGAACACGTGTTGTATGAACAATGCCAGTAGTTTCGGTATTAAATAGATTTCACGTAACTATAGAAGAACTTATTTCATCTGTTCATGATCAATTCATATTTAGCATGCTAATTCATGTACACAACTTTTTAAACATATAAGTTGGCCCAATTATCTACAAGCGTGCAATTATTATGTCAGTCAACATGGGTCCGTTTGAGTCGAAACTTTACCCAATATCTCATCTGGATGAAAACTGTTCAATAAGATATTCATCTCACTCATAGCATGCTAACGGTTGAATATTTTTCTCTGTTGAGGGTTAATCTGCAGCGGGGGATCAAGAAGAATATCAGAATATAATACAGTATAACCTTTTAAGTCCTTTCCGCCATAAATATTAATTTAAGAATTTATTACTACATGGTTCGTGGGCTGAAATTTTATAATTACACATTAACAAGGAAACTTTTGGCTGTGGCAGAAGTTTCAGAATCATTCTATATCATTCAATAAGCACACAGAGTAGCCCCTGATCAGACAGTTCCTACATGGTGGGTTGACTCTGTTTGCAAACGTGACAAACCTCGTCTATATGAGGGAAAGGGTTACCCTTCCAATGCCATATAAGGTCCCTCTGGTCCCGAGGTAATAAATATTTTCTAGATTTTGAGCTTGATAAAAATTCTGACCAATCAGATACTTGAGAATGAACTCAAACTCAAGACTGGAGTTTTATAACCTCGGACACAGATACGACTAGTGTCTGCTGCGGGTATCAGTGTGGCATTTCTTTTCAAAAAACATAATCAGATGGTCAAACAGTATAATTCTGTCGAAAGTCGATGTCTTATCTGGATCAAAACTGTTTTATCACGGATATTATTCCATCGGTAGTAGAGATAAGGTGGCCGTTTACAGATTGACCCATACACCGCTGTGAAACAAACAACAAATGCTCAAATTTAGCTCGAGTGCGATTTTGACTTCTTCCTTTATGTTGACCGCTTTGGAGAAACCATTGTCCGAGTGCCATATAGTTTGGATCCTGATGAGATGCCGAGTAACTCAACGTCTCGTCTTGCTCGAAGTTGTTTGCGAAGTGTGAGCCTGGTCGAGGACAGCGGTTAACCCTTTACAGTTGAACTTCGATATCACGAACTCAGATAAGTCAAACTCAGATAACTCGAACTAAAAGTTCAGTCCATCCGAAACTTACATATACATTACAGAATACTACGCATATCTAGAAACACGCGTGGCAACTTGATGCAGGTCGAAAGTAATGCTGAAGCTCCTGCGGGAGCTTTCAGCATTACTTTAGACCTGCATTAAGCTGTTGTCAACTTGAGAAATAGTCCAGAAAAGAAATCGGATAACTCGAAATTCTGTTATCTCAAATTATTTGGTATAGTCCCATGAAGTTCAATATATCAAATGTACTTCATTAAGACGCTTTTCAGCGTCTTTACAAACAGTAAGCCCTGATCCTATATGAGTCGTCTGATCAAGATCTGTTCTGGTTGCTTATTCTATAATAAAGCTACGATTCTACAGTTTCTGCCATGGCCAAAACAATCTCTGTGTGCGTGCTGTTATAACAGTTACTCTAAGTAATATTCATCACGTCGTCAATGTTGAATATGGGATAGGTAAGTGCTAAATGCAGAACTGGAGCTAAGTACAATCTCCCCATGGGAGCATTATAAATTCCTATTGTCCTGCGTTTACTACCCATCTTATTATCAGACGACGAGTGAAGTACTGTTGAACCTCGATATCTCGAACTTCAAGGGACCGTACACATAAGTTCGAGATAAGTTCGAGTTATATCTAGTTCGAGTTATCGGAGTTCGAGATATCGAAGTTGAACTGTATTCTTTTGAGAGGATGTTTTAACCCTTTGCCACATGAATATTTATGTAAGAAATAATGAGATCCTATAGAAGACTTAGAACTGCATTATTTTCTACCTGCATTAAGCTACTATCTGCCTTATATATTCATATTTAGACCTCTTTTTGATGGCCGCTTAAGACAAGTTCTACTGTATTTCATGAATGTTCATGTAAGAAAAACTGACATCAGGTACTTAAATCATAGGGATTTTTATAATAGCATGTGACCAATGGAAATCTTGTCTATCACAGTAAATGTAGAAGTTCATAACCAAACAGAGCAGACCCTGACCAGACGGTTCCTACGGGAGCTGTCTGATCCGGAACTACTCTGTTTGCAAAAGGCGTATCTATGGAGTAAAGGTTTAAAGGTAATGCGTGGTAGCTAAACGCAGGGCATTTTGCATAATGCTCAGGCGGAGTGTAACAAGTTTGATTCACAATATACAATCTTAATTCATAATCTACACTTTATATACGGACTGGGACAAAGTACATGTATGTATTAACAGTATCTATAACTAATTAATTTTGCATGTTGCATAACCATTTACTTAATAAATATTCATACAAGAGACAACATCGTAATGAATATTTATTGGTTCAATTCTTATTATAGCACAAGAACACTTTATATTTTAATCATGACACAAATTATAGGTCAGATCTTCATTATTTATTACAAATCAGAGCAGACCCTTATCAGACGGCTCATAAAGGACCGTGACAGGAGCTGACTGATCTGGATCTACGTTGTTTGTAAATACATGTACGCCAAAACGCATGTATATAGAGTAAAGGGTTAAACATATTTCCCTCTGCAAATAGTGACTTCTGCAACAAATTCTCAAAGTAGTTTTCTAGTTTGCTTTTGTATATCTTAAGAACTACAACCAAAGTGTCACACAGTTTGGGTCCTGATGAGACACCGAGGTACTCCGCGTGTCATCTCGTTCCTAATTGTTTGCATAAGTATGGTATTTGGTGGGCTGGCTTACATGTAACTTACCGTCATCCGGATATGAACACGAGTACCGCTGGTACTGCGTCAACCCTTTCTCTAGTATAAACATTTACACGCATTTGTAAACAGAGTAGACCAAGATCAAACAGCTCCTGTAGGGGTCGTCTAATCAGGGTCTGCTCTGTTCGCTTATGACATGATAAAGGTCTGACTCTACAGTTTTTTTGTCAAAGCAGAAAAGTGTCATAAAAAATTTTCATTATAAAAATTCAGCTAATAAATATTCATGGTGTCATTATATCTCATACGACTATCGTACTTGTAAAGGGTTAACCTTCTTGACAGATTGAATCAAGAGTATCAAAACATTTCAGATGTAGACAAGATGCCGAGTGACACGGATATTTCTGACGATACATATAGTGTATGACGCTCTAACATTTCCCTTCATGAATATTCATATAAGACATTATGGTATCATACACATTTATAAGCTGGTTCTTTATAACGGTATAGGGATTCAGGATATATTGACCATTGCAGAATCAATATAATCCAACCTACATTAGATCCTTCCTAAGTGACCATTCATGCTTAATACAAGTCAAAAGTAATACAGAAAACTCCTATAATAGATTTATCATTACTTTTGACCTGTATTAAGCTACCACGTGCCTTACAGACCCATAATTAGACCTCTTTTTGATGGTCGATTAAGACAGGTTCTACTGTATATATAATTACATAAGCTAACAGTGGAAACCCTGATCAGTAGGCTTTCATAGGCACTGTCCCATCTGGGTCTACTCTAATTGCAAAGTAGTCAACTGGCGTCTCTAGCAGATAAAGGGTTAATAAAGATGAAAACAATGAAGAAGCAGACGACCGCCTATGGTCTTTGGTGCAAGATGCCTGAACATAATACGAATGTAGTCAGCTATATGTTTACCGCTTCCTATAATCGTCTCATCATGATCCAAACTGTTTGACACTCTAAAAGAAATCGAATGAACGTTCATTCTGAACCTTAAAGCAGACGACTACGTTTGCAGTCGAAATTTATTTGGTGCCAAGAATCAAAATAGTTATGCAGTAAAATCTGATCTGAGAAGTATAAACAAGTTGTACCTTAATATAGGACAAAATTAATGCTGAAAACTCCTATAGAAGCTATTTAGCACTACCCTTACCATGCTATAAGCAACCACCTGTCTTTAAAGAATCCGATGTTAATAAATTGTGGTGTGGCTTTAGCTAGACTCTACTATACATATGCCCCTGTTCATCGTTTCATCACGACACTCTGGTGCTGCGTATTGGAAAAAGAATAGAAGAAACGTGTACTTTTAGAATTAATTGTACTTTTAGAATTTATACAGACAACAAGTTAGAGTAAATTGTCGTCTGATCCAATTTTTTGTCGCCTGTTGTACTTTTAACGTTTAGCCGCCTGCAAAACTTGTCGTCTGCCAAATTCTCAAATTACGCGTTTTCTTTCTTTCCTGTTCTAAAATACGACCAGAGTGACAAAGTATTGGATTCTGATGCGACGTCGAGTGTCTCGCCTCTTCAACTGGATGAACAATGTTTCAATAACGTTTAACAAATAAGACGCAGGCATATAAACATATGCTTTGCATCCTTCCCTTAAACTCGTCTGCACAACAATTTGGATCCTGATCAGACGCTGAGCTATCTTGACATTGCATCTGAGCCAAACCTAGCGTGCTAAACTTGAGATGTCACATTGGGACCCAGTCTGTGTACACGTTTGGTTTATCATGTCCATGATACTTTTTGTAGATTGCAGAAGTTGGCTTTCCTTTAGCGTACATGTACAATTAAGCCTTATTACTCACACAGTGAAAAATACTGTCTGCCCAAATTTGGACCTGGTGCAATTTTGACTACATCCGATTCGAACAAGCTTTGAAAAACTGTTGGCCGAGTGTCAAACAGCTTTGATTCAGATGAGACATCGAGTTACTTGGCGCCTTATCTGGTTCCAAACTGTTTGCAAATGCTAGCCAGGGTCCAAGGTTATAAAACTTCTGAGTCTGAGATCAATCTTAGGTATCTGATTGGTCAGATTCTGAGCAAGCTCAGAATCTGACCAATCAGGTGCTTGGGAATGATCTCAAACTCAAGCAAAAAGCTTTATAACATCGGAGCCATATTGTGCGATAAGAATTGAATATGCTTTAAAGCAATCACTAAGAATATAAATATATTAGTTCGAAAAAGCATTTGGCAACTAAACACAGGATGAAAACAATGCAGAAAGTTCCATTAGCATAAAGAGCTTTCTGCATTTATGTCATCCTGCGTCAAGCTATCGCTGTCTAAAATACCCAGAATAAGAAATACTTTGAGTGGTTACTTAAAGGAGAGTCTACTTGCACACACAGTCTTACGTTAACATGATTCAGTAGCTCACCAGGTGCCGACATTTTGTTTATGTTTATACAAAAAAAGAAAACAGGAGATTGCATGTGCATTTAACCATTATCCAGCTAACTTCGACCTAATTCACATTTGCAAACAGCTTGGATCCAGATGGGACGCCGAGTAACTCGGCGTCTCATCAGGATGCAAGTTGTTTGATTTTTACAGCTGGGCAAGGGTTTACATAAAAATGGTTGACGTATGCCACATTTGTTGTTTTATTTCGTTTTCTATTTCATTGCGAAACATAATTATGCATGTAGATTTATACGATAACTGTGTCGAGACACGACCGGACCTGTACCTCAGCACATCATCTGGATCTGCAATGATAACGAAGCTTATACTTGTATTCAGCCATAACATTTTGTTGTTTTCTGTTGTGTTTTTTTCTCTTGAACTTAACGTTGCATCATAGCATGTTATCATTTTCCAGCAAAGAGTTACTTGACTCGCATTTGCAAATAGCTTGGATCCGGATAAGACGCCGAGTAAATACGCCGAGTAAATCGGCTTCTCACCAGGGTCCAAGTTGTTTGACACTTGATCAATAGTTTCTTTAAAGCTATATCTGACTGGAAGTAGTCAAAGTTGTACCAGATCCAACCTATAGAATACAGTTGAACTTCGGAATCTCGAGCTCGGATAACTCGAACTTTGCGATAACTCGAACAAAAAGTTCAGTCCTTTCAAAATTAGAACTACAGAATTGCTCTAAAATCTATCGCTACAGATAACTAGAAACACATGTGACAGCTTAATACAGGTCCAAAGTAATGTTGAAAGCTCCTACAGGAGCTTTCAGCGTTACTTTAGACCTGTATTAAGCTGTGGCATTGAGAAATTGTTCAGATTAGGAATTGGATGACTCGAACTTCTGTTATCTCGAACTAATTGGTATGGTCCCAGGAAGTTCGAGTTATCGAAGTTTAACTGCGTACATTATTTTTCACCGCGGAGGTAGGGCTAAGAAAATTAAAGTCGTCTACTCCGACCTCAAACTTTCCCTTAGTGAGGGAAGGGGCGCAGGCATGTGTGAAAGTAGATCAGATAGTTCCTCAATCTAAACTATACCCACTTACTATACTGGTAATGGGACAAATGCAATCAGTGTAGACCCAGACAACGTGGTTCTAAGGAAGCTTTGTTATCAGATTATGGCCTGTATGTTAAACTGTTTTATTTCAACGCTGTACGGCATGCTTGATTGACTATTTCTATCAGAAAATAAGATAAAGTTCTAAGCCATTCGATGTAGAAAGCAGGATAAAATGGTTTAATATTTCAACTTAATCTATCATCGTTTGACGGCCATTGCAACAGGTTGGGATAAGATCTGCAATGTATATGTACAGTAGAAACATTTTCAAACAGCCTACGTGTATGCGTGTGTGTGCGTGTGCATGCATGTTCATGTATGTGCATGTTCATGTTAGTACATGCGTGTATGTGTGTGGGGTGTGTGTGGGTATGTGTGCGCGCGTGTGGGTGTTTGTGTGTTTGTTTTCTTTGAAGCCAGGTGCAAAGCGAAAACAATTTAGTGCGTGCATCACGTGTTTATCTGTATTATCTGTGTTATAGATTAGTTTTCTTTTCTGTGGTCGCTTTAGAGGGGCTTACTGTAAATCCGCAGCTGAGAAAGATATAGACTGCCTCTTGAACTGCCAGATGCCAAGTTTGTATTCCATAAGCCAGTTTATACCTAACTGTTTATTCGCTACAGAATGAGACATGAAATCATTTCGGCAAAACCCGTGGATGTTCCTCTGAACAAAACATTAACCCTGATCCTTTGTGAAATAAATAATATCCAGAAAGGCAGATAACATGCGTAAATTAAAACATTTTCAAAAATAACTTCTTTATTTCTCAACCAAACGTTATGTTGTGACCACATTATATGTTTCGATGGAGAAATGACGACTGTAGAGCACGCACGTGTATCTGTTGTCCTGTATTGTATGCTCTGTTGATCAGTAATGTCTGCTTTGCTACTCTGTATTGTATGCTCTGTTGATCAGTAATGTCTGCTTTGCTACTCTGTATTGTATGCTCTGTTGATCAGTAATGTCTGCTTTGCTACTCTGTATTGTATGCTCTGTTGCTCTGTAATGTCTGCTTTGCTACTCTGTATTGTATGCTCTGTTGATCAGTAATGTCTGCTTTGCTACTCTGTATTGTATGCTCTGTTGATCAGTAATGTCTGCTTTGCTACTCTGTATTGTATGCTCTGTTGATCAGTAATGTCTGCTTTGCTACTCTGTATTGTATGCTCTGTTGCTCTGTAATGCATGCTCTGTTGTCCTGTAATATCTGCTCTGTTGCTCTGTAATGTCTGCTTTGCTACTTTGTATTGTATGTTCTGTTGTCCTGTAATATCTGCTCTGTTGCTCTGTAATGTCTGCTATGTTGCTCTGTAATGCATGATCTGTTTTCCTGTAATGCATGCTCTGTTGTCCTGTAATGTCTGCTGTGTTGATCAGTAATATCTGCTCTGTTGCTCTGTAATGTTTGCTCTTTTGATCAGTAATATATGCTCTGTTGCTCTGTAATGTCTGCTCTGTTGCTCTGTAATATCTGCTCTGTTGCTCTGTAATAGCTGCTGTGTTGCTCTGCAATATGTCTGCTCTGCTGCTCTGTAATGCATGCTATGTTGCTCTGTAATATCTGCTGTGTTGCTCTAAAATGTCTTCTCTGTTGATCTGTAATATCTGCTATGTTGTTCTGCAATATCTGCTCTGTTGCTCTGTTATACATGCTGTATTTCTCTGTAATGCTTTAATGTCGTGATAATAACATATCACGATGCTTTAATAACTCTTGTCTTTCGGTTTCGATGATAACTGATGTTACTCTAAGTATTTTGACACCCAATATCCCCTCTCCACCAGTTTATAAAGCTGAATAACTCAACTTGGCACCATTTTGATAACTTGAAAACATACTGACATATTACCAAATATATGTAAACCCTGATCAAACGGTTTCTCCGGGAGTCGTTTGATCTGTGTCTGCACTGTTCGCTTGTGTTTATCTGCACGACTACTTCTGGAAATTAGTAGTGTAATGGTTGTCGTTTAAGATACCTACAAACATGGACCACATTTAGTAAAACAATATTGCTCCCTCTTTTTCTTCTATCCTGCTTAAAGACATGTTAAGCAGCCATTTTACGCTTGTTGTCCCTGTCATAGAATGTGTGAGGGTAGTGTGATGATTGATAACCCTTTACTCCATCAATTTGCATTTCTACGTCTTTTCAAACAGGGAAGACCCGGATAAGACGGCTCCTATAGGAGCCGTCTGATTTGGGTCTGCTCTATTTGCTTATAACATAATATAGATACGATTCTACATGTTATACAATAGCCAAACATCCCTGTGTACATGTGATATTATAACATTTAATCTAATTACTGTACACGGGATCATTATTTCTTACATGATTATTCATGAAGTAAAACGTCTGAAAGAAAAACGTCTGAAATAATGTTAAATCTTACACAGGGAGCATACAGATAAGCTCGTTCAATGCAGTGGCAAATCTAATTACCTGTGCAAGCAGTTTGGATCCAGATGAGACGTGAAGTAATTGACGCCTCGACAGGATCCAAAGTGTTTGATGATGTGATAATGATTTAACATAAGACAGGCGAAAACAAATTTAACAACTCCTATAGGAGATTTCTGCATTAGTTTTGACCTACACTAAGCGATCACCGGCCTTACAGACCCTTACAGAAGTTGTTTGGTATTTGTAGAAAGCTGTAATGTCAGATCTATAATAATGCCATAAGTTAAAAGAGCAGACAGTTACAGATTTGACTCCTTATAGCACGAATCAGGGTTAAAAACTACAAATATTTCACTCCTTGTAGCATAGATCAGTGTTAAAAACTACAATTATTTTACTCCTTATAGCATGAATCAGGGTTAAAAACTACAAATATTTCACTCCTTGTAGCATAGATCAGTGTTAAAAACTACAATTATTTTACTCCTTATAGCATGAATCAGGGTTAAAAACTACATATATTTGACTCCTTATAGCATGAATCAGGGTTAAAAACTACAAATATTTCACTCCTTCTAGCATAGATCAGTGTTAAAAACTACAATTATTTTACTCCTTATAGCATGAATCAGGGTTAAAAACTACAATTATTTTACTCCTTATAGCATGAATCAGGGTTAAAACTACATATATTTGACTCCTTATAGCATGAATCAGGGTTAAAAACTACATATATTTGACTCCTTATAGCATGAATCAGGGTAAAAAAGTACAAATATTTGACTCCTTATAGTATGAATCAGCGTTTAAAACTACAAATATTTGACTCCTTATAGCATGAATCAGTGTTAAAAACTACAAATATTGACTCCTTATAGCATGAATCAGGGTTAAAAACTACAACAAAAATTAATATTGACTCCTTATAACATGAATCACGGATAAAAACTACAAATATTTGACTCATTATAGCACGAATCAGTGTTAAAAACTACAAATATATGACTCCTTATAGCACGAATCAGAGTTGAAAACTACAAATACATGTATTGACTCATTGTAGCATAAATCTGTGTTAAAAACTACAAATATTTGACTCCTTATAGCATGCATCAGGGTTTAAAACTACAAATATACGGCTCCTTATAGCATGATTCAGGGTTAAAAACTACAACAAAATTTAATATTGGCTACTTATAACATGAATCTGGGATGAAAACTGCAAATATTTGACTCCTTGTAGCATGAATCAGGGTTAAAAGCTACAAATATTTGTGTTTTTTAACCCCGATTCATGCTATAAGGAGTCAAGAACGCAGTTAAACATAGTCGTGTTAACGCTTTCCTTCATACACATGCTTTTTTACCCTTTTGCTAACCGAGTAGACCCAGATCTAAAGCTAACTCGAAATTAGGCTATCTCGCATTAATTTGTATGGTCCTGTACTTACATGAAGACGAGTGCACGTATACTTTACCCTTTACTCTATGAATATTCATTTAAGAAGTAATGAAATCGTGCATATTCATTGACTGTAATTTTATAATAACGTATGACCACATGGATAGTTATAAAAAAAATTATAACCTTGAGTCCAGATCAAAGATCAGAGCCTGCGCTGTTTGCTATACCAGTCAATGTCAAAGCTTTTCACCAGCATAAGTAAAACATACGAGTATATTTATTTCTTTTGCGGCAAACCCTCAGAATGAAAAATAGGTGGGTTCCAAATGCCCATTTGAAAGAGATTATCTTATATAACATGGGGGTTAACGGTTATCCCTTTTCCTTCATATACACGTGTTCTCGCGCATTTCAAAACAGAGTAGACACCGATTAGACAGCTCCTATAGGATCCGTCTGATCAGGATCTGCTCTGCTTGCTAGAGGAATTTGAAAGAAATGTTTCTTTATTACTTTCTAAAATGGTTACACTGTTCCACCTTCCATATATTGAAATTTGGAATATACAGTAAAACCCCGCTAATGCGATCACCTAAAAGAGGTATAATTATGGGTGCTATATGCAGGTGGTAGCTTAATGCAGGTCAAAAGTAATGCAGAAAGCTCCTAGTTCTACTGTATATAAAACAGGGAAATTGTTAATTGCTAAAGGGATACGCTGGACTGTGATTGAGATCTTTATTCGGCCGTTGAAGTAGTGTCCTCTATAAATAAACGATGTCGGCTTGAGAATTTAGAAACCATTGTCTGTCCCAGTATTTAAATAATCCGCTGTTCTTTTGGAAAACACTCGCTGGAGGTTGAAAATAGTGTAACTCCATGAATGTTTAATCTCTTGATCTGGATCCATACTAAGTTATATTTCTCAGATTACAATTGTTTCATATTAAAGGTGAGTTAACCGGGATGGAATGTATAAAATCCCCTTAAGTGATACATCTGTATTAAGAGTTTACCTGCAAAAATAGTTCGCTTGTTTGAATCGCTGATGTTGTCTGCTTAATACACAAACTTACAAATGGTCTAACTAATATATATCGTATTACCAACATAATCTAGCATGCCAAAAATGAACTTTTGGCCTCATGAATATTCTTGTACATATTAGTTACTTAATGAATACATGTATTAATTAGCTGACTGTGTTTATAATGACATATCATTATGTGAATATTTGGCTATGGCGAACACTGTATAATTAGATATGCATTATAACATTAGCAAACAGAGCAGACCTTGATCAGATTTTCCCTACATGTTTTAAAGGGCTTTCCTGTTAAGAAGAGGGGTTACATACCATCTAACAAACTATGTATACATTTTAATAGAGTTAGAGGTTAAACCTCCTCTTGCTATCCGCTATGCAGTTAGGGTACAAATTGGACGCCTAGTAACTCGGCGTCTCATCTGGATCCACGCTGTATGTCACTCGGTCAAAAGTTTTTTCAAAACCTTGATCGAATCTGAATTACAGAAGAATCTGTCCGAAGCGAGCATTCATTTAGTGAACATAGGGGTGTTAAAAAATCAGGTGGTTACTTAATGCAGGAGAACAGTAATACAGAAAGCTTCTGCATTACTTTTGCCCAGAATTAAGCTACCATCCGCCTAAAAGACCAATAAATGGCCTTCTTTATGATGACAGCTTAAGACATGATCTACTGTAGCCAAACCATGCAGCAGATCAGAATTTTAGCCGACATATTTTCACAGCAGGGTAAGGGATAAGAGGTTTAAAACTGCTGTGTAAGAATGATGGCGATAAATTGACCATGATGAAGTTTGTGACATTAATGGGCTACCACTGACCCGTCAGGTTTTGTGATCTTTGTAATAAAGAAATTGTTTAACTGTAGGTAGCCCGGATGGACACCATGAATGGATGAAAGTAACAATCTCTTTAAATGTTTCACTGTAGGTAGCCCGGATGGACACCATGAATGGATGAAAGTAACAATCTCTTTAAATGTTTCACTGCTAATGTCACATCTGCGATAACCTTTGCAAACAGTTTGGCGCCAGATGAGACGCCGAGTAACTCGGCGTCTCATCTGGATCCAAACTGTTTGTTACCGTGACTATGATCATATAAACAATAAAAGACATACTTGAATATTGTAGCAGACGACAAAAACCGCAGACGACAATAGAAAGAGTTAAAAGAAGATCTCAAACGCCCTTGTCTCTTCCAGCGAAACCTCTTTTAACCCTTATCGTGCTAAGCGCGAATTGACTGCCATTTTGACAGCTGAGAAGCCGAGTAAAAAACGTTGTTTTGATTACCAGTGAGCCATAATATTTTGTTTTTGCTGCCAAATATTGTCGTCTGAAAACATTGTCGTTCGTTATAATTTTCTTTTGTTAAATGTTCTCCCCTATTCTTTCAAAAGCATTACCACAGTAACAAACAGTTCGGTTCCTGATCAGACGCCGATATTGGCGCTAATTAGCTGAATAGGGACAATAGACGTTTGATGATGACAAAAACTGTAACATCAAACCTATATCAATCTACATGTATAAGCAAACGGTACAGATCCTAATCAGACGGTCCCTACAATGTTTGCAACGAGTTCCCATTTTTGTACTCTTTGCATAGCAATAGAATACAAAGGTGGCGTTCCACAGCCTAACCCATGGTACCCTCGTCGACCTGACAATATAGTGCAATTTATTGACCTGTATTCGATGGATACAAAAGGTGTTTTATAACATGGCGTCCAGAACCAATCATGGTATACTGACATGGACATGCTTCGTAACATAAGCTTCGGCTTAGTGTGTGCAACAAAATCCACAAAATATAGCCATGTGTAAGAAGGACGCACGGATATACAAATATCAGTCACATGAAAAAATCTTGTGATCATAACATGAGTGAAAATACTCAATGAATAAAGAAGCTCACGTCGGATGACCTTACCCAAGCGATTATGTAATCACGCCCATAACTGCGAGTGGTCAGTGTAATAATAAGCATAGTGGGAAACGGCTGAACTGTCAGCTGCAACTGTAGTGACAATCCCTTCCCGTATAAATACGCAATTCCATGCCAAAGCGAACTTATTCGATATCAGATTGATGCCAGGCAAAGATAACTGCAGCGTCTACAACGCTTTGATTTATCCGAGCTGTTTGCAAATGTGACTAATGTCGCGATTAGCGAGAGACTGGTTCAGGGAGCGGGATAAGGGTTCAGGGAGCGGGGTAAGGGTTCAGGGAGCGGGATAAGGGTTCAGGGAGCGGGGTAAGGGTTCATGGAGCGGGATAAGGGTTCAGGGAGCGTGACAAAGGCCCATGTAGCTGATATCGGTGATAATTGTTAAGGTAGCGGTAGCGGGGATGATAGTTAAGATAGCTTGTAGTGTGATAAGGGTTAAGGTAGCTAGTAGTGTGATAAGGATTAAGGTAGCCGGTGGTGTGATAAGGGTTAAGGTAGCTGGTAGCAGGATACGGGTAAAAGTAGCTGGTAGTGTGATATGGGTTAAGGTAGCTAGTAGTGTGTTAAGAGTTAAGGTAGCTGGTAGTGTGATAAGGATTAAGGTAGCTGGTGGTGTGATAAGGGTTGAGGTAGCTGGTAGCGTGACATGGGTTAAGGTAGCTGGTAGTGTGATACGGGTTAAGGTAGCTGGTAGTGTGATAAGGTAACTGGTAGCGGGATACGGGTTAAAGTAGCTGGTAATGTGATAAGGATTAAAGTTGTTCGTAATGTGATAAGGATTAATGTAGCTGGTAGTGTGATAAGGGTTATTGTTGCTGGTTGTGTGATAAGGGTTAAGGTAGCTGGTAGCTGGATACAGGTTAAAGTAGATGGTAATGTGATACTGATTAAGGTAACTCGTAGTGTGATAAGGATTAAGGTAGCTGGTAGCTGGGAGCTGGATACGAGTTAAGATACCTGATAGTATGATAAGGGGCAAGGTAGCTGGTAATGTGATAAGGATTAAGGTAACTGGTAGTGTGATAAGGATTAAAGTAACTGGTGGTGTGATAAGGGTTAAGGTAGCTGGTGGTGTGATAAGGGTTAAGGTAGCTGGTAATGTGATATGTGTTAAGCTAGCTGGTAGTGTGATAAGGATTAAGGTAGCTGGTAGCTGGATACGGGTTAAGATACCTGATAGTGTGATAAGGGCTAAGGTAGCTGGTAATGTGATACGGATTAAGGTAGCTGGTAGTGTGATAAGGGCTAAGGTAGCTGGTAATGTGATACGGATTAAGGTAGCTGGTAGTGTGACAAGGATTAAGCTAGCTGGTAGCTGGATACGGGTTAAGATACCTGATAGTGTGATAAGGGCTAAGGTAGCTGGTAATGTGATACGGATTAAGGTCACTGGTAGTGTGATAAGGATTAAGGTAGCTGGTAGCTGGATACGGGTTAAGATACCCGATAGTGTGATAAGGGCTAAGGTAGCTGGTAGTGTGATAAGGATTAAGGTAACTGGTAGTGTGATAAGGGCTAAGGTAGCTGATAATGTGATAAGGATTTAAGTAGCTGGTGGTGTGATACAGGATAAGGTAGCTGGTAGTGTGATACGGGTTAAGGTAGCTGGTAATGTGATAAGGGTTAAAGTAGCTGGTAGTGTGATAAGGGTTAAAGTAGCTGGTAGTGTGATAAGGGTTAAAGTAGCTGGTAGTGTGATAAGGGTTAAAGTAGCTGGTAGTGTGATAAGGGTTAAAGTAGCTGGTAGTGTGATAAGGGTTAAAGTAGCTGGTAGTGTGATAAGGGTTAAAGTAGCTGGTAGTGTAATAAGGGTTAAAGTAGCTGGTAGTGTGATAAGGGTAAAGGTAGCTGATAGTGTAATAAGGGTTAAAGTAGCTGGTAGTGTGATAACGGTAAAGGTAGCTGGATAAGGGTTAAACCTTTCAGCAACAATGTACGTTGCTCTGGAACATATCGGAACGCACTTTGGTATTACATTGTACAATATGATTTTGCCATTTGTAACCCTCTATATCATGAATATTCATAAAATAAACTACTGAGATCATGAATATTAATTAGCTGATTTTATGGGATATGAACACAGTAATAAGTAAGTAACAAAGTAAGTAAATATCTTATTATTAAGGCATGTGCATATTATACAAATTATATTAATAACAAATATTCATATAATTTAGTATCGGGCCAGTGGGCCTATAAGTCAACATTTCAAACATTCCCAATGATTATGTCATTCTGAAACTATACAGATATGATTCATGGTCAACCGTTTGCAGGTTAAGGAACCATTACAAGTAAAATACTGTGACAGTACGATGGCATCGGTTAGTACGAGACATGGCGTTAACCCATTGATGTTCATATCGTTTAACCCTTTCCTCTATAAATACATCTTTATATGCCTTGCAAACATAGTAGACATGTAGGAGCCGTCTCATCAGCGACTACTCTGTTTGTTTATGAAATAATATAAACATGATTCTACAGTTTCTACTATGGCCAAAAATACCCCGTGTCCGTGTGCCATTATTAAAAAAGATATTTGCAACATTCATGATGTCATCATTTCTTACATGACTATTCATGGATTAATGAGTTTAGGAAAATCCACTCAGACCTTACATTGGAACCGATCCATAGTTCATGTGGAGGGGACACAATATTTAAACAAAATTTTATTGGAATAAGCCATTGACATTAATGAGTTAAAACAAACAGTGCAGGCCCTTATCAGGGGGCTCCTTTAGGAACCGTTTGACCTCTGGGTCTACACTGTTTGCTTATGTACTTTTCAGGAAGTCTGTGTACTAATGAGTTAATTAAACGCCAAAGTGGGGTATTAACATAATTGTACGTCTCTACCAACAAAAATAAAACAAGAATAAAACGTCTCGTTTGAAAACAAGTTGTACCCCCCTTTCCTGTAATATACAGATTTAGAGTTGTATACAGTAGAAGCTCTCTTAAGCTGTCTTGAACATATGCGTCTTAAAAAGCAGGAGGGTGCTTAATGCAGGGCAAAAGTAATGCAGAAAGCTCCTATAGGAAAATCCACTCGAGCTACATTACTTTTGACCTGCATTAAGCTATAATCTGTCTTACATACCAATAATTAGACCTCATCTTGATGGCTGCTTAACCCATTACCTCATAGGCTATTTTTAGATACAACCGCTTTGAATAAATCTACCGAAAAGGAGCATTAACTAGAGAAAATGACAATTTTAGAAGTTCTTAGTTTGAAACCATTGTGATAAATAGAGCATTTGCTCCTATAGGAGCAAATGCCTTATTTATCACAATGGTTTCAATAGGTGATTTTTACAGAGGCGTAGAAATGCGTATTTATGGAGGAAAGTGTTAAGACAGAGTCTACTGTACGAGATATCCGTTTTACATGTATACGCACTAACTGTATTTAGTCTACAGAGCCATTCAACCTATGCCGATATACTGACTGAATGGTATTTATCATTATGCTAATGTAGCCACCCCGATTACAGGTTTGGTATGACACTGAGATAAGAAGTAGGTCAAATGTTGACATGTTTAAGAGGCTGGCTTAAATTCCCATTAATACTTTTGGCATTTTCATTGAGTTTTTGTGACACGCTTCAACCACGTAAATACTTGGCAAAGAAATTGACAGGCGATAAGAAAAATATGACATGGCTCGCTTCTATTACACTCGACTTATTCCCAAACTGCTGGGAGGTATGGGCGATTTTGGGGTGATGGTTGTTTTTTCGATTATCTGTAAAGCATCTGATAGCCCATACGTTGTGGCATTTATGAGCCAAAATTCCTGCAGTACCCTGTATAAGGATTTCCGTCAGGGTATTAAATAATAGCCAAACATTGTCATCAGATATTTAACCAACGACAACATGTTGTGCAGTAAAACTCGCCAACAAGGATACAGGGGTCTGGATAATTTAAACATTTTCAACAATAGCTCATTTATTTCTCCACCAAACCCTATACTGTGACCACTCTTTAGAATCGCCTCTTTGAGACGATTCTAAAGAGTGGTCACGATACAGGGTTTGGTGGAGAAATGGCGATTTTAGTATTGGGTATCTGTAGCTCTGTGGATACTCAAATAAATAGAGAATCTTACATGAGTGTTCATTACAAAAAAAAATTATGAAACGAGTTTACTATAATAATATGACACGAGCTTTAGCGAGTGGAATACTGTATTCATTATAGTGAACGAGTTTCACGCAAACAATTAGTAAAGAACACGAATGTTATATTCTTGTTATCGCATAACCCTTAAAAGTGCCACAGACTATATCTGACGGCTGTCTCGACCACTGTTTACCGCGTAATATAGCCGGATGTAATCTGCTCATTTGCATAAAAATGCACTAGTGCATTTCTGCGATTTTCGGCATTCTGTTTCGGCACTCCCTCACAGCAGATTATGTGATACATATTATTATCGTTCCCAAGACAGGTGGCAGCTTAATGCAAGGGGTGGTTTCGTGTAGAACATTTCCTTGTTTACAAGAACAAGGTATTATTATAAAATTAACGCCAGTGACTATTCACGCAGTGCTAGATGATTCTTGCATACTAATTCATGAGGTAACGGGTTAAGCAACCACCAGTCTTTAAATGTCTCAATTCTCCTGTACTGTGAATTCGGATTAGCGAGGTTTTACTAAATTCCGTTTTGAGAAAAAAATGCACATTAATCCAATGATTATGATCTTTTAATGAATTTAGCCTTAACCCTTTACTCTAAGAACGTTAATATATGAAATAGTGATACCACGAAGTTTAATTAGTTTATTGTTTATAATGGCATATGGATACAAAACGGTTTGGCCATTACAGAAGCTTTAGAATCACATCTATAGTATATCATAAGCAAACAGAGCACCCCCTGATCAGACGGCTCCAATGAGCCGTCTGATATACGTCTCTGAGCCGTCTGATCTACGTCAACTCTGTTTGCAAAGGCGTAAAACGGCGTATTTATGGAGATACTCTCACGATTAGCATTTGCTAATATAAATTGGCGATTCATCAGAATGTAGACAGCGTGGCAATCTAAAACGTGAACGGGCAAAGAAAATTAACCCATTGGTGCCCAGTTAGCGGTTTTACCCCATGCCTATTCATGTTATAAATGATAACGTAATAAATATTTTAATGACATATGAACACACGCTACTTTATTTTGTTAGTACGTCAGTCTGATTTAAAGTTGCAAAAATGATCACAAACTGACTTAACTGACATAGAAGGGAAACTGGGTGTCCGAATACTGATAGTAATCATGGGAAACACTGCCAAATTGCATCATTGGCTGGTTCATTAGTATTGAGACACTAAATAGTACAAGTTGGCACACATATTGATACTAGTGGGAAAACAGTATTTAGCATTTGTATGTATCTTTATTCTGTTCCAGGGGTCCCGCCTTACTTAAGGTCGTACGACAGAAATTATGCTACTTCTAAAATACGACGATGGCAACTGAAAGTACGATATTAGCCTTAATTACTGCATGCTAGAATGAGGGACAATTTCGATTATCCAAATAATAGTGTTTGTTGTAACTTTGGACCAATAATAGTTTCAGCGATCTTTAACAAGACAGATCCCTAATTCATTACTGTCCTTGCAGACAGTGCCATGGACGTACCGTCTTTATCTGTTATTTCGTGGATATGTATACAAGAAACCATGACGTCATGGTTATTTGCTGAATATTCACAACGGTATATGAACAAATAATTTCACCCATTTTCCTGATAGGCTATTTTTAGATCCAACCTCTCTGATTCAATCTACCAAAAGGAGCATTTACTAGAGAAAATGTTTTTTTAGAATTGTGTAGTTTTGAAACTATTGTGATAAATAGAGCATTTGCTCCTGTGGAGCAAATGCTCTATCTATCACAATGGTTTCACAAAGTGACTTTTACAGAAGCGTCAAAATGTGTCAATGTGCGGGAATGGGTTAAATTTCCATAAGCAAACAGAGTATACCCTGATCAAACAGGTTCCTACCAAAGCCTTCTGATATGGGTTTGCTCTGTTTGAAGAGGTATTAAAAAGTACCTCTATGGCGTAAAGGGTTTAACTGAAGATACATTAGCGAGAGCTATCGACATTCTATCATTAACTCAAGAGGCTTATGAAGATTTCATATAACTTCTTAATTTCCCATCCCAATCTGACAGCAAATTTATCAGAATATTTCGAAAATGCTTTTTCCCAATTCATTTACATTCCAACATCATAAATCAACTGCTAATTCATCTGCTAATTCCCAATAAGTGAACAAATAATGACTGCAAAATTGCTCCAGCCATACCACGTCATCTACAATATGAACCATTAGTTATACAAACTTCAAAACGACAGACAGCAAATGATGATAGTTACATATTCCAATTAGATAACTCATTCAGAAGTATAAATAAGACATGTGAATGAAACATTTATTTAACTTATTCCCTCAAAGGCTATTTTTAGATCCAACCTCTTTGAATAAATCACCGAAAAGGGAGCATTTACTAGAGAAAAGAAAACTTTTAGAATTGTGTAGATTTTAAACCATTGTGATAAATAGAGCATTATTTTGTTCCTGTAGAGCAAATGCTCTATTTATCACAATGGTTTCAAAAACTGATTTTTACAGAGGCGTAGGAAGGCGTATTTATGGAGGATAGGGTCAAAGTATAGTTCCCTCACTTCTATATAAAAAAAACTGTAAAGATGATATAAGATGTGTAGATTTCAACATTTGCAAGAATATCTCCTTTATTTCTCCACCAAACCCTACACTGTGTACAAGGAATGCAGATAAACATTTAGACAATTAACACCTATTTAATTGTATACAGTATAACCTGTCCTAAGCGGCCACTCATATATATAGAACATAGTAGTCTTATAAGCAGGTGGCTGCTTAATGCAGGGCAAATGTAATAAAACACAAGAGGGCCATGAGGCCCTGAAGCGCTCACCTGAGATAACCCCAGGGGCGGGGCCATTTTCGACCACAAGAAATCATGTGTACAACCTTGGTAGAGAACCACTAGGCAAAGCAGTATGCCATTAATTAAAGGTCTAAGCCTTATGGTTTCATAGAAAAATAATATTTTATATTTTACCCATGAAAAACTGATAAGCCCTGAGGCAGGGCCAAGTTTCGCCCAGTGGTCAGGGTCGTAAGTTAAACATTTTGGCAGAGGACCACAAGCCACAGCTACATATTTGTAGAGGACCATTAGATCATATTACATACCAAATATCAATGGTCTAGGCCTTACAGTTTCAGTAGATTTTTAAAGATTTTCCAATAAAAACTGATAAGCCCTGGGGCGGGGCCATTTTTGGCCCGGCGGTCATAATTTGAACAATATTTGTAGAGGACCATAAGATCATGCTACATACCAAATATCAAAGGTCTAGGCCTTACAGTTTGAGAGAAGAAGATTTTTAAAGATTTTCCTTTGAAAAACTAATAAGCCCATGGGCGGGGCCATTTTTGGCCCGGGGTCATAATTCGAACAATGTTTGTAGAAGACCAATAGATCATGCTATATACCAAATATCAAAGGTCTAGGCCTTACAGTTTGAGAGAAGAAGATCTTTAAAGATTTTCCTATGAAAAACTGATAATCCCTTGGGCGGGGCCATTTTTGGCCCGGGGTCATAATTTGAACAACCTTTGTAGAGGACCATAAGATCATGCTACATACCAAATATCAAAGGTCTATGCCTTACAGTTTGAGAGAAGAAGATTTTTAAAGATTTTCCTATGAAAAACTGATAAGCCCTTGGGCGGGGCCATTTTTGGCCCAGGGGTCATAATTTGAACAATCTTTGTAGAGGACCATTAGATCATGCTACATACCAAATATCAAAGGTCTAGGCCTTACAGTTTGAGAGAAGAAGATTTTTAAAGATTTTCCTATGAAAAACTGATAAACCCTTGGGCGGGGCCATTTTTGGCCCGGGGGTCATAATTTGAACAACCTTTGTAGAGGACTATAAGATCATGCTTCATACCAAATATCAAAGTTCTAGGTCGTACAGTTTCAGTGAAGAAGATTTTTAAAGATTATCCTATGAAAAACTGACAAGCCCTTGGGCGGGGCCATTTTTTGGCCCGGGTGTCATAATTTGAACAATCTTTGTAGAGGACTATAAGATCATGCTACATACCAAATATCAACGGTCTAGGCTTTACAGTTTCAGAGAAGAAGATTTTTAAAGATTTTCCAATATTACCATATACATGTATGGAAAAAAAGACCACGCCCTCTGGCGGCCATGTTTTTTGCCGGATCAAAATTCTTTTAACAACTTTTAAAGTCTATCAACTGAGAAACATTTTGGTGAAAACTATATTCAAATCGGACAAGTCATTCTGGAGAAGAAGATTTTTCTAGATATTGTGTACAGTTGCCATGGCAACAAGACCGATGGCGCCACCCACTATCTTTTAACAACTTTTGAAGCACCCACCCACAGTATGTATCTGACCAAGTTTGGTTACAATTGGGCAGTCGGTTTCAGAGAAGAAGTCGTTTGAAACTGTTGACGGACAGACAGACGGACAGACTGACAGACGGACAGACGGACAGACGGACAGACGGTCAGACGGACGACGGACGCCGGACACAGGGGTATCACAATAGCTCACCTTGAGCACTTTGTGCTCTGATGAGGTAAAAAGCTCCTATATAAGCTTTCTGCATTATTCTTGACCTGCATTACACTACCACCTGCCTTACAGACACATAATTAGACTCTTTTTGAGGACATCTTAAGACAAGTTCTACTGTAAATGTGAATTATTTAATAAAAATTATTTCTAAAGATCTTACAAGTCATGCCATGGCATTTGCAATACAACAAGACGAGGGCTTGGTGCAAAACTATTCTAACTCCTTCACAAAGTGAAGGAGTTAGAATAGTTTTGCACCAAGCCCTCGAAGAGAACATACAATGACCATAACCATAGCATTCACAACACCAAAGGGCCACACAGTGATACCCACCATATTCAATAAGTGTAACCATCCAAGACAAATGTCGTGCCCAGTAAGACAAAATGACATCAACCGAATCCAGTAAGTCAATCAAAGATACACACAATATTTAGTAAACCAAACAATGACATTTAATTGTTTTCCTTCTTTAGAATTCTGACATTCTGTGTTTTCTAATTATTAATGCTCGTGTATTATCATTTTATGTACTAGCTATGCTAAATATCTGCCAACACTAGTAATGTATACCTCGAACAGACAGTACCCCACCCCACGCCCACCCCACCCCCACACACATCCCTAAACTAGATTTTTTAGTAACGAAGAATTTAGATATTTTAGGAAGCTGACTGCTTAATGTAGGATGTAAATCATGCAGAAAGCTCCTATGGGAGCATTCTGTATACCTTTTAACCTGCATTAAGCTGCCATCTGTCTTCCAGGCCCATATTGATACTAATTTAAACTTCTCACATACCTTCCCTTATCTCCGAGTTAGAACAACGGGTTAAGATTTCCTTATCTGTAACACGTGTAAGATCACTTTAGAACATATGACGTCATACGTCATATATATATATATGACGTCAAACCATAGAAACCGATGTTTACATGTCATTTAAACGGTGAAAATGCACTTTTTGATATGTGAGAAAAAGAATCTGATGCTCGTTGTCTTTTAAGATCACATGTTCCTAAACTCACCAAGAAAATGTTATTAAGCTCGCCAAGGCTCGCTTAATGACATTTTCTAAGGCTCGTTTAGGAACATGTGATCTTAAAAGACAACTCGCAACAGATCCTCTATATCCGGTATAGAGAGGTTTTACTGTATAATCGTCCATACCACTATATAACCGCTCTAAACCTATCACATACATGTAGATGCATGAAGTAGGGAATCTTAATCCCTAATCTGTTGTCAAATCCTAATGTCTGCTCAGAACAAGACTGCAGATTCTGCGACACCATTGACCGAGTGTCAAACAGTTTGGATCCTGATGAGATGCCGAGTTACTCGGTGTCACATCTGGATCAATGTTGTCTGCTAATGTGAGGCAGGTCGCGACTATATGAATAAGCGTTAAACATTGGTTGCTTAATACAGAACGAAAGACATCACACAGAAAATTGCGTAGCTCTCCCTGGACATTGTGCTTTTGTCCTGCGTTAACCCTTTCCTTAATATAATCCCTTTATTGTGCTTTTGTCCTTCATATAATCCCTTTTCACGTCTTTGCAAACAGAGTAGACATAGAAACAGAGTAGACCCAAGTCAGACGGCTCCTACAGAAGCCGTCTGATCCGGGTCTGCTCTGTTTGCTTATGAAAGTACATGTATTACAGTTTCTATCAATACCAAACATATCAGGGCAAAATTGTAGATATTTTAGAAAGCAAAGAAACAGATCTATCAACTTCTATTAGCAAACAGAGCAGACCCTGATCAGATGGCTCCTCTAGGAGCCATCTGTCTACTCTGTTTACAAATGCGTGAAAACACGTTTATATGAGGGAAAGGGCTAATCTACCACCTACCCGGCAGATCAAGAATACTATATGTTTGACAGATCCTCGTAGAGAGGTTTTACTGAAGTGTAAAAAAAAATTGCGATGACACATGATGTCGAATATTTGCATAAAATATGAGGTGAATATAATATACGACTGACATGCAGTGACAGACAGACGCCAGTGCGGTGTACTCGTATTGGTGGAATTTAGGGAGTTCAGAAATACCTCTGATGGGCAACATTTATTATTTCATGTTTATTGCCCCATTATTTGTCAGTGTCCTTAAAATGACATAGGCAAAAAGTGTTGACCCAGATCAGAGGGCTGCTAAAGGACCATTTGATCAGGGTCTGTACTGTTTGCTATGCCGGCTCAACACGCAAAATCGATGAGTCCCAACATATGGGAATACATGTACATACCGGGTAGGCTAATAATATATTGAATATAGGATGTTACTTAACCGACATGCCTGATAGACATGCATTTGGCACCATCATATAGAGTTGACCAAGATCAGAAGGCTGGTGTAGTAACCGTCTGATCAGGGTCTGCTTTGTTTGCATATGAAATAATAATATAGACCTGATGCTACTGTTTCTGCTACAGGCAAAATGTGACTATATAATGCCATTATAACAATTCAGCTAATTAGCCATTTCCTTCATGTAAACACCTTTTAGCGCATTTGCAAACAGAGTAGACTCAGATCAGACGGTTCCTATAGGAGCTGTCTGATCAGGGTCTGCTCTGTTTGCTAATGGACTTTGAAAGATCTGTTTCTTTAATTTCTAAAATGACTACAATGTTCCACTTTCCATATTTATTCTATTTTATCCATGAATATTCAATAGGCATTGGCACACATGTTTTACATAAATATTTAAGAGGTAGCAGATTCATATGGCAAAATCTAAAATATGTAGAAATTAATATACTATAGTAAGAAATGATGACTAGCATTGGTATGAACATTTGAAAATAGTCTACACGGGTTGTATATGCGCTGTTTAAGGGACACTGGGCATTAAAACTTTGCTCCATAAATACGCTTTACTACGCCTCTGCAAACAGAGAAGACCCGGATCAGACGATTCCTATAGGAATATGCAATAGGGAAAGTGTTCAGTCGTGGTTTATTATATACAAACCAGTACACAACTTAAAAAGGGATACTGATATGCGTGATTTGTCATAAATTATCATTAATCATTGAAAATAAATAGCATCGATCCAGTTGTTTTGTTGTATTAAGTTCCTTTTTTTGCAAAACCGGGGCGCACATACAATCGATACTCAATGATATATCATCAATTGGAAACGAAACAGAATTCAAACATTTGAAGCTGTCGGTACATATTGCGACACACTGCATCTTTCGTCGCCAAACTGTTTTACTAAGAACAAAGTAACCACTGAACTGTTACACCAGATCTATTTCCCAGGCTAGTAACATTTGTCTTCTGCACGCATCTGTAACAGTGTGTTAATCTGTATCGTGCTAGAAAAAAATGTCTGCCGAAATTCTAGTGCATGTTTTGCTTACCTCATCGTTTCATCTGGATCCAAACTGTTTGCAAATACGAGTCGGGTCATGCTTAGCGCTAACCCTTTCCCTCATAGAAACGTGTTTTCACGCATTTGCAAACAGAATAGACCCATATCAGACGGCTCATAGAGGATCCGTCTGATCAGGGTCTGCTCTGTTTGCCTATGGAATTTACTAGATTCTAAAATAGCTACATTGTATCACCTTCCAGATTTGATTATAAGTGTTTTGTTCATGAATATTCAATGACCATTATGGGTATTGAAATTTGTAATAAACATAGAACAGGGAAAGGGTTAATTATTTCCCTGCCAGTGTTGAATGTATGATCCATTGTGGAAACAGTTGCACTCCAAATAAGACGCCGAGTAACTCGATGTTTAATCAGGATCAAAACTGTTTGCTTGATTATACTTAAAGAATGATGAAAGAATATTCAAAAATGAAAGAAAACGACATGAGAACCGTCTTACGAACAGAAATATCGTAACATCTAACATTTGATGATCGCAACTGAAGTTGCAATCGTCGTATGGGAGAGCTGACGATAGTTTATAACCCTTATAACATTTTCGTTTGCTTCATGATTTAGTGTAGATGTTTCTTCTATTTTCTTTTTTTATATAAAGATAAAACAGTTTGGATCCCGATGAGATGCCGAGTTACTCGGTGTCTCATCTGTATCCAAACCCTTTGCATATGATGCTACAGATCCGACTTCATGGCACTAAATGGGTCAACACTAGAATGTGTGAACATTTCAACTGTTTCAGAAATAACGATTGTCTTAAAGTGTCTGTAGTTTCTGCAGTACGAAGTTTGCCTATAATTGGTTGGATGTGCTGTGATTTTGACTATGTCAGAAGGAAATATTATCATAGATTAGAACCCTGTGATAATTTCTGGCGTAAGCGACCATCAAAAAAGAGGTCTAAAACATGGGTATGTAAGGCAGGTGGTAGCTTAATGCAGGCCGAAAGTAATTTAGAAAGCTCCTACTACATTACTTTGACCTGCATTATGCAACCATCTCCAATGTTCAATAAATGAATGGTCATTTAGAACAGGTTCTACTGTATGAGCGTTCTGTGTTACTTCATTATGTGCTATCAATGTAACTGGGGCGCGTAATACTAAAGATCGTACAGCAAATATTACCGTAAGTCGTAATTAACGACAATCGCTGCTACTCGAAATAACCGCACAGTGTCCTCTGGAGCAAATAAGGCTAGCGTCGCACGACTGTCTACTCTGTAAAAGCGTGAAAAGGCGTATATATTTGCGAAAGGGTTAAGTTGATTCAACTTCAAAGCCAATTAATAACGCTCTTGCTCTATCTAAAAGCCCTTTCAACAGTATTCAACATTTACTTTCTGTTTACACAGTGCACAGATAAAAGAAAGATAAAACTCTTGCTGTATATGTTTTCAGAACATTTCAAACAGCAAAAAAAGCCACAGCAAAGGACTTGAAAAAAGAGAGTCATCACAACATCGGGTCATATGCACATACCATAGACCAATATCTCCTTCCCCCTTGTCAGAGAACATGTGTTTTACCCTTTCCATGTTGAATATTCAAGTAGGAACTAATGACAGCATTATAATAATGAACAATTTATTACCTGACATTTTATAATGGCATATTTACACATAATTTTATATCGGTGGAAACTGTAGGATCATATCTATAACAAGTTCATAAACAAACAGAGCAGACCCTGATAATACGAACCCTATAAGAGCCATCTGATATGTGTCTACTCTGTTTGCAAAAGACGTCAGATATGAAGGATTGCGGTTAAACAGTATGCGCACATTCTCTTACATTTATATGTATCATGTCAAATAATAACTAACACGGTGCTGATGACTGATAAAAAATGCAGTCTGGCCAGACGTCTCATTGTTAATACATGTACTATGAATGGTGTTGGTCTGTCCAAACTGTTGTAATAGAAATCACACTTTTCACCAACACCTCTGCTCTCTTTGCTTATGGAATTACATGAACAGTTGAACCTCGAAATCTCGAACTTCAAGGGACCATGCAAATTACTTCGAGATAACAGAAGTTCGAGTTATCCGATTTCTAATCTGGACAATTTCTCAAGTTCACAGCTTAATGCAGGTGTAAAGTAATGCTGAAAGCTCCTATATGAGCTCTGAGCATTACTTTACACCTACATTAAGCGGTTACATGTATTTCTAGATATGCGTGGTGATATATTTTGAGCAATCCGTTATGGTAAATTTTGGAAGGACAAAACTTTTAGTTCGAGTTATCCGAAGTTCAAGTTATCCGAGTTCGAGATATCGAGATTACCCTGTACATTGATATATTCTGCCATGACCAAACTATCCCGTGTTCATAAGCTATTATATATGTTCACCTAATGCATGTTCATGAATAATGCTTTTTTACATGAATATTCATCAAATACGACAAATGGGTTGTTTTAACCCATTTAACCCATTAACGCCACTCAGTGACAGTAGAAGGGTAACAACCACGGATCCTATCTGCACATATACTTTGATGTACGTCTCATGTTTCACAGGAATCCTGTGTGATTTTCCACAGCTGAAATGAGCCTTTGAAGATGTATATTTACATTTTGCAATCCATTCATGCCATTCATTCCTGCATAAGTATTCCATTCATAGAAAGTTCTTGTTTTGTTGTTATCATTGCCTTAGCCATCTGTTTTAATCATTAGCGTGCTACGGATGGACTCGTGATCGCCTTTGTAAATGGTGTTTATCCAGATGAGACGCCGAGTAACCCGGAACCTGATTAGGATCCAAACTGTATGGCATTCAATCACATATTTTTGAAAGAAATTAAGATAAGAATAATTTAACTAATTTATTCCCATATTATTTGAAAAAGACCCGTCCTTACTTTGGAGCTTATCCATTTTTCATATGGAGTGGGCACATCAAACACGATATTTGCAGGAAATAGACATTGAAATGAATGGGTTCAGTAAACAGTGCATACCCTGATCAGAGGGCTTCTTCGGAGTCTTATAAGGGACCCTGGACACTAATAGGTTAATAATTGAAGCAAATGTCAGTGTTTGCAAAAGAGGTGTACTGAATGGTAAAAAGCTGTTTTACTTTCTACGTAATGTCATACACTATTGGATGTGGTCCCTCTCCATTGATACGTAATGTCATACACTATTGGATGTGGTCCCTCTGCGCTGATACGTAATGTCATACACTAGTGGATATGGTCCCTCTGTGTTGATACGTAATGCCATACTCTATTGGATGTGGTCCCTCTGCTCTGATACATATTGTCATATACTGTTGGTTGTTATACATAATGTCATATACTATTGGATGTGGTCCCTCTGCGTTGATACGTAATGTCATATACTATTGGATGTGGTCCCTCTGCGTTGATACGTATATGTCATACACTATTGGTTGTGGTCCCTCTCCATTGATATATAACGTCATACACTATTGGATGTTGTCCCTCTGTGTTAATATGTAATGTCATACACCATTGAGTGTGATCCCTCTGCGCTGATATACAATGTCATACACTATTGGATGTGGTCCCTCTGCGTTGATACGTAATGTCATACACTATTGGATGTGGTCCCTCTGCGTTGATATTTAATTGTCATACACCATTGGATATGGTCCCTCTGCGTTGATACGCAATTTTACACACTTTTGGATGTGACCCCTCTGTATTGCCCCTCCTCCAGTTGTATCAATTGCTGTCTGTTATATTTTCACCAAATATCTTTTATTTCTTAATAAAAACAGACGAAACATTTATATTAGTATCAAACATTTTGGATTCCGATTAGATGTCAAATAATTAAGCTCCTGGTTAGAATTCAATCTGTTTGTAAACGTCAGTCCCGTTCCGTCAGACACCCTGGGTTTAATGGAAAGTCGATGTCTCCCAGATGTCTGAAGGTACGGAGATCAAATTCTGCTTACTGTTTTGTAAACAAACCCGCCACGTGTTTTCGAGATAATCCACGCATGTGTCGACGATTTCAAAGGAGTGACTTGCAATGATAGCGGTTCAACTTTTATCATATTTTCTTCGCAACACGTACGACCTCTTTCAACCTATACTCCATGAATATTCATGTAAGAAATGATGACATCATGAATACAAATAAGAGATTAATTTTTAAAATTGTAAAGTCAAGAAACTACGGAATCTGATCAATATCATTGCATAAGCAAACAGAGCAGACCCTGATCAGACGGTTCCTACAGGAGCCGTCTTATGTGTGTCTACTCTGTTTGCAAAGGCGTAGAAAGGCGTATTTCTGGAGTAAAGGGTTTATCCTGTATACTCAATAATGATGATGACGTCATTTCTCACACGGATATTCATCAGATCAATTGATAACTGAGCCGGGAAGTTTTTAACCCATTACCTCATAGGCTAATTTTAGATACAACCTCTTTGAATTAATCTACCGAAATGGAGCAATAACTAGAGAAAAGGAAACTCTGAGAATTTTGTAGTTTGAAATCATTGTGATAAATAGAGCATTTGCTCCTATAGGAGCAAATGCTCTATTTATCACAATGGTTTCACAAAGTGACCTTTACAGAGGCGCCAAAAGTCGTCAATATGAGGGAAAGGGTTAAAAACAGGCGACTAACGCAGAACGAAATTACATGTAATTACATGAACGTTTCATTGTTCCTATCAACTACCGTTCGGCCCTACAACCTTCGGAGAGGTCGCTTGAAAGACAACGTACAGTACACAAGCACAGCAACCATAAACATGTCTCACTGATACTCTATAATTCTTTCACATCCAATGTTTACAAAACGCACAACGACAAACAAGGCAGTTTCAGATCGGACACCACCTTTTTCATTGTTTGCCTTAACCGAGGTTATAAAACATGTTGCTTAAGTCTGAGATCATTCATACGCATCTGATTGGTCACATTCTGAGCTTGCTCAGAATCTGACCAATCAGATACTTGAGAATGGTCTCAGACTCAGACTCAGAAATTGTGTAACCTGGATCCATGCTTATAAAACGTTTAGTTGAGTCCGAGTTCGTTCTCAAGTTTTTGATTGGTCAGATTTGAGCCAAAGGCTCAAATCTGACCAATCAAAAGCTTGAGAACTCAAATCTGACCAATCAAACGCTTGAGAACGAAACTCAGACTCAACTAAAAGCTTTATAAGCATGGACCCTTGTGTCTAGGTCTAGGTCTACGGCTAATTCCTTTCTTACTTTGAAATTGGCATTTATCTTTATCTCATTTCTTCTTTATACCGAAATGTATGAACAAGATTTGGTTACAGACGACAATTAGAAATTTGGCGCCGAAAGAGTTATGGTAGGTGGTAACTTAATATCGGACGAACATTATACGGAATTCTCCGCATTACTTTCATTCTGCATTAACTATTTCGCCGCCTTTATCCCATCTTTGATAACCCGAGCACATCGTTTTGATCCAGATGTGCATAGGTTATTCGAGTCACTCGGCTTCTCACCAGAATCCAAACTGATTGTTATACTGATAATGTTTTTGAAAGAAAATGGGAGAAAAATAAACAATCGAAAATTGTAACCAATGACAATAGTCGCAGACGACAATATTTGGCACAGAGAGTGAGAACGAGAAACAGAGAGTTAACCATTTCCCCACGTGTTTTCACGCACTTGCAAACAGAGTAGATCCAGATCAGACGACTCCAATAGGAACCGTCTGATCAGGGTCTGCTCTGTTTTGCTAAAAGGGTTTGAAAGATATGTGTCTTTACGTTCTAAAAATGGCTACAATGTTCCACCTTCTTTATTTCATTATGACAAGTTTGTCAATGAATATTCATAGGTATTGAATTATGGAAAGGAAAACTGGGAAAGGGTTTTAAAGCAGGTACGAGTACGTACTTTTAAAGACATCACTATGTATTCCTGATGTGGTCGCTTTATAGACGCTCTATAATATAATGAAATTAAGCCCTTACTGCATGAAAATGCATGAAAGAAATAATGACATCATGAATATTAATTAGATTAATGTTTACTATGGCACACGAACAAAGGAAGTTTTGGATATTGCAGAATCTTTAACATTTCATAAGCAAACAGACCCTGATCAGACGGCTCATATAAGGGCTTCTCTATCGGGTAAAGGGTTAACAATGGCATGCATACCTTATCCCTTTATTCCACAAATATTCATGTAAACAATAATGACGTCATGAATATTAATTGGATTGATTTAAATTATACCACATGAACACAGGAATGTATGGACATGGCAGACACTGTAATTTGATATCTATATTATTTTCAAAAGCACACAGGGCAGATCCTGATCTCGGTCTACTCTGTTTGCAAAGACGTGGAAAGGCGTATTTATGGAGTAAAGGGTTAAGAAACATATACCGTACTGTAATGGTCTATTTCGTTGGTTGTTTACATTTCGAAGGGGAAACATTACAGGACATAAAACATATGGGACCAGAGAGAAAAAATCTATCCGTGGGAATAACGAATCGAGTGATGAGAAACAAACTGTTGCACAACAGGCTGGATCCAGATGAGACCCGGGTCACTCAGCGTCTGATCAAGATCCTGACACAAGTTACGATTTTCAATAAACATGAAGATTAGCAACTGACAGTGCAAGGTAGACAGTTATTTGAAAATGCGTATAAATATAGAATAAAGTAGCCACCAGTTTTACACTGAATACTTAAATGAATTGTGCAAAAGACCAGTCGTCAGTCAAACTAAAGATCGTCCGACCAAAAGTATCACAAGTCCTAGCTTACGACACTCGCTCATTCTCGAATAACCGGAAGTATCGCATAGTCATGTGTGCAGCAACTAACCCATTCCATCCTAGACTATTTTTAGAAACAATCCATTTTAATAAATATACTGAAAAGGAGCGTTTACTAGAAAAAATGGTCATGGTAAGAAAAGGAAACTTTTGAAACCAATGTGATAAATAAAGCATTTGCTCCATTTATCACAATGGTTTCTAAAATAGCTTTTACAGATGCGTCAAAGGGCGTCAGTAGTGAGCGGGCGGGTTAAAGTTAACTTCCTACAACTGAAATATCCTAATCACAACTGCCAGCTGCGTTAGTCGTATGTTAAAATCATAATTTCAGTCGTACGATCCTTGGTTAGTCGGATCCAATATATATTGGACAATAAATATATGGAAAGATTTATATGAAACGTATCTGAACGTCCAGCATAATTCAAGTTGAACCTCTCTTTAGCGGCCTCTAAATAAATAATAATCGGGGAATGTAATGGTCATTGGCTTCTTAACCTTCGCCCTGCTGACCGCGACCTGACCATCATTTGCAACCCATGAGCTTTCTTGTGTTCTGCATTAAGCAACTATCTGCTTTTAAAGACACGTTTTTATTTACGAAATTGTCGCTTTAGGGGGACACCCTGTATATACTGAATACCAAAGTGTGTTACAATGTGTTATGGAACTGCATCTACTTCAATGCCGTTTACGCCCTATCACCAATGTTCCAGTTGTAAGTAAACACACTAGCCACTCTGTACCGATGATTCAAAGTGCCCCAGTCTTAGCTTGTTGTTTTTTTCAAGAAATTACGAATATTCATGCAAGAAAATAATGGCATTATGAATATTTATTAGATTAAGCATTATAATAGCTCATGGACACATTATTAGTTATACAGTTCTTTCCCAGGGTACATGACGATTTATTCCCGGCTGAGGAAAATCATGTTGCCCGAGCCGTTAGGCGAGGGTTACATGATTTTACCAGCCGGGAATAAATCGTCATGTACCCTGGGAAAGAACTGTATAACGAATTTATTATACTGCAAAGTTTTACGGTTCGGATAATTTATATAAATCCATTTTTGCATGTTGAATCACTAAACACGCTAATTCCCCTAAAAGCGCCCCAATTCATTTATTTCTACCCGAAGGTATCCGAAGTGTGGTGTACTGTATTTCATCGGCGTTCGTGTTATTATAGATGGCTGGACGACATAATAACTCCTCTAAAAACTGTTTTATTGGTCATTTCAAACAATGGTGTTTTTTAATTCATTTCTGCATTGTTTTCTTTACGTATCAATAGTTGTCTATTATGAAGTTTGCTATTGTTTAGCCGAGTCGAGAAGTCGGTCTTTTGGTTTCTGACCATAATATGTGGGGCCTGTCATGGGGAATTTCTATGTACCCTGTCAGCTCACAGGGTACATGGACTCATGTACACGGCTAGTTAACCAATCAGAAGTGAGGATTTTACTTTGCAGTATAATAAGGATATTTGGCCATGGTTGAAACTGTCGAATCACATCTATGTTATATCAAAAGCAAACAGAGCAGACATTGATCTGGATCTACTCTGTTTGCATATGCGTAGAAATGTGTATTTATGGAGTAAAGGGTTATATTTTAAATATTTTTGCTGTTGCTACTTACAAGCAATATGCGTGTAAAATTAAGACTTTTTGCCTATAAATATGCCAACAACAAGGCGGTATTACGTGCAAGCACGAAGTAAATACATGTATTTACTTCGTGGTGCAAGTTAACGACATTTCGAAGGATTTCACGCCTACAACCAATGCGCCAACTATTAATTTACCATTTATGTATGGCAATCGAGTACAGTAAAACCTCTCTATAATGGCTACAAAATTGTGTTAATTAGTTGATATTTAGGGCAGGTGGCTGCTTAAAGCAAGGTGAAAGTAAACCAGAACGCTCCTATAGGAGCGTTCTGTTTTACTTTCACCTTGCTTTAAGCAGCCACCTGCCTTTAACACAAAATATTTGATGTAAATTAGTGGTCGTTATAGAGAGGGTTTACTGTATATAAGACATTTGCCAACAGTGCAGAACCAATTCAAAGGACTCTGGAGTGAGGCCATTGGTCAAGGTCGCTGTGTTTGTCGCAATGTTCATTTTCTCCATTGATAACTCTTGATACGTCATTTGTCTAGTTGATAAGGAGGAGGAGTCAGCTTTGATTAGTCAGCAGATTACAGTTAAAGTCTAATATAACCGTAGGTAAATAAATTGGCATCACGTCATGACGAAAAAAAACCGAGTCTGAGAGGTGAGCCGGGCGAAAGGAGTTGGGTCAGGTGAATTAATATGCTGTGTTTAGGAGGAGCAAATTTTGTTTCGTTGCGACGAGGGATTAACATTTCAGCAGTATAAGCTAATACGTCCTTCGGCGATATCCACGGTCAATAACCCACTTGTCACTGTGTCATTAGATCATTAATCGAACAGAGTCTTTGATCACGATAGAAAAAACTTATACTACTCTCGAAAGCGAAAATGGTTAACCTTTAATCCTTCCCATGTTGAGTTTTCATGTAAGAGATAATGATATTATGAATATTTATTATCTTATGTCACACAGTGCCATATGTACATAGGCTCTTTGGTTCTGGCAGAATTAAGTTTCCAAAAGCAAACACTGCAGACCCTGATCAGACGGCTCCATATTGAGCCATCTTATTTGGGTCTACTCTGTTTGGAAATGTGCGAAAAGGTTTTTCTATGACGGAACGAGTTAACATGGCATTTGAGATAACCTTTGCAGACAGTTTGGACCCAGATAAGACACCAATTAACACAATGCAGCTTAATGCAGAATAAAACTTATACAGGCGCTCTCTATACTACTTTTGCCCTCCATTAACCTTTTCCCTCATATAAATGTATTTTCACTCATTTGCAAACAGAGTAGACCCAGATCAGACGACTCCTAGAGGAGCCGTCTGATCAAGGTCTGCTCTGTTTGCAAATAGAATTTGATAAATATGTTTCAGTGCTTTCTAAAATGTCTACTATATTCCACTTTCGATATTTCTTTATAACTATTTTGACCATGTAAGTATTGAAATTTGGAATAAACGTAGAACAGGGAAACGGTTACTTGACTCTCTGCTTTAACATATTGTCTATGTTAATGGTTGTTGTGGTCGTATAAGTGAGAATGTAGTAACTCTTCTCTTGCTGAATTTTAAAATACATTTCTCCGGGTGTCCCCTATATTTTTAATAAAACGTTTTCAATAAAAAAAACTTTACCCATGCCCTGTTGTATAATTACATATATCTTCACTGTGTACAAGTATTTCGCTGTGCAATCACTGCTGTGGAGTGCACTGGTTGCACAATCAACTTGTAAATAGTGCAGACCCAGATGAGACAGCTCCTATTTACAGGTAGGTGTATTGACGTGAATAGCAAGCGAAGGGTTAAGCCTTTACCTGATCGATGAGCTTTTCACGCATTTGCAAACAGAGAGACCGTGATCAGAATGCTCCAGTATAGGAGTTGTCTGACCAGAGTCATAAAGTGCCTAATATACACTAATATACGCCGTTTTTTTGTGTCATTATACAATTTCAGCTACACAATATTCACTGTGTCGTTATTTGGTACATGAATATTCATCAGGTAAAGGGTTGAACGTATGTTCTTTATCTTCTACACGGCGTGAACCATATCCTGGAGCTATCGTGTCAAAGGTTGATTAATACAGGTCAACGTGTACGTTATCACGGGTAGCCTAATACAGCACGAGCACGATTATTTCATCATGATAATTTCGAACAAGTTATAAACAATACTGTTACAATAATCTCATCATGATAATTTCGAACAAGTTATAAACAATACTTTTACAATAATCTCATTAGGATAATTTCGAACAAGTTAAACAATACTGTTACAACATTAAACATTAACCTTTGCCCCGCTGTGGAAAAAAAGTTTGTTCAAATTTTAACCTAGAGTAATTGTGACTACTTCCGACCCGATCAAGTCTCTGGGAAACCATTGACCGAGTGTCAAACAGTGTGGATCCTGATGAGACGCCGAGTTACTCAGCGTCTCATCTGGATCCAAACTGTTTGCAAATGCGAGTCAAGTCTCGAATAGCTGTATAAGAGTTAAGATAGCGGGAAAAGGGTAAATGTCTACTATCAAAAATTATAACGTTCGGTTTAAAACATACTAGATGTACACACATTTCTGAGCAACCAATTATTAAAAGCTGAAATTGTTTCACCATTTACGTAATGTTACATGCTACTACAATTAACCCTCGTCAACTCGAATTTGAGAACTATTTAGGCATGTGGGTGTTTAATACATGGCGAAAGTCATACAGGAAGCTCCCAGAGGAGCATTCTGCGTGATAGCGTTCACCCTGCATTAAGCTGCCGCCTGTCTTAAAGTCCAATAATAGTTCGACTAATCGAGATTTTACTCACTAAGTAATTGTCTGCAAAATTTGCCTTCTGCTGCGTTTTCAAACTAAATTTACTTTCATTTCTGTTCTAAAATACAATGAGAATGTCGAAATGTTTGGATCCTGATGTATGGTATGGGCCCAACATGTTTGCATATGTTACCATGAACGTGTTGCTAGTGTGTAAGGCGTATACGGTCAACAATGCTTACAAATTAGTTCGTTGCCTCATAGATCTGGCAAATAACGGTACAGCGAAACTCCTCTTAACCGGAAATGTAGTAAAGAAGAATTTAGATATTTAGATAGGCGGTAGCTTAATGCAGGATCATAGTCATGCAGAAAGCTTCCAAAAAACACCCATCTTGCATTAAGCTGCCACATGTCTTACAGACCGGTATTTATACTTATTTGGACATCCGGTTTAGAAGGGTTAACTGTATCAGACAATACTTGGATCAAGGGTCATCACCACTGCACATGTTTGCATCATCTTGAAATCCAGTTAGCAACAGAAAAAAGCATTGAAATAATAGCTGAACTAACATTTTTAAGTATTTATGTATTATATTAATTCCCTATTTTGGAATATTTACGTCATTGTTTTAGTCTTCGTCGATTAGTATGTGACACAGTCGCGCTCAGGAAAGGTTAGATTTATGGACACACACGTTACCAATGGCAATTAAAAGAATATACAGTAGAACGCCTATAAAACGAACATAGTTGACTTTCAAATACAGTAAAACCTCTCTATAACGGCCACTAATTTATGTTAATTGGTTGGTATTTAGGGCAGGTGGCTGCCTAAAGCAATGTGGAAGTAAAACAGAACGCTCCAATAGGAGCGTTCTGTTTTACTTTCACCTTGCTTTAAGCAGCCACCTGCCTTTAACACAAAATAATTGATGTAATCTAGTGGCCGTTATAGAGAGGTTTTACTGTACAGGACGAAAGTAATGCAGAAAAACGCCCTGAGAGGGGCTTTCTGTATAATGTACGTCCTACTTAAACCTACAACCTTCCTTTATGACCAATAAGTATACTTGTTTTTAGTAATCGCTTTAGAGATTTCTTTAATGTGTATGCACCATGTCCCAGTTACCATAATAAAGAATAGGTATGTGTACTTACCACCAGACACAACAGTACACCAATCCTCCAAACTACCATACTGTCCTCATTAGTTGCCATAGCAACGGAACATAATGTTTTCCCTCATCCCATGCGTTTCATACGTCACTGACCAGAAAACGAACGACAAACTGATGAAGAATTTTATGAACGTCACTTTGTTATAACTTTCCACGTATTATCAACAACGTTAGAGCTGCGTCACGTTATCCGATATCAACGCCACTGAGTTATTTTCTATACTAATGTCAATATTTCACACCAATATATATATGTCATCGTAACTGTGATGAGTTTCTGTATTGGCGTCACTGTGATAGAACATTTTCTGTATTGACGTCACTGTGATATCAACATATATTGACGTCACTTCAATATCAACGGATTTAACGTTAACCATATCCCGTTAACCTGACCGACCTTACTCGCATTTTCAAACAGCAAGAACCAAATGAGACGCCGAGTAACTCGGCGTCTCATCAGGCTCCGAGCTGTTTGACACTCTGTCAATAGTTGTCATGACACTTGCAGTTTGGATCCAGATTGTATGCCGAGTAACTCGGCGTCTCATCAGGAACCAAGCTGTTTGACACTTGGTCAATATTTTTATCAAAACATTGATAGAATCGGAAGTATTCAAAATTGAACAAAAGTTGGGCAGGCTTTTTTTTAAAGCGGGGTAAGGGTTAAATAGAATGCCTGAGATATCGGTACCTTTATGCGTTATGATGACACTTAGCTGAAGAGTCTCGACGATGTGACACCGTATTCAGTAAAACATGTCTACAACGACCATGTAATGAATAAACATGGAGTTCGGTTAGAGCAGGTGGGGGCTAAATACAGAGGAGCTAGGGGAGATTTCTGCATAACTTTCGTCCTACATTAAGCCACCATATTTTTCTTTCTTTCTTTTTTTTCTTTTTGTTTTCTTTTTGTTTCCTTTTTTAAATTCAGATTCGAGCAAAGTTTAGTGGTCGCTCTAGAGAGGTGTTACTGTATCACCTCAACTAACAAAATGTCGAATGCTGAAGAAAAACCTTCCCCTCGATACACTTAGGCTATCACTCTTTCACTAATTACGTCAGCGTGCAGAATTCATGAATCGTGAAAGTTAATTACGCTGTTAATCCAGGCTGATAACCATTTAGTTGATAAAAAACAAGTATATGATTATTAATAAGCTGAATACTTATAATAAAACTATGAATAAGGCATGTTTTACTATGGCAGAAAACGTAGAATCAAGTCAATATTATTATGCAAATATAGCAGGTCCTGAGCAGATGACCCTTACATTAGCCGCCCGGTCTTGATCTATCCTGTTTGCAAAGACATGAATATGTATCTGTAGCAGGTAAATGTTTCAGAAAAAGTATAACTACAGTAGTACAGTGATGAGATAGATCTTCTATATCACATCTCTCGTTATTTCACAGGCGAAAGAAAACATGTTCGTTATGTGGGAAAAGTCGTTATTTTCCACGCTCTTTGTACACTTTGTGATTAATTTATGGCACGGCATTTTATGCATTCCTCAAAATATCCAACAGGGTTGTAGTATTCCTTTATATAACGATGGCAGAAAAAAAACTATTTTCGTTTACAAATCACTTGGGTCTAGTTAAATACCCGGGCGGGCCGGCCTTGTGCGTAGTTATCAATCATTGTGGCTCTCCATTCAAACTAACGAGTGACACCACGCTAGCCTTGCTTCTCCTCTTACACATTCCGAAACAAATTATTTTCTCAAATATCTGACAAAACAAAATTACACCGAGAATTTACTGTCATAAGACTTAAACATGAGAAATTTAACGAATGGTTAAGCTTAGTATCACGAAATGATATCCAGTTTAAATACAGATCTTATTTAACTCACACTTGAAACAAATCCAAATGTCAAACTATTACGATGACAGGTGTTTGTGTAAATTTCACACATCACCAAAAAACTCTGTCCAACATTAATTGCACCTCTACATATTTATCCTAATGTGCTGTCATCTTGCTCCAATATAACACCACTGTCGTAAGTTGTGAGGGTTTTCTACATTCAATATAATACTGATGAAACTATCCCCAGCGAACTGTCTTCCCTTCAACTCACCGGTTAACTATACATCCCAGCAACCCATCCCAGCCTTCTGTGTACCTCTCTATATACACCAGGACCTGAGCTTATAAACTTTCTGCTTGAGTCTGAGTTCATTCTCAATAACCTGATTGGTCCGAGTTTGAGCTTTGCCTAACATCTGACCAATCAGATACTTGAGAACGAACCTAGACATACTTTGGGAAGTTTTATAACATTGAGGCCAGATCCGGATACTATTTCTGCAACGTTAACCCTTTCCCTGTAAAAATAATGTATCATCAAACTTGGATCTGAAGCAAGTTGTGACTACATCCGATTCGATCAAGTTTTTGAGAAACACCTGGCTGAGTGTCAAACACTCAGATCCTGATCAGCCGCTGAGTTACTGGACGTCCCATTTGGATCCAAGCAAATGCGAGTCAGGTAGCGAGTACAGGCCATGATAAGAGTTTAAAACGTGGCTGAACCTTTATCACGTTGTCAAAAATGATGTCTGCTCAACAATTGTGATCTGGTGCAAGTTTTACATATTTCCAATTCAATCAAGCGCTTGAGAGACTTCTGATCAGTTGTCAAACAGCTTGGATCAGGTGCCGAGTTATTCTATGTCTTATCTGGACTCAAGTTGTTTAAAAATGGAGTAAGCTTAGGCTTAACCCTTCGCTTGCTATTCACGTCAATATACATACCTGTAAATAGTGAAGACCCAGATGAGACAGCTCCTGCAGGAGCTGTCTCATCAGGGTCTGCACTATTTAAAATTGATTGTGCAACCAAAGCACTCCACAGCAGTGATTGCACAGCGGAATACTTGTACACAGTGAAGATATATGTAATTGTACAACAGGGCATGGGTAAAGAAGGAGACGTGTATTTTCAAATTCAGCAAGAGAAGGGTTAACACGGTGTGCATGGGTGATCCATTCACGCAATGAATATTCATGTAAGCAATAATGACGCCTTGAATATTGATTAAATTTTAAAACAGCGCATGAATGTATGAATATATTGCCATGGCAGAAACTGTAGAATGATTTTATCTATATTATTTCACAAACAAACAGAGTAGACCCTGATCAAACGGATCCTATAGGAGCCCTCTGATCTGGGTCTACTCTCTTTGCAAATGCACAGAAATGTGAAATTATGTAGTACTGATGGATCTTTGACACCTTTTGTAAACAGTGAGGTTCCAGATGTGGTGCCGAGTAATTCGGCGTCTAATCTAGATCCAAACTGTTTGTCGCTGGTCGTATCTCTGACGATACTTGTAAGGAAAAGCAACGCTTAGTATTTCAGAAGACAATATTTGCTAGAATCTATGGGTTTTGTCTACTTAATACTTGAGTTACTCGGTGTCTCAGAATCATGTTAACTGTATAACATTTGCATTATTTTAGAACTGATGGGAAATTGTTAATTTAACATATTTTTTATGTAGCAGACGGCGACGTTTGCAAACGTAATGATTTAGTAAGCGCAAACTTACTAAGTGTATACAGCTTCAATGAATAAAAGTTCTGCTGACATATATATAGTATAAGCGAATAGTTCATTTCTAGAACACACTACGAAATTTCTGTCGGTAAAGGGTGTTTTCTGCTTCATTTTCTCAGAGTTAATATAGAGAATAATAGGTTAGTGCCGTAGATGGGACGCTTTATCCGACGAGGGGAGAAAACGTTGAAGCGAGGCTTGCCGAGCCTCAACTGTTTTCTCTCCGAGTCGGATAAAGGCGTCCCATCTACGGCACTAACCTATTATTCGATTTATCCAGTCAATATAGTTAAATGTCTTTTTTATAGACTCATAACACTCTTGAAATAATTTACATTGAAAATGCAGTTTTTCGATCAACGGATCCCTCCCTTTTCACTTCCATTTAGACGTAAATAGATCTAATGAGCTACCGCAGAGGAATATAGTTTCGATACTTGTATTACTAGAAGGAAAACGTGGTTGAATTTGAAAAATAAGATGATTTGAATCGAGGGTCGATAAGTTATTTCAAATAGACATGATCTATATTCTTCGGTCAAATTCGAGTTACGTAGTCTCGGTTTCTATTTTTAGATTCTACCTAACGTCACTCAGAAATCGATGGAACTGAACAGGCTATATTTAGGTTTATGACTATCACCGCCACTGTAAGAGTTTATCAATCAAATAATCATGAGAGTGAAAAGAAAACATTTACTATTTATCTGTCAATCTTTGCTTCCAGGTTTGATTTTATCAAAAACGGGTTTTGCCAGCGGTGGATTAAATTAATAAAAGTGATAAATCAACGTCATTTTGCATGTGGCCTCAGTGGCGTAATCGGTAAGAGCGACGTCTCTAGAGAGATTAGAGTTAGTTTTTGTAGGACCAGGCGCGGGTTCGAATCCAGCCGTAGCCAATTATTTTTTATTTTTTCTCATTTGAATAATTCTTCTGGTGACCAAATAGATCTTTTAGATCTATTCCATCAACAAGTTTATGAATATTCACAGAAAACTAAAATAGTTCCATGGTTATAGAATCATTACGCCTATCTACTAACCTAATAAACCTTCCACTACCGGAAGTAACCTAATAAACCTAAGTTTATTTGCACCCCCTTTATTATGTCACTAGAGAAGCCTGGTGACTGGATAAATGATCACCTTTGTGCTTGAGAGAAAATCTCACGGAGGGAACAAGTTTTGAAAGATCACGTGAATTTATCACTTTACTCCTTGAATAATCGTGTAAGAAATGATGACATCATGAATATTAATTACATGTAGTTTTTTTTATATAATAACACATCCACACATGAGTTTTAGGCCATGGCAGAAAAAGGAGACTCATATCTATATTATATCTATATTATATTATATTGTAAGCACACAGAGCAGACCCAGGTCAGAGGGCTCCTACAGGAGCCTGATATAAGTCTACTCCGTTTGCAAAGGCGTAGAAAGGCGTATTTATGGAGTAACGGGCTAAGCAGGGTAATACAATAAAGCCGCTCTAAACCGTCCACTTCATGAATAAACATGGTTGTCTCTAAAAGCAGACGATTGCTTAATGATTGACGAAAGTAATGCAGAAAGCTCCAGGAGCTTTTGCATACCTTTCTTCATTCAGAAAGCTAATACCTGGATTTATTACACAGAATGAGGCATCATTCCGGTGGACGCATTATACGGTGTTTTCTGTATTTTGAAGCTGGCGACAGAATTCTCACGTTTAGTTTTCCACCACTGTCATGCGATGTGCATGAATACATCTCTTTTCAACACCTTATAGGATTAAATATTTGGCTACCGGGGGCGAATCTGCGATTAGTTTTAAACAGTTTTAATCCAGATAGATCGTCTAGTGGCGTGGCGTCTCATCAGTAACCAAACTATTTGACAGGGTTAAATGTTTACTGACGTAAAAAGAAAGGAAATTTCAACAACGATTATCAAAACAGGCGACACATTTTTCAGACGACAATATGTGACAGAGAAAGCGTCGAGTTGCATCTTTAATAAACACGTACGCGAGTGAAATATCTAGTATGCAGTACAACTTCGCTAGGCCGAACACTCACATACAGTCAAGCATCGATACTCGATACAGTAAAACATAGATACTCGATACAGTAAAACATAGATAAACATAGATACTCGATACAGTAAAACATAGATACTCGATACAGTAAAACATCGATACTCGATACAGTAAAACCTCGATATTCGATACAGTAAAACATCGATACTCGATACAGTAAAACCTCAGTCAAGCATCGATACTCGATACAGTAAAACATCGATACTCGATACAGTAAAACCTCAGTCAAGCATCGATACTCGATACAGTAAAACATCGATACTCGATACAGTAAAACATCGATACTCGATACAGTAAAACCTCGATATCCGATACAGTAAAACATCGATATTCGAAACAGTAAAGCCTCAGTAAAACATCGATACTCGATACAGTAAAACATCGATACTCGATACAGTAAAACATCGATACTCGATACAGTAAAACATCGATACTCGATACAGTAAAACATCGATACTCGATACCGTAAAACCTCGATACTTGATACAGTAAAACATCGATACCTCAGTAAAACATCGATACTCGATACAGTAAAACATCGATACTCGATACAGTAAAACATCGATACTCGATACAGTAAAACATCGATACTCGATACAGTAAAACCTCGATACTCGATACCGTAAAACCTCGATACTCGATACAGTAAAACATCGATACTCGATACAGTAAAATATCGAGTGGATGCCTTTCTAGGCAAACGGTTGCCTAATGCAGGGTGAAAGTCGTGCAGAAAGCTCCTCTAGGTGTTTTCTACATGATTTTTACCCTGCATTAAGCAGCCACCTGTCTTTAACACCGATAATAATACTTGTTCTAGTGTTCGATCTATCGGGGTTTGACTGTAATTATAATTATCGGGCGTTCAGGTGGATGGCAGTTTAAAGCAGGGTGAGCTCATCTATGAGCTCATCTATGAGCTTTCTGCATGACTTTCACCTTGCATTAAGCAGTCACTTGTCTAAAAGGTTTTATTTTTTCTTTACTTAATGACTTTACAAAAGGTTGGACCTGATCTGAAACCCGGCAATCAGATTCAACTCATTCAAACATAAAATCGGAAAGAAAATTAATAGTTTTGAAAAATAACAATTGAGCAGCAGGCGACAATTGAACAAACGACAAAATGATTTAGATGCAAATAGTTAATTCACTAGATACCGTCCGATTACTAAACTCGAGAGTAATTAGAAATTATTAAAAGACCATACGACAAAACATATCGCAAGTGGTTGAACGATCATACGACCAAACATATCGTAAGTGGGTGATATATCATACGGCCAAATATATACATGTAGTACAGTAAAACCCCTCTAAACCTATTAGATTATTATTATTATTATTATTACACCACATTTATATAGCGCTCTTTTCACACTGGATGTGTGCGTTCAAAAGCGCTTCACATGGATGAAATCACTAAGCAGAACGAATCACATGATTATCTATCCAGACAATGAAAGATGTACAATATATATGAAATCGCTAGCCGGAAGGAACTACATGATTTCCACCGGTCAGTTAAAGATATGAAAAAGATATACAATAGATATAAAATCACTATCCGCAAGGAATAGCATAAACTGTATTAACAAACTGGATACAGACAAGTTGACTGAAAGCCATGCTCGTCAATATCACAAATTAGAATAATCTGTATTAACAAAACTTGATACAGACAAGTTGACTGAAAGCCATGCTCATCAATATCACGAATTAGAATAATCTATATTAACAAACTTGATACAGACAAGTTGACTGAAAGCCATGCTCATCAATATCACGAATTAGAATAATCTATACTGAAAATCATTCCATTTATATGACTATTGTGTCAACTGTTAGCTTGATAGGTTGGCTGAAAGCCATTCCTATCCTGAACTCAGTTGCCACTGTACATGACTACTGGGTCAACTGTTAGCTTAATAGGGTGGCTGAAAGCCATTCCTATCCTTAGCTTAGTTGCCACTGTACATGACTATTGGGTAATCAGTTAGCTTAATAGGTTGGCTGAAAGCCATTCCTATTCTGAACAAAACTGTCCTAGTAACAAATGTTGAAAAAGTGCGTTTTCAGACACCTTTTGAAACATGCCAGTGACCTTGCGTCTCTAATGCCTGACGGTAGAGCATTCCAAAGTTTCGGAGCTGCATGCATGAAACTTCTCTCACCGTATTTTACCGTACGACTTTTTGGCACAACCAACGACAGTGATCTGCTTGCTGACCTTAACTCTCTGCGCGGCCTGTATACGTCAAGCATGTCGACAATGTACTTGGGAGATTCATTGTGCATGGCTTTATACGTAAGAGTCAGAATTTTGAATTCAATCCGATGTCGAACCGGAAGCCAGTGAAGTTCCTTCAAAACCGGCGTGATATGATTATATCGAGAAGTTCTGGTAATGATGCGGACTGCTGTGTTTTGCACCCTTTGAAATTTCCGCAGTGAGTTGTTTGAAATCCCATGCAGCAGTGAATTGCAGTAGTCTATTTTCGATGTAACAAGAGAGTTTACCAAAGTCTTGGTAGCGTCAGGTGAAAGGTACTTTCTAATATGGCCTATTTGACGGAGCTGTGCATAACTAGACCTACACACGGAATTGACATGTGATGTCATATCCATTTGTGAATCGAGCCATGCACCGAGATTCTTTATACACAAAGATGGCTTGATTTTAGAGGGTCCTACTTGCACACTAACCTCTGCAGGTACTTCTGTGTTTTTGTATGAAACAGAATGACCTCAGTCTTGTCAGTATTGAGCTTCAGCATGTTCTGATGCATCCAAGAGACAACTTCTTTGAGACAGTCCTCAACTCGCGATAAAGCCTCCAGTTGACAGGATATGCCCTTGGGCTTAAAGGACAGGTATAACTGTGAGTCATCGGCATAGAAATGGTGATTAAGCCCATGATTTCTGCAGATTGAGCCAACAGGTTTCGTGTACATGATGTAGTGTTTTGGTCCTAGGACGGAACCCTGTGGCACGCTATATTCCATTTTAACTGGGGTGGACAGTTCTCCATCTACTGAGACTATTTGATAGCGGTCATTCAGGTAGGAGGTTATCCACTCAAGAGGTTTTCCAATAATTCTGAAGTCTTTTTCCAGGCGTTTCAGCAGAGTTTCATGATCGATAGTGTCAAATGCAGCCGATAAGTCAAGCATGACCAGAACAGTTATTTCGTTTTTATCTAGGGATTGAAGGATGTCGTTCTGAACTTTCAGGAGAGCAGTCTCCGTTGAATGATGCTTTCGGTATGCCGACTGATGATGCTCATGTAGTCCGTTTGAGGTCAAGTGGGACTCAATGCGCTTGTCCACTACTTTTTCTAACACTTTGGAGACAAATGGCAAATTCGAAACAGGCCTATAATTCCTAAGTTCGTCTGAATCCGGATTCGGTTTCTTCAAAATAGGTCTGACATGTGACATCTTGAAGTTTTTTTGGAACGTAGGCAGTGTCTAAAGAGGAGTTTACAATTTTTGTCAGAATCGGTAGGAGTTCACCAAGGCATGACTTTAACAGCCATGTAGGTATAGGATCCAGTTCACAGGACTTGCAAGGGGATACCTTAATGATCTGTTCTACTTCTTCTTCTGTAGCTGTAACAAAACTATCAAAAGCGTTCGTTGCATGCTGCATTTCAGTATTAACTGGTGCACTCGATACAGTGTCTGATGCAATATCTGCCCGAATTTTGTCCACTTTGTTGACAAAAAAGTCACTGAAGTCTTGTGCAAGTTGTCTTGAGGACGAAGTCTTAGGCAATTTGATGTCACTAGTTGTGCCTAACAGGTGCTTAGTAACTTTGAAAAGACTCTTTGAGTCTGCCTGGCAAGATTCTACTTTCTCTGAGTAGAAATCAACCTTTGCCTTTGTCAACAGCTTGTTTACGTTGGCACACTGTTCTCTGTATAGCTTATGGTCTATTGTGAGTCTGGATTTTCTCCAATTTCTTTCCAACTTGCGCCGTGCATGTTTAGCATCGTGCAGTTCCTGGGTATACTACGGACATGATGGTCTGAGCGTTATGGTTTTAGTACGCAATGGTGCATGTTTATCGGCAAGTGCCTCCAGCGCTTGGGTATATGTGTTAACCAGCTCATCAACATCTGTCATTTGCAAACTTGCTTTGATGGGTTCAGAGTTGATGAGATCTCTTTTAAATGAGTCAACATTAATTGCTCTAAGTTTCCGAAATAAAACAGTTTTTCTCACTGTTGGAGGTTTAGCCGCCTTTGCTTCGAAAGTTACGGAAAAATGATCGCGTGAAACTTTGCCAGTGCCATCAGATAGTCCTGGATCGGCGACCTCAATATTTGACACACAGTCATCACCGTTTCTCGTGATAATAACATCAAGGGTATGTCCACCTACATGAGTGGCTTCATCCACATGCTGTTGCAATCCAAATTACTCTAGTGTACTAACAAAGTTAACTGTGTTCCTGTCACTTTGATTGTCAAGATGGATGTTTAAGTCCCCTACAATGATGACTGGTCTGTCACAAGTCACAAATTTAGATAGGAAAAGTGGCCATTCATTATCAAGAAAATCTCCGGTTTTAAGGCCATTTCCCCGCGATGGCGGTGGTCTGTAAACGACTACTAGGCGTAGAGTGAAATTAAATTAATTAAATCTAGTACAAGCGAGGTTTAACGCAAGCGTACAATGGCTGTGTAAAATATGTTTAAGCAGGATAGAAGGAAAAACAGAGAGCGATATTATTTAATAATTTTGATTAAAAGATACATGGGAAATTTTAAGATTATTGCAGAATGAGGAAAATGCTGTAATGAGATATTTTTTCTAAAAACGATATTTGAAACACTGAAGAAGGGAATGTGACCCAGAAATGGAAACCCAGAAATACATAGTTCTCATGTGATTTTTCAGGCACTGATCGGACCTTCTGACAGTCAATTTGAAAGGCATAACTTAAAGCATGCTTTGCAACGTCAATCTAAGTGAATATCTGTCATTAAAGGATCTTTTCTTATTTCTGATACAAAACCTTTCTGTTAATTTTCCAATTTTTATAAAATAATGTTATGCAAGGGTATACAAATTTTGGCAAATGACGATCATCTGAGATGCCTAGTTACTTGGCACCTTATCAGGGTCCAAATTGTTTGTCACTGACCTTTGTGTTTGAAACGATATGGATGTAAAAAGTAATTTTTAGAATTGCAGCAAACGACAATATATGCAGATATCAATTGCTCAGAGTGCAGAAAGTATTTGTTTACACTGGACATCAAATGACCTGCAAATGACCCGCAGAATGTTAACAACACATCAAACACCAAAGAGATTTTAGGGCATTAGTGAGCACAGTGAAACATAATGCAGCTGCTTTGTTCTGGAGTGTAAATCTAAAACCTAGTCTCGCAGTAAATTATAATCATTTTGAATTCCTGTATAAAAGTGGGCTGGCTTTGGAAGCCCAATAAATATCAGTCTTGGAGACAGGTAGCAGCTTAATGCAGGGTGAAAGTCATGCAGAATGCTCCTATAGGAACTTTCTGCATGACTTTTGCCTCGCATTTAGCAGCCACCTGTCTTAAAGTATCTAAATTCTTCTCTATAAGAATTCCGGTTTAGAGGGGTTTTACTGTAAGTAATTGAAAAATCCTACGACCAAAAATATAGTTAGAGGTTGAAAGATTTGGCGACAAACTATATCATAGGTTCTAATTGACGAATTGCTGCTATTCGCAGAGCATAATCGAGCTTGCAACGATAACGGCTAACATCGTACGACTGAAATTATCGTAGGTTCTAACAAACGACGGTCGCAATTTACGATAATCTTATGTTAGACGTACCCCTGATGGAAGGCCAAAATAACCAAACGCCTCATCAGGATCAAAACTGATTGACTTATTGATCCAGTTCGCTTTCTTTCAAAAGAAATGAAAACAATAATGTGAAAACGATCATTTTATATAAATACCATTTAAAGTAAAAACTCGATAGTTCCAATTTTTAGTAATGAAGAATTGAGAGGTTTTCAGGTAGGTGGCTGCTTAATGCAGGATGGAAGTCATGCAGAAAGCTCATAGAGGAACTGTCTGCATGACTCTCACCCTGCATTAAGATGCCATCTGTCTTAAAGATCGATACAGTAAAACACCTTTCTATAACGGCCACTAAATTACATCAAGTATTTTGTGTTAAAGGTAGGTGCCTGCTTAAAGCAAGGTGAAAGTGAAACAAAACGCTCCTAGGAGCGTTCTGTTTTACTTTCACCTTGCTTTAAGCGACCACCTGCCATAAATACCAACTAATTAACACAACTTGGTGGCCGTTATAGAGAGGTTTTACTGGTACATGTATATGTTTATGTTGTTTGTGGACCATATTGAAACTTGTTTTCTCCAAATATGTAATCCACGTAAGTCATTTTATTTTTATCATTATTATTATTATTATTATTATTATTATTATTATTATTATTATTATTTACGTGTTCTTGCTATAGATCTACTTATAGTTTACTTGATAACCCCGTCTTCATTCATTATGTCTTTATTTCTATAATGAATATTCATGAAGTTAAGGGCTAATCTGCCTACTGTTTAAAATGTCCATGTTACCCATTTACCTGATGAATATTCATATAAGAAATAATTACAACATTAAATGGAGTTTTAAAATGGCACTTGCAAACAGGAATTTTTGGCAACGGCATAAACTGTAGAATCAAATCTCTATTATTTCTCAAACAAGGAAAGCAGACCCTGATCAGACGCCTCCTACAAGAACCTTTAATCTTGGTCTAATCTGTTTGCAAAGGCGCGAAAAGTCATTCCTATCAGGCAAAGGGTTAAAACTGTGTATCAGCACGACGGATCTTAAGCGTTATCATACTAAGCACTCGCATATTTGCACACAGCTTGGATCAAGATGAAAACGCCGAGTAACTCGGCATCTCGTAAGGATCCAAGCTATTCGGCACTCGGTCAACTGTTCCCCAAACGCTTCTACAAATCAGAAATAAGTAAAAACTATGCAACAGATCAGATGTTTGGTAGACATGATTATTTTACAGCATGATAAGGTTCAAGAGATCTAGCGTCCTACCCTCGTTAGCATATGGGTAAACGAGATCGTTTCATAAGCATCGTCATTAGTATACCCAGCCACAGGCAGATTCTCACACAAAATTGTGGTTCTGTGAAAAATCGAAGCACTGCAAAATGCTGCGGAACTCTACGATGAATTGTACTTGTAGTCTTGTAGATAATGCGTAGCCTTTGAAGGCGGAAAACGTGTGTTTATACATGTGCAACGTGTAGACCTAGATCTGAGGGCTCTGTTCAGAGTCTGTTCTCTTCTGTGGCAAATGTAAGCCTTTGATACTGACTTAAACGCTGATGGACGTTCCACTTTGGGTATTCGGTATGACGTAACCATTTCCTTCATATAAACGCCTGTTCACGCATTTGCAAACACAGTAGACCATATAAGATGACTCCTATAGGAGTCTGATCAGGGTCTATCCTGTTTGCTTTGACATGATATAGAATTGACTGTACAGTTTTTGTCCAAGCAAAACAATTCCTTGAATAGTATACACTATAAAACTTCAGATAATAGATATTTAGAAACCTGGACGATCTGGAAATATTCTCATGTACAGGACAACTTCGATATCTCGAACTCGGATAATTCGAACTTCGGGATAACTTGATCTAAAAGTTCGGTCCCTTCTACACTTTACTATACAGAACTGTTCTAAATGTATCACTACGGATATCTAGAAACCCATATGACAGCTTAATGTAGGAGCTTTCAAAATTACTTGAGACCTGTGATAAGCTGTGAACTTGAATGTTATGTCGAAGTAATTTGTATGGTCCTTGAAGTTGGAGATGTTAACCTTCTCATGTAGTTTGTTTAGCAGACGATACTTTTGCCAACTGGATAACTGTTCGCTCGGTTCCATGTGCTACTGCAGTTGTACTCAAAGGAAAAAGCGATTGTAAAACATGCCACATGTAATTCTTTGAATGCTGAATATTTAAAATGGATAATTTATGTCCATTGGTGTTTACCAGTATAGTTCATTTATTACGAACTGTTTAAGTGTGCTAGACGCAGAGTAGACCCTGATCAGAAGGCTTCTCTATGCCCCCTCTGATCTGTGTCTACACTGTTTGTAAATGCCAGTAGACTCGTTTCACTCTTTCAAAGGTTTAACACGTGTAATTACTTGCAGAGTTATAAATCAACATGCAGTATATATGACTATAGTAGAATCTGTCTTAACTCATTCCCTCCTAGACTATTTTTAGACACAACCTCTTTGAATAAATCTACCGAAAAGAAGGATTTACTAGAGAAAATGAAACGTTTAGACTTTTGAAGTTGTGAAACCATTATGATAAATAGAGCATTTGCTCCTCCTATTTACCCGCCACAATGGTTTCAAAAATGACTTTTACTGATGCGTCAAAAGGCGTCAGTAGGAGAGAATGTATTAAGCGGCCATCAAAAAGAGATCTAATTATGGGTCGTGTGTAAGGTGGTAGCTTAATGTAGATCACATGTAATGCAGAAAACACATATAGGAGCCCTACATGTATGCTGCGCAAATTTCTGCAAATTCTACGTTTCAAACTGACTTCAGATTGGGAATCTATGTACCTTCAAACTTATTTAACACTAAACAACACAGTGATTAAGGATTGTTTTTATCGAAAAAAACATATTCGTACGAAACCAACGAAACAGCCTTCGCAATTAACCGGAATTTGTTGTAAGATTCAAATCTGCATACCGGAAGTACTCATTCGATGTATATTTAGGTCAACAACCAGTGTCAGCCATTAGCCGTATTCGACTGGGCTTTTCTTGCTATTCCGTCATGTGAACTTCTCCCACCTATTGAATTCAACCAATCAAATTATAGTTAATGGATTAACTTTACCTTCTTTAACTTTAACTTTACGATCTCAACGGGTTTCAACCTGTGTTGATTTGTTTCTTTCGTTACTCAACGCATATTGTATTCGACTGGGAATTATTTTCGTTGCTTAGTGAAACAGAGCCAGTCGAATGTCGCTATTGTTACATGTAATAACAACCTAATTAATATTAAAAGCGTTGTTCCGAAATAGAATCGGAGTCATTCGGAACTTGGCCGAAGATGTCCGCTGTTTTCCGTACAAAGCCCCGTTTATAAAAAGGAGGCTCCTTTAACGGATTTAGCAGTATTCGGATAGCGATAATATTTAGCTTCAAACAAACATATCCTATCGGAAAATGGGTTGTAAGCATTATTTTCATTATAAGTATACGTGTACAATTTCTGGTGTTGATTGATTAATAGGAAAAATGCGCAAAATAAATATTTAAGCAACCACCTCCTTTTTAACACTCCTATGTCCAATAACTAAATGGCCTCTTAGGGCAGGTTCTACTGTATTTATCAGATAGATGGCCAAACCGATTAAATGTCTGTACAGAGAGAATGGGTGGACAAGGCGTTTATTGGGGAAAACAAATCGAGATATTGTTATAAAACGTGTTAGCTCCGGATGACAGCCATGCATGATTTAAAAGTGACATTGAAATTGATTTGTCACCACTCAAACTGAAAGCAGTTTCATGAGATGACTAAGCATACATAATATGAAATCTACGAGTAACAGTTCAAACAGTGATCTCTAACAGTTCAAACATAATGGACAAAGTTTGAAAATTCAGAAGTTTGACATTTGACCTTGTCGTTTGACATTGTCCGCACCAAAGGGAGCATTGAAACCATTGTGATAAATAGAGCATTTGCTCCTATAGGAGCAAATGCTCTATTTATCACAATGGTTTCAAGTGCATGAGATGGGTATGCATGTCAAGTATGCAGTTTTCACCCCTTCAGTTCTAAACCATGGCCAAGATCAACTCTAACCATACTATTTGACCTTTACCGTTCACAGTTTGATCTCTAAACACAGCATGAGGCATCTACTTAGAATGGTCAACTTTCATACTAACTACATGTATTAGTACTCCAGGTAAAATGTCAATGAGTTAATGATGGGAAACTATTGTGTCTGCTGTTTTATATGTGACCTAAAAATGTGACATTGGTCTTTGGCCTTCTGACTTCAATAAGAATCATCTGTATATCTTGACCAACCTCTCTGTCAACTATACACAAAATGTCAAAAAGGTCATTCAGTGTACCGACTCGCAGATCAACTATCCACCATTATTTGATCCTTTAGTTCTTGTGAATATTCATAATAGTCATGTAGGAATTAATGACATGGATATTGTTAGTTTATTGTCAATAATGACCTTTGAACACGGGACATTTCATAGCATGCAGAAAGTGTATCTATATTTTACGGTAAGTAAACAGACCAAGCCCTATTAGAGCAATCTGATCTGTGTCTACTTCGTTAGTATCGGCGTGAAAAAAAACGTTTACATCAATTAAAGGGTTAACATATGATTGAAAAATGTGTGAACGTTTTGACTAGATGAAACGCGGATCATCAAGATTCAAACTGTTTGAAATTTTGACACTCTTTTTTTTAAAGAGAAAGAATATATATTAACAGTACAACCTCTCTATAACGATCACTAAATTGTGTTAATTAGTTGGTAATTTGGGCAGGTGGTTGCTTAAAGCAAGGTGAAAGTAAAACAGAACGCTCCTATAGGAGCCTGCCTTTAACACAAAATACTTGATGTAATATAGTGGTCGTTATAAAGAGGTTTTATTGTACTTTTGAAAACTGGAGCGGGCGACATTTTTGTGAATAGAAACATATCAGTAGGATAGATAACTGGACCAAACTAGTCTACCAACTATATATGAGTTATCTACCTTAAGGCAACACACTTAGTTATCAATCGGTTTTTGATTACCTATATGAACAGTTTGGATCCAGATGAGAAACTCTGGCTCTCATCCGGGCGAATTGTATTTTTGAGAGAATAAGGAAAAAACTTAAATAATGAAACCATGAAAATTGCAGACGACAAAGTTTACAAACATGGCCCAGCGAAAGAAACAAGATTGGCCTGGGAGTAGCTTCAGAATAATGATGAAATTCAACGATCTGAATGTTTTAACATGTGAATTAACCCTCTCCCTCATATAAACGTGTTTTCAAGCATTTGCGAACAGAGTAGACCCATATCAGACGGCTACTAATCAGGGTCTGCTCTATTTGCTTATGGAATTTAAAAGATTTGTTTCTTTACTTTCTAAAATGTCTACAATGTTCCACCTTTCATATTTCGTTTTAATTATTTTGCCCATGAATATTCAGTGAGTACTGTTTGTAATAAACATAGAACAGGGAAAGGTTTGAACCCTCTATAATAACCACTCAAAAATTCCAGCTGTTTAAGACAGGTGGTAGTTTAATGCAGGACGAAAGTTGTGCGAAAGTTTAGCGTTAAGCAACCACGTGTTTTTGTATGCACAGATGTGTAGTCATTAAAGTTAGATTCTGTCCATTTTTCATATCAATCAATCAACACCCAAACGTTGAACACATATTCACATCATTAAAATAATGCTTAAATCAGTTTATATATACATGTATATATATTCAGCTAAATATAACGGTATCTGAATTTGCTAAATCCTTTAAAAACCGCCCGACTTTTTTAGAGACGGGAAACTTCGCCGAAGAAGTAAGAAATAGTGACATCATGATTATTAATTAAACAATTTTTCATAATAGCACCTGAACACAGGAATGGCTGAACATAGCAGAAACTGTAGACTTATATCTAGTTTATTTCAAAAGCAAACAGGACAAACCCTGATCAGACGGTTCCTACAGGAGCCGCCTGATCTGGGTCTACTCTGTTTGCAAAGGCATAGAAAGGCGTGTTTATGGAATAAAGGGTTAAATACCCCATGTGAATTTACTAATGTTGAATGTGAGATCTTCCTACACTACAAATGTACCTACGCTTCTCTAAGATGTCTTCTGGACTATTCATTACTCAAGCAGTGTTTATTTTTCTTATATTTTCCCGACCATGTAATACAGTGAAAACATGTAAAGCGAACCTTAACCCATTCCCTCATATTGACGCCTTGTGACTGCTCTGAAAAATACACTTCTTGAAACCATTGTGATAAATAGAGCATTTGCTCCAATGGCGTTTTGTCCTGCATTAAGCTACCGCCTGTCTTAAAAATCTAGGGTTAGATTTGTTTTAAGTAGGCGCTATAGAGGAAATTGACATCGGGTATTTGAGTTAAACGCATTTAGTGTATTGTCTCTTTACCTTGTGTGCATAACCCTTTACACAATGAATATTTATGTCAGAATTTTAAAACTGCATGAATATTCATTAAAATAATTTTTTATAATGGCCAGTGAAAAAAACACAATTTGACTATTTCAAAAACTGTTTAATGATATCTATATCATTCCATAAGCAAGCAGAGCAGACCTTGGTCAAATGGCTTCTACACGAGCCTTCTGATCTGGGTATTCCCTGTTTTCAAACGCGTCAATGGGCGTTTGTATAGAGCAACGGATTGAAGGGCTAGGATGACCCAATTCCCACTATGGGGCGACAATTAGTTTTAGATGAAAAAATAAAAGTGTCAAATAAAATAAGGGATAATAAAACAAGAACCAACAACGACAGATCCATAAATATTTTGTTATATTGACTTTAACGTGAAAATTCAATCGTCCGGCGTTATGTGAAAAGAATCACTCGGGGAATTTGTAAACAATGTAGAAAAAGATCGGTGGCAGCATTAGAGCACAAGTTCTAAATTGGGTATAAACTGTCCTTTATCAAAAATAACAGGGTGTTCCCTCCAGTTGATAGCCATGTTCTGGCCAGGCGTCGAGTCTTAACTATTTCTCTCCTACTGACACCTTGTTGCGCCTATGTAAAAGTTTCTTCTTGAAACCTTTGTGATAAATAGAGCATTTGCTCCTATGGAGCAAATGCTCTATTTATCACAATAGTTTCAATACTACACAATTTTAAAATGTGTCTTTTCTCTAGTAAATGCTCCTTTTCGGTAGATTTATTCAAAGAGGTTCGGTCTAAACATAGTCTAGGACAGAATGAGGTAAAGTAATATCTGACATTGATCTACGCTGTTTCAACTTCGACAATTTTACCCGAGTAAGCCTTTTCACGTGACAAAGAACTAAAACGGATCAATATAACTATCGTCCTCCCTCTACCGCTATCTGTGGACCGGTTCCGTTGACTGGTTTACAGAAACCTTTTACTTGAGTGTTGGGCTCAAGAGCGAGACCGTCAGTTCCAGGGGAAGCGCATTCATACCCTAATCATGAAAATGAACACATGAAAATTAAAAAAAAAAGTACCGAATATATTTGACAATATATCAAATGTAGGGGGTGATTTTAAATCCTATCGTTATCATTGACGTACAACAGAGACTCTCTAATATGATCGCTTAGTAAATAGCTGGGTCTAAAGTAGTGCAACAGTTCCTACGCATAAGATTAATCCTTTTCTCCATGAATTTTGCAGCAAGAAATAGTGACATCATAAATATTAATTAGATCAACTGTTATAATAGCACAAGGACACGGGAATGTTTGGCCATGTCATCATATTTATATTATGGCATAAGCAAACAGAGGAGACCCCGAGCTTCTACATGAGCTGTCTGATATGAGTCTTCTCTGTTTGCAAAGGCGTAGAAAGGCATATTTATGGAGAAAAGGGTAAGTTACCACCTGTCTTTAAGACCCAAATTTTTGTCTCCTTTTGGTGGTCGCACTGAAGAGATTCTAGCATAGCTGCATACAAAGGTGCGGACCCAATAGCTAAATACATGTACGTCATTTCTCCACCAAACCCTATAATGTGACCATTCTCGCGCCGATCATAAACAGTGCAGACCCTGTTCATACGGTTCCTAAATGAGCCGTCTGATCTGGGTATACTCTGTTTGCAGAGGCATAGAAAGACGTAATTATGAGGAAAATGGTTAAGGCTTTAACTTGTGCATGTTTTAGAATTCCACTGTAAATCATTGCATATTGTGTATCTAAATTTATGAATGGTGATGGATCCTTCATTTAAGATTCAGTAAAGCATCGCAAATACGAACACTCAATTTAGTATCATTATCAGGCTTTAAGACAGGTGGCAGTTTAATGCAGGATGAAAGTCCTGCAGAAAGCTCCTTTGAGAACTTCCTGCATAACGTCCTCCATGCTTTGAGCAACCATATGCCTAAACCATTCTTAGTTATTTGCTTAAATTTCGAATTAGCGAATTGTTACAGTATATAGATATCATACGGATGTCTTCAGTTCTCGACATGGCTGTTCTAATTTTCTGAATAAGATAAGAATATGTCGAACATCTGTAGCCAATACAGTAGAGACATTCGTATCTTCAACACGAGGGGCAATTTAATGATAACCAATACTTGATTCCAAATGAGACGACGAGTACAATGTACATACAGTAAAACCCCGCTAATACGACCACCTAAAACCCCCTCTAAAGCGACTACCTAAAAACCCCGCTAATGCGACCACCTCAAAGAGGTATAATTATGGGTGCCAGATGCAGGTGGTAGCTTAATGCAGGACAAAAGTAATGCAGAAAGTTCCTAGAGGAGCTCTTTCTGTATTTCTTTTGCCCTGCATTAAGCAACCGACTGTTTATAAAGATACCCATGTTTATTCATTAAGTGGTCGCATTAGAGGGGTTCTAATGTATCTGTCTTATCAAGAGCTTAAACGATTTGAGAGTATGGCTGTATTTCTGACGACAGTACATGGAAGAAAAAAAACTTTCAAAACTGTGAAGACGATGTATGTTTCAGATGCCAATTAGTCAAAATGTGTCTCTACTGGGTTATAAGTACAGTAAAACCTTGATTATCCGAATTTTCGGTATAGAAGAATTTAGACCCTTTTAGGCAGGTGGCTGCTTAATGCATGGTGAAAGTCATGCAGAAAGCTCCTAGAGGAGCTTTCTGAATGACTTTCACCATGCATTAAGCTGCTACCTGTCTTAAAGATCGATAATAATACGTTATTTTAGTGTTCGAATAATCGAAGTTTTACTGTATCTTTAACCCTTTTCCTTCTCTATGTTTATTCTAAATTTCAATACCCACTGAATATTTATTGACAAAATAGCTATAATGAAATATGGAACGTGGAACATTGTAGCCAATTTAGCAAGTAACGAACCAGATTTTTTAAATTCCATTAACAAACAGAGCATACCCTGATCAGACGGCTCCTATATTAATCGTCTGATCTGCGTCTACTCTGTTTGCAAAGGCGTGAAAACACGTTTATATGAGGGAAATAAGACATACCGGGCATACAACCACAGCTGTATTTCAAGGCGACTTCGCAAGCACCGGCTGGAAGTATGTAGTTGGAGCACTTGTTATACTTGTCCCCGAACTGCGATACGTAAGTATGACAGCATCCATTTGTACAGTCAGTGTCAGCCTTGCACTGGGTCTTTGGTCCAAAAAATGAATCGAGGACAAAGGACTGTAAATGACAGAAAGAAAAATGGTCAGAACTGTGGAATAATTTATTATACTTTGCCATGTACCCTATCCCGAAGGGATGAACACAATGAACTACAAAGTAACCTCGCAGTACCGTACTACGAAATGGTGTGAGCATAATGGAATATAAAATACCATCGCAGTGTTACGTTGAACATCATGAAACACAAAGTAACATCGCAGTATAATGAACGGGTTTGGGCATAATGAAATACAAAGAAACATCGCAGTAACATAAACGGGTTTGAACATCATGAAATACAAAGTAACATCGCAGTATAATGAACAGGTTTGGGCATAATGAAATACAAAGTAACGTCGCAGTATAATGAACGGGTTTGGGCATAATGAAATACAAAGTAACATCGCAGTTTAATGAACGGGTTTGGGCATAATGAAATACAAAGTAACATCGCAGTATAATGAACGGGTTTGGGCATAATGAAATACAAAGTAACATCGCAGTATAATGAACGGGTTTGGACATAATGAAATACAAAGTAACATCGCAGTATAATGAACGGTTTGGGCATAATGAAATACAAAGTAACATCGCAGTATAATGAACGGGTTTGGGCATAATGAATTACAAAGTAACCCCGCGGTATTACGACAGGGTTTGAACAAGATAAAAAAAATATAGCAACGCAGGATAACGAAAGGGTTTGAACATAAAGAAATGCAAAGTACCTTCACAATATTACAAAAGTGGTTTTTGAGGTATTGCGAAATGAATTTGCACATTAAAACACAAAGTAACCCCTCAATATTGCTTATGAGAGGTGACATGAAGTATTATGGCGACATGAGAGCAATGAAATGCAAAATAAACAACCGTATGATTTGAACTTAATGTAATAAAACGCGTACAATATACAGTAGACACTGTATTTCTCGGACATTGGTTTATTGAACTTAAAATACAGGTGCTTGACTATTAATGCAGAACAAAAGTTATGCTGAAAAATATATGCTGAAAGCTTTCTTTATAACTTATGACCTGCATTAAGCTACCACCTGCCTTACAGGTCCAGACCTGCATTAAGCTACAACCTGCCTTACAAGCCCATTATTAGATCTCTTTTTGACGGCGAAAATAATTTTTTGAACACAATGAAACAGTACATATTAAATCACAATGTACATTGTATCGAGAAGGGTCGAACCTTATGAAATACAAAAACAACAGTGGGCAGAAATGATTAGCAGATAGTGAAATACAAAGTACAGTATGGCTAATAGGTTATATGTTTATGTAATTAAATACAAATTAAACCACATTACAAAGTAATTAAAAGCATGTGGAAAAAACTCCGACTCTCAGTGAATGATAGTATGTAATGATAATGGAATTTACAATAGCTCACAATATGACAAACGAAAACTCACATGATATCGAAACAGAACGTTATAATCACAGTGTAGCACAATGCAGAAAAGTTACAAGGAGTAGAAATATGCTAACTTACATTTGTGATCACGAAGATCGACAATAAAACGCAAACTTTAGTGAAAAACATCTCGAAATATCTATTGCGTATACAGTCTAAAATATTGGTGTTCTCTACAAAGTCCAAACTGAACAATCCGTATCAATTTATATCCTAGTAATTGCATAAACTGGCAGAGATATAACAGGTCAAAATGGAAAGATACCTTGGAAACACGTGAAGGTCAACTGATATAGATTTCTTTACTCTCTTTCGATGGCATAGCGCAATGCTAGTCTTTAACCCTTTACTCCATGAATATTCATGTAAGAAATACTGGGCGATCGCTATTCACTAGGACATGTCATAAGTGGTCATTTATCAATTGATCATAGGAGTTTTAAAAAGCAGGTGGTCGCTTAATGCAGGGTAAACGTGATACAGAAAGTTCCCGTGGGAGCTTTTTGTATCACTATTGTACTGCATTAAGCTACTACCTGTTTTAGAAATCCAGATTCAGATTTATGGCCGCTTAAGATAGGTTCTACTGTATGTGAGTGGCACTTTTAAAGCGTTTTGTTTTATATTCATTTCTATCTATATATCACCCAAAGCTCACTTATCATCTGTGTAATAGAATATAATTATATTACTATGATCTCACTGTATAACGTCAGTCGATGGTTCCAGTTTATGACCATTTCAGTTTAGTCTAGGCCATTCATTTTGTTAACACATTGCATAATAGGCGATTTTTAGACATGACCTCTTTGAATAAAGCAACTGAAAATGAGCATTTACTAGAAAAAGGGATATTTTAGAATTGTGTAGTTTTGAAACCATTGTGATAAATAGAACATTTGTTCCTATGGAGCAAAATGTAATGCTCTATTTATCACAATGGTTTAAAAATGTGACTTTCACAGAGGCGTCAAAGTGTGTCAATATGAGGGAGCGGGTCAAAAATAGTGTCTGGTCAAATCAGGATCTGTTGCAATTTAACCACTTCAGATTCGATCAAACGTTTGAATTAAAAATGGCCGAGTGTTAAACAGCTTTGATCCTGACGAGACGCGGAGTTGAGGCGTCTGATCTGGATCCAAACTGTTTACAAGTACGAACAATAATTATAGCGAATAGCAGGAAAATGCTAAATTCTCTCGACGTCTGCTTAATTTGTCGTCTACTTCAGGCTTCATTATCTTATTTTATTCTACTCTCAAAAACGTAATGACAGGATCAGACAGTTTTGATTTTTGTGAAACGATAGATAAGTTATTTACCGTAGAACCTGTCTTAAGCGAACACCAAAAGAGGCATCATTGTGCGTCTGTATGGCAGGTGGTAGTTTAATGCAGGTCAAAAGTAATACAGAAAGCTCCTATAGCTGGAGTGGATTTTCCTATAGGAGCTTTCTGCATTACTTTGGTCTGCATTAAGCAGCCATCTGCCTTTTAAGACTCCTTTGTGCAATACATGATTGGCCGCTTTGAACAGGTTCTATTGTACTTTTCGGCACTGGGAACTGGACAGTGTGTGTGGTACAAAATCACCGAAAACCAAAACATTAGTTAACCATTTACCTGAGCCTGATGATATACGCATTTTAAACTTTTGCAAATAGAGTAGGCCCTATTAAGACATGTGTAAACTGTCTGATCTGAGTTTGCTCTGTTTGCTAATGGGTTAATATAGATATGTTTTTGCAGTTTCTGCCAACGAACATGATTCTCTTATCCATATGCCATTATAAAAAAAGTCACTATCATAAATGAATAATGAATACAGTAAAACCTCTCTATAACGGCCACTAAATTACACCAAGTAGTTTGTGTTAAAGGCAGGTGGATGCTTAAAGCAAGGTGAAAGTAAAACAGAACGCTCCTATATGAGCGTTCTGTTTTACTTTCACCTTGCTTTAAGCAACCACCTGCCCAAAATACCAACTAATTAACACAATTTAATGGTCGTTATAGAGATGTTTTACTGTATTCGTCCTTGCACATATATTGCACATTGATCGTTTATTTCCTCCAATTACAGGAGATTCAATACACAAAACACACATACGTCTAAGGATTGTTAGTTAAGACATGTGGTAGCTTAATGCAGGATAACGGGGACGTAGAAGTCCCCAAATTAACTGTTTATATTACTTTGTGTCGGATGCCTTGTTTGTTTACAAACATCGGTGTTTGTTTATCAAACGGCCGCGTTAATCATTTACTCCATGGATAGTAACGCCTATTAACCTTTTACTCCATGAGTCAAAAATAATTACATCATGAATATTAATTAATTCATTGACTTGTTTTAATGGCGTGATGAACAAAATACTTTCATTGCGATAGAAACTGTACAATCATATTTATATTATATCAAAAGCAAACAGAGCAGACCCTGCTCAGGCGGCTCCTACGGGGCCGTCCGATCTGGGTCTACTCTGTTTGCAAATATTATAAAATCGTATTTATGGAGTAAAGGGTTAGTGCCTTTGCAATTAGACTAGACCAAACTCATACGGCCCCTGTAGAACTAGGATAAGCCTTATTTGTTTATGAAAGGATATACATGTAGGTATCATACATGAAATTCTACATATACTGCCATGGCAAAAACTGTGTTCATATATAATATTTTTATTATTAAAACGCAGTCATTGATATCTCTTAATGTCATGATCTCTTACGTGAAAAGGTAAACCTTTTTCTCCATAAATATGCTTTTCTACGCCTATTCAAACAGAGTAGATCCAGATCAGCCGGTTTCTATAGGAACCATCTGAGCAGGGTCTACTCTGATTCTACTCGTTCAGCCTTGGCTAAACATTTATGTGTTCATATATAACAAATTATGGTGCATGATGTCACATAAATATGCATGGAGTGAAGGTTTAAACGTGTTCTACAGTGTTTCCAAGTCCGTCATACTCAATATAGTATGGCTTATCTCTCTTACAGCACTATTTAGCCGTAATATTGGCCTATATTCCATTTTGCCTTTGTCGGCAGCGGTATACTAGTGGTGTCATAGGCACAATTTCAACACGTTCACTAAATCATGCTACTTAAGCCCCCGTCACACTTAGACCACGGCCATGAAGACCGCGCTGCGTCCTAAAAATGTCGTAGGACGTAGCGAGGACGGGTAAAAATTGTAAAAAATACATTTCTCAAGTTCCTGCTACGCTCATACCACGTTTGCGCTAGGTTCTTACTGCGTCCAACACGTTCCCACTATGTTCTTACTACGTGTGTATTCAGGCAGGTACCACGTCCAACACGTTCTTGCTATGCTTTAACTACGCTCGTACTAGGTCCCTACTACGACCGCCAAGATAGCACTGTGTTCTTACCACGCGCTCATCACGTTCTCACCGCGTTCTATGTCAGCATATAAAATTCTGCGATTCGACTCGATCTGATCATTCATTCTGCGTATTTTATATCAGAAAATATGCCGAGAAGGAAGGGGGCTGCAAAGCAGCTACGAAAGCAAAACCGAGAACTCCATCACCAGCGAGTGATGGGTTGGAGGTTGTTCCTGAACCAGAACCTATCCAGCCAATACAGCAACATGCTGGAGAGGTTCTTGGTTGTCCATTCTATATTGAAATGGAAGTGAAAGGGAAATGAATCCAGTTTTTATACTCGACCACCAGAACGTGGCATGGTCGTGGCTAGAGCCTGCTGCAAACGTACCTTAGACGTGATAAGCACCGGTAGAACGTACTAAGAACCTAATGCGGTCTTTTGAAACGTAGTAGGGACGTATCATTGTCGCAACACTAGCGTGGAAGGGTCGTAGTGAGAACCCGATGGACGTAGCAAGAACGTAGTGACAACCTAGAGACAACGTAATGCGAACGTCACACACTCGTCCACGTCTGCACTACGCGTGTATTGCGTCAATGAGGTTCTTACTAGGTTTTAGCTACGTCATTACTACGACCTTACCAAGTTCTTACCACGTCCTGATTTGACCACGTCCTCGCCACGTAAGTTTTGAACATATTCAAAGTTCACCCACGTCCTTCACGTCCATGAAGACCATACCACGCTCAAAGCCGTGTCTACTGCGTCCTCGCTACGTAGTACACGTTCGCACTGCGTCCTGGCATATTTTTGAGGACGTAGTGGGAACGTGACCTAGTGTGACGGGGGTATTACGAACCTGTGCTGGCCCAAAAGGTTTGACATTATGATTACTATTTGGACAGCAATGGGAACATTCGTCTCCGAAATCTGGATTTAAACCCTGTCAGTGCGTCTGCTGGACATATTTTCGTCTGCTTTAAGTTTCAGCCTGGGCGATTATTCATTTTCTTTATAAAACAATAAACAGTTTCAAACAGTTTGGATCCTGATGAGACAACGAGTTACAATCGGCGTCTCATCCGGATCCAAACTAGTTGCATATGATATCACAGACCAGTTCTCAGGGCATTGAAGTGGTTAAGACATTATAGCAACAAGTGCTCAGAGCAAGTCCATTGACCCTTACATTACATAGATGGGTTTTGAAATAGCAGAAACTGTATAATCAAACCTGCATCATTCCATAGGCAAACAGAATAAATCCTGATCAGACGGATCCTACATGAACCGTCTAATATGGATCTACTTTTGTTTGCAAGAGTGTTAAAGGTGCATCGAAGATTGAAATTAGTTGAAAAGGGACATAACCGTATCAGGTATATTGACAATTTGGCTGCATCGATTTACGTCCCTTAGACACATCGTATCGCTTAACTACTGTGTACTGGTTCTGTACGGTCCGACAGGTGATCGAACACATGACCGTCCTCTTCACCCTGTTGTCTTATTATTTATTACATTGAACAGAATGTTGCTGGATATTAAACCTTTATTTCTTATACAGTAAACCCCACTAAACCGGAATTCTAGAAGAGAAGAATTTAGATACTTTTCGGCAGATGGCTGCTTAATGCAAGATGAAAGTCATGCAAAAAGCTCCTAGAGGAGCTTTCTGCATGACTTTAACCTTGCATTAAGCTGTCACCAGTCGCCAAGACCGATATTTATACAAATTTGAACTTCCGGTTATGAGGGGTTTTACTGTATACGCACACAGGATTATCAGTGTTAATTAGGTGTGATACAAGATAGTTTGGCCGTGACAGAAACTGTCAAATTAGATCTATAATATAAACATAGCTTATTTCACGTAAAAGAGTCACGTCAGTAGTTTCTCAAACATTTGAATGAATCATGGTTAGGTAAGATTGCAAACGATCTACCAATGCCGGATCTGTGATTACCTATGCAAACAGTTTGGATCCAGATGAGACGCCGAGTAACTCGGCATCTCATCAGGATCCAAACTGTTTGTTACTGTTACTATGTTTTTGAAACAGAAATGAAAAAAATAAAATAATGAAATTTTGTAGCAGACGACAAAGTTAGCAGACGACAGAATTTGGCAGCGAAAGGGTTAAGATAGACACTTAGTCAGCAGAATAATGGCTAAGCATAGGAACAGTATGATCCGGGTCTGCTCTGTATGTTGAACGGATTCTACAAGTTATTCCATGGCCATCCTCGTGTATCTCATGTTAGGATTGTGTCATGGCCAAACATTTATATTTTAATATGCTATTATGAACTGCATCCAATTAATATAATATTCGCGAGGTCACCAATGAAAATGAAAGGCTGTGCGCCCATATGTCCGAGGCTATGGTTTGTACACGGATGTTGTAACCAGGGGTGTGTTTTATTTCTTAAATAATGATTTTGATTATACACACAATCTTAATTACGATTGCTATGGTTTTAAAACAATTTGATATGACATGTTGTTAACAAAAACTAAAACTATAAATAAAATAATAATAATAAAGAAATAGATCTAATAAAATTAAATAAAAATATGTTGGGAACATATTTTACTTCGAGAGCAAATAGAAATGTAACTGTTACTTCAAGTGTTATCTTCCATAACCATTCTGAGAATGGTTTGAAGTTGTGTCTCCTCTGCTGTTAGTGTAAGTTCCGCCAGTTTGATTATGATTAGATTTTAATCGAGGTCAGAGCTTGATTAGTCTGATTAGAGAACATGTTCGTGATTCGATAAAAAAAACCGACCGAATCACAATCATGAGCTGTAATCCTGATTCAGATTTGCGATAATAAAACACACCCCTGGTATCCGATATTATGATTAGTACCCGGATGTCCCGGATGTAACCTGGTACTCGGCATTATTATTTGTACCCGGATGTTCTAGGCGCAGAGTAGTTATTAACCTGATGTCCGAGGTTATAGAGTAGTTACCTGGTGACCGAGGTTATAGAGTAGTTACCTGGTGACCGAGGTTATAGAGTAGTTACCTGGTGACCGAGGTTATAGAGTAGTTACCTGGTGACCGAGGTTATAGAGTAGTTACCTGGTGTCCGGGGTTATAGAGTAGTTACCTGGTGCCCGAGGTTATTATTTGTACCCGGATGTTCTAGGCGCTGGGTGGTACCCACATATTTTAGACTATCAATGAACTCAGGGTGTTCTAGGCGATGACCAGTACCCAGATCCCCGAGAATATCAAATGTACCCGGATGTTCTAGACGCTGACTGGGACCCAGATGCTCGAGAATATCAAATATACCCGGATGTTCTAGGCGCTGAGAAGTACACAGATGTCCGAGACTACCAATTGTACCCGGATGTTCTAGGCACTGAGTAAATGGTACCCAGATGTCCGAGAATATCAAAGGAACCCTTATGTTCTACTCGCTGACTGGTACCAAGGTGGCCGAGACTATCAATAGTACCCAAACGTTCTAGGTGCTGACTGGTACCAAGATGCCGAACAATATCAAAGTTATCCAGATGTTCTATGTGCCGAGTGGTACCCAGATGATCTATGCTATGGTTGGTACCCGGATATTCGCCGTCATGCGTTCAGTAAGGAAACCGTAACTACGAGGTTTTATAAGAACACAATTGGTGATGAAATAGAACATAGCATACAGACCAGTGGCAAATATCTGGTTGCAACCGGTTGAATACGGTCGCGGCTACCGAACGCACGGCTGGTTTGTACCGAGATGCACTGGGTGCTACCCGGATGTTCATTGAGACGTGGAAATGTGAGCATTGCTTCAGGCAGAGACATATACATGTATGTATATGTCTCTGCTTCAGGCATAGTGTGAAATCGACCTGGCTGAAATAACAGAGAGACTATAAAAACATATCTAAAGCAATCACTTTATGAATACATAAATGTGACGGGACCTTTAACATTGCTTTACTGTGTTTTAATTAAAAACATCTGCGGACCTTTTTATCACATTTTGAAATGCATATAGTCTTATATCCTGAATCATGTAATGCATATATATTTGTGTATTCTGCTTTAAACCATTACCTCATTGTGTATTTTTAGATTCAACCTCTCTATGAATACTGAAAAGGATCATGTACTAGAAAACATGGAAATTTGAGAATTGTGTAGTTTTGAAACCATAACGATAAATAGCAAATTTCCTCCTATGGAGCAAATGCTCTATTTATGATAATGGTTTTAGAAGTGACGTTTACAGGGGCGTCAGTATGAGAGAATTGGTTAAACTTAAACTTGAATCTAGTGGGATTTTGTTTAAATAATTCTAACCTATCACTTACACGTGGTTTGCTGTGCTTCGTCATATTCGCCATTCTGCCGTTGATATGTTGGGTAGTAACTTTTACATACATTAATCCAATAGCTACACTAACTTAAAAATATATATTCTATATATTTCATGTATGTTATATGAAATTGTTTGCTTATATTGTAACTGAGAGTGTGGATGGGATAGTTCATTAATAGTTTTGTTAAACTGTGCCATTTATTGCTACACTAGCTTAACTATATACAATCTATATACAGTAGTTCAGTCTTGAGATCTGTGTTTCCAGCTTGGAGAACCCTCAACCAAGTTCCTCATAATCTATTTTAGATCCAATATCTTTCAATAAACCTACCGAAAAGGAGCGTTTACTAGAGAAAAGGAAAACGTTAGAATTGTGTAGTTTTGAAACCATTGTGACAAAAAGAGCATTTGCTGCTATGTAGCAAATGCTCTATTTGTTACAATGGTTTCAACAAGTGACTTTTACAGAAGCGTAGAAATGCGTATTTATAGAGGAAATGGGTAAACTGTAGACGCCAATAAATACGCCTAACCCTAACTTAGACAGTCTGTAACATAATTATAGATCTATGTCTTTACTCCATGAATATACATGTGAGAAATAATTACAGCATGGATATTAATTAGATTATTTTTATGATGACACATGGACACATGAATGTTTACTTTATAAGTATATCTACATTATTTTATACTCAACAGAGCAGACCATGGTCAGACGACTCCTGCAGGGGTCATCTGACGTGGGTCTATTCTGTTTGCAAAGGCGTAGAAAGGCATAATTAATGTCCGAGTAACTGGTTAAAAACAGATGGCTGCTTAATTCAGGGCAAATGTACTGCAGACATCTCCAGTAAGAGTTTTCTACATAATTTTTGTCCTGCTCTAGGCTACTTCCTGTCTTAACACATTCCCTCATAGACTATTTAAATCTACCGAAAAGGAGCATTTACTAGAGAAAAGGGAATTGTTTAGAATTTGTAGTTTTGAAACCATTGTGATAAATAGACCATTTGCTTATATGCAGCAAATACTCTACTTATCACAATGGTTTCAAAAAGTGACATTTACAGAGGAGTCAAAAGGCATCAATATTAGAGAATGGGTTTAAGACCCAGAAGTATGTCTCTTTTGGGTGGTATTGATAGCGGGGTTTTACTGTGCTACAGTTTTAACCACCTCGTCAAAATGGGCTCTCTGGCGTTTGAAACTAGCGTGGACCCACAACACTGACCAGTCACCCAGCTAACGGTTGTAGTAGACATGTACGTACGAATAATACTATTGGGCGAGTGTCTGGTTCTAACCGTAATCATTATATAATAGCTAATGGAGTGGGTGACGAGTACTAAATAACCATCGTTAATAAAGAGTGTTTGTCTATAAACAAATGTCCAGATTATATTTATACTTCATTTATTTTAGTTTTGAAAAACAAATTCAGGCTCGATTCTATCATACCACGGTAAGAGTAACGCAGTAGATCCAGATTATGCGGCTCCTGTTCGCGTATGAAATGGCATTTCTACAGTATCTGTCTTGGTAGGCATTCCATTGTTAATAATGTCATTGATTATGATTATTTCTCCCATGAATATGCATGTGGTTACGGTCAAAGTGTGTTGCATCGGTAAATGCAATCTTCTAATTCTGCCAGAGTCGAGAGATAATGGCGAGATTGTCGGCTGCTTATTTCGCTGGTATCCAGGGGAAACTACTCTAATCAGCTTGGATGATGCGCTGCTTTCTCACCTGGCTATATGAATGGAGATCGATGCTGTACCAGGTGTGTCTCCGTAGAAAGGCACGACACTTCGTGATCGACAACATCAGCGTTCATAGAGGGTACCATGTATAGTGCGTGATGGAAATGGATTATTTGTAAACAAAGAAGGCATAGTTAAAAGCGATTAATATGTGAGGCAATTTCTAATCAGTGTATGTAACCACTCACCATGAACTTTTTAACATTATAACAATGATGGTGATCAGAAAGGCGTTGCTTTAAATACAGGCTGTTTATCGACAACAACAGCTATTAGTATTCACTTTTGCACGGATTGTAAAAAGGAAGTGTAAAGATCGGGGTGCATCTACCAGTGTTAACGAGCGGTTGGACTGAGGGGCGTTTATATGTAGGATAAATTGAAATTATCTGAATAAGTAATGACTGATAAGCGATAATTGGTCACTGTTGTACATGTGGAGTAAACACTGCATACACCTTCATGTGACGAGCTAAGTACAGGCTGATTAAACTGTCGGATGAAGTTACAAAATGGCGATCACAGAGAGGCAAACAAGGTACGTTTAAACTACATGTTTTATTGTCTTTTTTCATTTATCGCTGTTGCTTCAGTAAACAAATAGTATTGGTTCTATTGGTTGATTGTTAAACCCTTTCAACGCCGAACTTTCAAATCGATTATTCCAAAATTCAAACAGGTAAATATTCGTTTTGAAGAAACGTGTGACATGTCAAAACAGTACAGACCCCACCCCAACCCGAAGAGCCCTCTTATCTGGGTCTATACTGTTTGAATAAATACATTAGTGGCTCGTTTCCCGCATTGAAGGGTTATGGTTGGGCTGTGGTGGTTTTACTGTCGTGAACAGCTTAATGGGCTCGTTAATTATTTAATGGATTCACCGGATGACGAGTCTGATTACTTAAGCGAGCTCTGTCACAGAATTTCACCTTCGAATATGGTCATAGAAACAGAGTAGCAACATCTTCCCCAACATTTCCAGAATCCCAAAATGAGAGTGTGGTCAGGAACTTTACGACAAATATTTCATATTTCCCCATACATATACATACATACATATATGTCTCTAGTAAAACCTGTCTTAACCTTATCCCTGTTCTATGTTTATTTCAAATTCAAATTACTGCTGAACAGATATGGACGTAGAAGTTGTAATGGATATAGAAGGTGGAACATTGTAGCCATTTTAGAAAATAAAGAAACAGATCTATCAAATTCCATTTATCAAACAGAGCAGACCCTGGTCAGACGGCTCCTATAGGTCTGATCTGGGTCTACTCTGTTTGCAGATGAATGAAAGGGTTAAGTCAGTCATTTACTGAACATAGGAATCGAAAAAAGCAGGTGGGTGCTTAATGCAGTTCGAATGTAATGCAGAATCCTCCAATATGACCTTTCTACATTACTTTTGACCTGCATTAAGCTACCATCTGCCTTACAGACCTGTAAGTAATCTTCTTTTTGATGGGCGCTTAAGACAGCTTCCACTAGTCTATAAATACTTTTCAAATAACAATATCGATGAAGATCCAACATCTTTATTTGAGTAATTGGGTTAAGCCATTAAATCTAGTAACTATCAAATGTACCTGATAGATTCGACCTGTCACTATAAGAGAGAAGTAATTATTCATGTTAGCCCTTAACCCCATGAATACTCATGCGGGAAATAATGACATCAATGACATCATGGATATTTATTAACAGCTGTTTTTAAAACTATATGATCACATAATTCTTTAGCCAATGCAGAAACTTTAGAATCAGATCTATATAACACTAGAAGCAAACAGAGTAGACTCTGGTCAGACGGATCCGTCTGATCTGGATCTATTCTGTTCTTCAAAGGAGCCAAAAGGCGCGTCCCTGAGGTAAAGTTGTAAATATATAGTTAATGGGTTTATTTTTCAAACTCGACCTATATGGGTTATTTCAGTTCAGCAGGGTCTCATGTGATTTACGCTGGGCGTTTAACCAACAGGCAACAGGCTCCCGTGCATTAGTTACCCGTGTCAGAATGATCACACTGTACAACCGGACACCTGAAAGCTAAAGAGGCGTCTTATTACAGAGATCTAGATAAGATGCGTAAATTGAAACATTTTCAAGAATAACTCTTTTATTTCTCCACCAAACCCTATGTTGTGACCACTCTTTAGAATCGTCTCTTCGAGATGATTCTAAAGAGTGGTCACAACATAGGGTTTGGTGGAGAAATGACGATTTTAGTATTTACCTTTATTTGTAGCTCTGTTATTAGTACGACTATTTGAATACAGCACAACCTGTCTATAGCGACCACATTACGAATGTAATTATATGGAGAGAGTATAAGAGTAGGTGGTTGCGTAATCCTGGAGGAAAGTAATACAGACAGCTCCTATAGAGGATTTTTGTGCACAACTTTTGTCTGCTTTAAGCTACGACCTGCTTTAAAAACCTTGAATAAGACTTATTTTAGGTGGACGCTTAGGACAGGTTTTACTGTACATGTATAAGTCTTGCCCGACAGCGGATCGATCCGATGTTAAACGAAGTTACATAATCGATGTATAAAGTTTGAAATAACATGTGAGGAAATTTATACAGCTAAATCCTACTAATGCAACCATCAAACCAGAGGCACAGATCGGGGTCTGAAAGGCAGGGGGTGGCTTAATGCAGGACCCAGGGGGTGGCTTAATGCAGGACCAGGGGTGGCTTAATGCAGGACCCAGGGATGGCTTAATGCAGGACCCAGGGGTGGCTTAATGCAGGACCCAGGGTGTGGCTTAATGCGGGACCCAGGGTGTGGCTTAATTCAGGACCCAGGGGTGGCTTAATGCAGGACCCAGGGGTGGCTTAATGCAGGACCCAGGGGGTGGCTTAATGCAGGACCCAGGGGTGGCTTAATGCAGGACCCAGGGTGGCTTAATGCAGGACCCATGGTGTGGCTTAATGCAGAACCCAGGGTGTGGCTTAATGCAGGACTCAGGGTGTGGCTTAATGCAGGACCCAGGGGTGGCTTAATGCAGGACCCAGGGGGTGGCTTAATGCAGGACCCAGGGTGGCTTAATGCAGGACCCATGGTGTGGCTTAATGCAGAACCCAGGGTGTGGCTTAATGCAGGACTCAGGGGTGGCTTAATGCAGGACCCAGGGAGTGGCTTAATGCAGGACTCAGGGGGTGGCTTAATGCAGGACCCAGTGGGTGGCTTAATGCAGGACCCAGGGGGGTGGCTTAATGCAGGACTCAGGGGGTGGCTTAATGCAGGACCCAGGGGGGGCTTAATGCAGGACCCAGGGGTGGCTTAATGCAGGACCCAGGGGTGGCTTAATGCAGGACCCAGGGGTGGCTTAATGCAGGACCCAGGGTGTGGCTTAATGCAGGACCCAGGGGGGTGGCTTAATGCAGGACCCAGGGGGTGGCTTAATGCAGGACCCAGGGAGTGGCTTAATGCAGGACCCAGGGGGGCTTAATGCAGGACCCAGGGTGTGGCTTAATGCAGGACCCAGGGGGTTGCTTAATGCAGGACCCAGGGGGGCTTAATGCAGGACCCAGGGGTGGCTTAATGCAGGACCCAGGGGGTGGCTTAATGCAGGACCCAGGGTGGCTTAATGCAGGACCCAGGGGTGGCTTAATGCAGGACCCAGGGGTGGCTTAATGCAGGACCCAGGGGGTGGCTTAATGCAGGACCCAGGGGGTGGCTTAATGCAGGACCCAGGGGGTGACTTAATGCAGGTCCCAGGGGGGTGGCTTAATGCAGGACCCAGGGGGGGCTTAATGCAGGACCCAGGGGGTGGCTTAATGCAGGACCCAGGGGGTAGCTTAATGCAGGACCCAGGGGGTGGCTTAATGCAGGACCCAGGGGGGGCTTAATGCAGGACCCAGGGGGTGGCTTAATGCAGGACCCAGGGGGGCTTAATGCAGGACCCAGGGGGGGGCTTAATGCAGGACCCAGGGTGTGGCTTAATGCAGGACCCAGGGGGGCTTAATGCAGGACCCGGGGGGGGCTTAATGCAGGACCCAGGGGTGGCTTAATGCAGGACCCAGGGGTGGCTTAATGCAGGACCCAAGTAACGCAGAAAACTCCCATAGAAGCTGTTCCACTTATATATATATGTACTGCCAAAAGAAGTCAAAAGGAACACAAGAAATTTAAGGTGCACATTAATCATATACATGTACAGTAGAACCTGTCTTAAGCAGTCATTCATTTATTGAACATAGGAGTCTTAAAACGCAGTTGGTTCCTTAATACAGGACAAAAAGTAATGCAGAAATCCGGAGCTTTCTTCATGAGGAATCTGTAATCACCTTTGCAAATAGTTTAGATCCAGGTGAGAATCGGTGTCTCATAAGGATCTGAAATTGATTTACACTTTGATCATTTGTTTTAGAAAGGCATTGGAGAAAATGCACCTTTAAGAATTTGTAGCAGACGACATCCTTTGCAGGCGACAATATGTGGCGTTTAAAAGCAAGATGTGGGCGTAAATATGTATAAATTTGTAAACAGACTGGATGCAAACGATAAACCATGAAGCTCGATATCCTGTCAGAAGTCAAACTCACTGACACTATTTACGCGTTAGGAAAAGACATTTGTTCCGATGACGTTTACTCTGACGACAGTTGCTTTCTTAGTGAACCCGTCACTCCATAAAAGCACACGCATGTGCAAACAGAGTAGAACTAGATCAGATAGCTCCTATAGAAACCGTATGATCAGGATCTGCTCTGTTTGCTTATGATATAATATAAATATGATTCTACAGTTTTTGCTATGGCTAAACATTCATCTGCTCATATCCTATCATAAAAATCTAATTAATATCCATGATATCATTATTTCTTACATGAATATTCATGGAGTAAATGATTATAAGAAAAAAACTGTTTTAACGATAGCTGGTCTGATCAGCTTTGTTCTTTTGATACATGTTTTACTTCATATAGATGAGAAGAAAATGGTGGCACAGTTTTGTTTCTTATCTCAGTGTTACATCTGTTTCGTTTGAAAGATTATACAACACTAAGGAAGTTAAGCTGTACAGATGAACATAGGTCATCAAAAAGAGGTATAATTACGAGTCTGTAAGGCAGGTGGTAGCTTAATGCAGGTAAAAATGCAGAAAGCTACTTTAAAACCATTCTGCATTACATTTACCCTGCATTAGGCAACCACCTGTTTTGTAAGACTACGGTAAAACCGCTCTATAACGGCCACTAAATTACATCAAGTATTTTGTGTTTAAGACAGGTGGCTGCTTATAGCAAGATGAAAGTAAAACAGAACGCTCCTATAGGAGCGTTTTGTTTTACTTGTACCTGCTTTAAGCAGCCACCTGCCCTAAATACCAACTAATTGACACTATTTAGTGGTCATTATAGAGAGGCTTTACTGTTTTATGTTTCATAAATGAGTGGCCGCTTGGGACAGATTGTACTGTATTGAGAAACAGTAATAAAACTTCGATACTTCGAGGTAAAAGTAAAGACTGTTTGTTTACGAAATAAATAAATTATGAAAATGAAATAATCTACCATGGTCATAAATTCCTCGCTTATATAATGCCATTATTAAAATACAGTTAATTGATATTCATATATTCATTATTTCTTAATAAAGTTTAATATTCATGAAGTAAAGGGATAAGGCTTAAAGCTGTTCTATGAACATGTTTCCCAGGACAAATAGTGCAACCACGGATTATCGGCCGTTTGTGACTGCGTTCTTTTAGGGAGCTGCTTTGTAATAAAGTGTAAGCACAATTACGTGGTAATTGTCGTCTCCACGTTTGGTGAATCTGGGACACCAATTATTGTATCTGGTTACTCATGATGTACATAACTCTATAACCACGTGGATAACATAAGGCGAACGTATGAATGAATGCATTAAAATATAAAACGAAAAGTACCTAGTTATAGTCAAATGACCACTCAGCCGACTGTGCATTTACTCCCATGGTCATTGCGTCACTCGCCTACAATATTGAGCACTGCTAACACGCAGCCGCCGTACTGGCTAGTCACACTCACGGGTACCAATTTTAATCCCTGGGTGGAGAGAAGGCAACCTCGTGCAAGTGGAAGACATTGAAAAGCGTCTCTGAAATTTCGAGCTGGTCTAGCCGGGATTCGATCCCCGGACCCCTGGGTAATCAGCTCAACGCTCAACCACTAGGCCAAGCAACCACCACAACCGATAAATAAATGAAGGATTGAATGTACGATCAAATGTACGATTCATTCGTTCGTTCATTCATTCAATTATTCACCCACTCACTCATTCACTCGCCCGCTCGCTCACTCACTCACTCATTATTTCACTCATTCACTCCACTCATTCACTCATTCATTCACTCATTCATTCATTCATTCATTCATTCATTCATTCCATCAGTCAATCAATCAATTCAAGCAATCGTTCATTCGCTCGTTCACTCACTCATTACTACACTCACTCCCCCACTCACTAAATTCACTAGTTTATTCTTTTATTAATTAATTAATTCATTCATTCATTCATTCATTCATTCATTCATTCATTCATTTTTTTCATTCATTCTGCCATTCAATAAGCATTCATTCATTTACTTGTACACTATTATATCTATTTGTCCATTCATTCGTTAAGTCTTTAATTTACATGTATGTATTCATGCAGTTTGATACATTACATTCAAAACACTTTGACTGGATATATTCTCTATTTCCATATAATTATCTAAGATGAAGAAAGACTCATAATACTAAGATCTTATAAACGAGTTGCCTAGTGAGATGAATAGACTCTATACGCGATATACTCGTATTGTATAATTAGTAGCGAGGCTGTTACGACGAGATACCACCTGAGAGGTGTTTGTTCAGTTCTGGCTATGCTTGTTGCTAATGGCACTTAGATCGATAGTCTGCGTGATTTTCACTCTGTCATATATGCTAACTCAACACACGCTTAGTAACTGTCGCCTGCCTATTGTCTCACAGTGATTTCTGCGTGATGCAGTCTTTCATTCATTCATTCATTCATTCTACGACTTTGCAAAAAGAGTAGACCCAGATCAGACGGCTCCTATAAGAGCCGGCTGATCAGGGACTACTCTTGTTTGCTTACGAAAGACTATAGAAATGATTCTAAAGATTGTCATTCTTCCATGGCCTCATGAATAATATAGGAAATAATTCATGCATGTATGTATGTATTAACCTTTCTCTTGCTGAATTTTAAAATACATTTCTCCTTCTTTACCCATATCCTGTTGTGTAATTACATATATCTTCACTGTTTACAAGTATTTCGCTATGCAATGCACTGGTTGCACAATCAACTTGTAAATAGTGCAGACCCTGATGAGACAGCTCCTGCAGGAGCTGTCTCATCTGGGTCTTCACTATTTACAGGTAGGTATATTGACGTGAATAGCAAGCGAAGGATTAATTAGCTTTTTTTTAAAACGGCATATGAACAGGGGACGTTTTGGCCAAGACAGAAACTGTAGCATTATATCTATATGATTTCATAAGCAGACGGTGCTGATCTTGATCAGACGACTCCTATACGAGCCCTCTAATCTGGGTCTACTCTATTTGCAAAGTGGTTAGAAGGCATATATATATATATGGAGTAGATGCTGCTGCATGCCACCCCTTTGATTTATGGGAAAGATAGAGTAATTAGACGCCCCATCAGGATCCGCACTATTTGACACCCTTAAAATTGTCAGATTAATTATAAAGAAAGCAAAACACTAACTACAAACGGCGCATTTTACAGATAACGAAATAAAACATAAGACGCACGGGAGTATAACACGACACTTCCCGTTTACGGAAGCTTGACTGGTCTACATGTATAAGTAAAACTTATGTCATTTGTAACATACTAAACCATACACACCAAACAACCTGTGTGGATCTGGATTAGACGCGGAAAAAACTTTTTTAGCATTCAATTTGTTTAGTGCATCCGGATTCACAGTAGAACCTTTATAAAGCGATCATTTAACCCTTTACTTCATGAATATTCATGAAAGATATGACACCATGAATATTAATTAGCTGGAGTTTTGTAATGACATATGAAATCGCCGGGACTTTTTCGGCCAAAGCAGAATCTGTATAACAAGATATATATTATATTGTAAGCAAACAGAGCAGAACTTGATCAGACGGCTCCTACAGGAACCGTCTGATGTGGATCCAATCTGTTTGCAAAGGCGTAGAAAGGCGTATTTATGGAGTAAAGGGTTAATAACGTGGTGTTTTAATAATCTTAGAGGCAGGTGGCTGCTTAATGCAATATGAAAGCAATGGCGAAAGCTCCTATAAGAGCTATCTGACTAACGTTCGTCCTGCATTAAGCAACCTGTTGACCCTCAATTAGATCTATTTTTAGTTATCGCATTAGATGGGTTTGCAGTTGGGTGTATTTTCTGAAATGAGGCAGACGAATATTTTAGCAGACGAATAGTTGCTCAACGTGATACAATTTGATTGATCGGATTGCAACAATGCAGGTGGCACATTTTTAAACTTTTTGGTTGCTAGGCGACTGAAGCGTCGCTGAAATAATTTTCCCCGTTTAAGCAGTGATAAGTGACAGCGACACGCTGTTTACTGCAGAACAATAGACAGGTGAATGCCATCCCTTGTCCAGCAGTAACAACTGAATGATCAACCCTTGATCTGGAACATTCTACATACTTAACCCTTCGCTTGCTATTCACGTCAATTATACCTACCTGTAAATAGTGAAGACCCAGATGAGACAGCTCCTGCAGGAGAGCATTAGGAGCTTTCTGCATTACTTCAGCCCTGCATTAAGCAACCATATGCTTTTTAAAACTCATATGTTCAATAAATTAATGGTCGCATAAAACCGATTCTACTGTAAGGGCTAGTGATTTTTGCGTTTACATTTGCATACTTCTTTTCTGTGCAATTTTAGGTCAAATTGTGGTATGAAATGCGTTGCAGTTGTCATGCTGATGTTTTAATTTACAGTTGAATAGAAAAACATATTTTTTATTATCTTATTAAACTCTCAATTATCACACATGTTTCCAAGGGGGTCAGTCTGTCTATCCATCCGCCTGTCTGCCAACCCGTTCGTCGGCAATTGCTTTAAACGACATATCCTCTGAAACCGCATGATAGAATGTAACCAAATTTCAGAATAAATGATCTTGGTATGAAGTTCTATCAGAACTGCTAAAAGAATCCGGATCCATGAAGAACTCTGATTGCCATGGCAACAAAAAGAAACCTCTTAAGACACATTCTCCAAACTTAGGGGTCAGATTTGAATGATACTTGACAGAAGTAGTTCTGTGATAAACCTGTACCAGAATTTCTAAAATGGTGTTGATTTCTCGAAACATATAACTGCCATTTGTTGGACTACTTTTCCGCCAGACTTCCAACGGTTTCAGCGCTTTGAATTTTATTGAGGAAGTATATGAGAGTTTATGAAAGAAGACTACACTACACGGGCTTGTGCCGCTGTAAAGCGAATAGTTCAAGTCGAGTTTTAACACTACTGTCCAGTGTCCCTTAACCCATTCCCCATATTGACGACTCTTGACGACTCTGTAAAAGTCACTTTGTGAAACCATTGAGAGCATTTGCTCCAATAGGAGCAAATGTTCTATTTATCACAATGGTTTCAAACTACAAAATTCTGAAAAGTTTCCTTTTCTTTAGATAATGCTCCTTTTCGGTAGATTTATTCAAAGAGGTTGTATCTAAAAATAGCCTATGAGGAAATGGGTTAAAAACGGACATAGACAAACAACGTAGACCCACATCAGAGGGCTCCTGAAGGAGCCTCCTTACCAGGGCCTGCACTGTTTGCTGAACTGTCAAAGGCTTGTTCTAGCAAATACTTTGCTGTGCCCACTCCATATTATGAAAACTAGATGAGTTCAAAAGTAAGATCTGGACGGCTGTTCTTTGGATAATGTGTGAATAAATGGGTTAATCATCAGACTAGCGGCTAGTCTATGGAACGTAGACTTTGCAAAGTGAGTAGACTCAGATCACATGGCTCCTGTAGGAGCCGTCTGACCAGGGTCTGTTCTCCTTGCTTACGAATTTATAATAGACCTGACTAAAGTTTCTGCCATACCAATTCATCCTGAGAACATATTATGCCATTATGAAATTCAATTAATAAATACCATAATATCATTATTTTGTACATGAATATGCAACAGTGAAAGGTTTAAATACTGTCGTAACTATAGCCTTGCACTCAACCCTCGAGTTGATAGTAAATACGATCTAGTTTGTTCATATAAGATACGTGCTAATTATCGGTCCGTTATCTAATGTGCATGCGTATTGATCTTTGGCAGTGTACGGCGAGTGTATAATTAACTTTGTAAACAGCTTCATTGTGGTTGAGATGCCTGGATACTCGACGTCTCATCTGAATTCAAACTGTTTGACACTCTAGTTAAACCTTTGAAATATGAAACTGAAGAAAGCTTGCTTTGAAATCTTAATTAAGAAGTCATTTTCTATTAAGTTTAACCCTTCGCTTGCTATTCACGTCAATATACCTATCTGTAAATAGTGAATACCCAGATGAGACAGCTCCTGCAGGAGCTGTCTCATCAGGGTCTGCACTATTTACAAGTGGATTGTGCAACCAGTGCACTCCACAGCAGTGATTGCACAGCGAAATACTTGTACACAGTGAAGATGTATGCAATTATACAACATGGCATGGGTAAAGAAGGGGAAATGTGTTTTAAAATTCAGCAAGAGAAGGGTTAAAAACAAATTGCTTAGTACGCTAAAATGTACGCTGAGCGCGACCGCATCAAGATTTTCAATCAGCTGGGACACAGATGAGACGCCGGGTAACTCGGCATCTCGTCAGAATCAAACTTGTTTGACACTCAGGTTGATAGCTTCTCAAAAAATTTAATGAATTAGTACAACTTGAAACAGTTCGAAATTTGAGCAGACATTATTTTTATAACAGGCTAAAAGTTAATGTTCAAATGTATCTTATCAAACTAGGAGTGTTCTATCATCCGGGTTTGTTGTTTATCTGAATCAAGTGCCACTTCGTGGTACAGCGTGAGGTTTACAGAAACTGAGCCGACCTAATCAAGGCATCTCGTACTGTACATTTTGACTTTGCACTTGTTGCGTGCTTAAGCATAATATTTTGATGTGACTGTTGTACAATCCCAATTTAAGCATACTTATTCTTGGTTTTTCTGTATAAACTAATTACTAATATCATGCGTTCTTAAGCATATTTTATTGTGACCGTTGTACACACTCATTTCAAACATGTTTTAATCTTGGCTTTTTGTATAAACTCATTTTAAGCATATTCTTTTTTTTATATTCAATCTTGGCTATTTGCACAAATTCATTTTAAGCATATTCAATCTTGGCTGTTGGCACAAATTCATTTTAAGCATACATTGTATAAGTATTAACCACTTTGCTCCCACGATCCCATATATGGGACTTAGGCAAACAGTGTAGACTCTGATCAGACGCCGCATGATGCGGCGTCTGATCAGAGTCTACACTGTTTGCTGATAGGAATTTCAATATAAAACAAAACGAAATTGAAAATGTTGACCTAGATAAAAATGGCCTAATCCAATATATAAGAAAGGAATAATCCACTGGGAGCAAATGGGTTAAAGCGCTGCACATTTTGTAAACTCATTTAAAGCATATATATCATATTTAAGCGTAGTAAATGATACGAATTCGTACAGAGTCTCTTTAAGCTGACATTGTATTTAAGCACGGTAACTTATACAAACTCATTCAAGCATACCGGTACCTTGTACATTGTATTTAAGCGTTGCAAATTACGCACTTTAAGCAAGTTTTGTATTTAAGCGTGGGAATTCGAACAGACTCATTTTAAGCATACTTTTATATATCAAGCGTACAAACACAGTTTAAGCGTACGTTGTATTTAAGCATGGTACATTGTACAGACTAATTTTAAGCATACCATGTGTTTAATTGTTGCTGCTTGTTTAAAGCATTTTTTTCATTATGGTCATTTGTACAAATTAATATTAAGCATACTTCATTTTGGATATTTTACCAATTAGTTTATTATAAAAAGAAAAATCGAAATTATATAACAATAAACAATAAAAATAAAGAAATATGTTGAGAATAAACGGTGCTACGAGAAAGATTATTTTCTTGCAGAACAAATAGTGTTGATACAGAAAACAGTCGTTCTCATTGAACAACGTCATGTCTGAAAATGGCCAACCCTGTTTGTCAAAATGGGCTGTGCTCATGCTCGTCAAACTGTGTAACCATTTACTCCATGAAAGTTCATGTTAGAAATAATGTAGGTATGATTATAAATTAGCTTAAAATGGCATATGGACAAGAACATATTTGGACATTTCAAAAACCTTTAGACACAGATCTGTGTAATTTCATAATCAAACGTATGTGCATGTGTATGCGTGTGCATGTGTGCATGTGAGTGTACGTGCGTGCTCACCTGATTGATAGAATATTTTAAAAATCCCGATCATATCAATTTTATGACTGTCTTCTATAGACATTTTTAAACAATACTGAGTGATCCTTATCGGCTTTCCTAGTCCTTCGGTGAACGATTTTGTATCAGCATATAACGGTAAACGCCCAGTTCTTACTTATATGTAAGACGTAGTTCAATACAGGATGGAAGTTTTACAGAAAGTAAAAACAATCCTACGTTCTGCATTTTAACCCATTCCCTCATATTGACGACTTTTGACGACTTTGTAAAAGTCATTTTGTGAAACCATTGTGATAAATAGAGCATTTGCTCCTATAGGAGCAAATGCTTTATTTATCACAATGGTTTCAAACTACAAAATTTTAAAATTTTCCTTGTCTCTAATTATTGCTCCTTTTCGGTAGATTTATTCAACGAGGTTGTATCTAAAAATAGCCTATGAGGTAATGGGTTAAGCAGCCACCTACTTTTAACCCATTTCCTCATACTGACGCCTTTTGACCCCTCTGTAAAAGACATTTTTTAAAACCATCGTGATAAAAAAAAGAGCATTTGCTCTGTAACTCAGCGTCTCGACAAAATCCAGACTATTTGACACCTTGATTGGGCGATTGTATTTTGGTAGAAACACTGGTTATAGCTTGAATATGATAACTTGGATTTTTAAAATGTAATGAGTGACAAAACTGTGTGAAAATAATTTCTTAGCAGACGAACGGTTAGCATTGAAACAGACGAAACAAATGCAGACGATAATTTGTGCCGAAGGTTAGGTATACAGTAAAAGCCAATCAAAAGCTGTGAAGTTCAGTAAAGTAACTATTCAGATATTTAAGGCATGTGACTCTTTTAATATGTAAAAGTCATGTAAAAATATCCTTTTGGAGCTTTTTGCATTCAGCTGCCATCTGTCTTAATCCTATACGTAATAGAATCACCTTTATATGGCTTTGCAAACAGTGTAGATATATACCAGGTGGCTCCTTAAGGAGCCGTCTAATCAGGGTATTCTCTGTTTGCTTATGAAATAATATAGATGAACGTAGATAGGTTTCTACAGTCTCTGCCTTGGTAAAATATACTCTTGTTCAGAATGTCGTTATAAATAGTCCGCTAATTAATATTCATAGTCCTGTTTTCCAAGTAAATATTCATGGGGTAAAGGGTTAAAGACATTTGAACGTCCGATATAGAGAGGCCGTACTGTATCCACCCGTCTATCAACGATCGACTTTTCTCAAAACAATGGGTGGGTGTTCATTTCACTGTTTGTGCGCTAGTTGACGTCGAGTGTGTGAAAACCCTTTTCAAACAGTTCGGATGTAGATGAGACACCGAGTAATTCAGCATCTAATCCGGTACCAGCTGTTTGAAACTGATTGCATATTTTCAAAAATAAATTAAAACAAAAACAAAAAACACTATCAAAATTGTGACAGACGACAATTTGTACAAGCGTGCAAAGAGTTAAAATCAGTTCGTTGTATCATATAGATAATTACCTTTCACCTTTAACTATATCGCTGGAACATATTGATGACTGCAAAACATGTTTATCTACAGCATCATATAATTGACCAATTTTCTTCCTTTTTGTTTCACAAAAATATTAACAGCACGAAACAGTCTGGAGCATGATAACACGCCGCCTCACCGAGCGTCTCAAATCTGGATCAAATCTGTTTGCAACAGTTTTAACAGGTTTGCCCACGGCAGTCAAAGCGTTAATGGATGTTGTGGTCTTATTTATTACCTCTTTCTACACTTAGTAACATTCGTCTGCAGAAACTGTCGTCTGCTTCAAGTTTCACAAAGTAGTGTATTAATTTCTTTTCATAAAACAGACAGTATCAAGAAGTTTGGACCCAATGTAGATATTCAGTTATTGGGTGTCTAATCTGGATTCCGTTGTTTGGCACAGTTCGGAAACAGGCTCTAAACTGGAAATCACATGATCACCAAGTGATTAATTTAATCATAAATTTTGTCTGTTCATCATTCATGTAAAAAAAAAAATCCTGAATATTTTTTAACAGAGTGTTTATACTGTAAACTTTTCAAGGGACGTCTTTGCTTTGACGAAAACTACAGAATCAGATCTATATTGTGTTAAAAAGCAAACAGACCAGACCTTAATCAGACGGCTTCTATAAAAGTCGTCTGATCTGGATCTACTCTGTTTTCAAAGGCGCGAAAAGATGTATAAATAAGGGAAAATGGTTAACCCGAATGCTATCAGGACGCAATTGTCATTTCCAAATAGTTTGGATTAGATCCAGATCTGATGCCAAATGACACCAGCACTGCCTACACTTCAAATTAATCTCTACATCTAATAATGGTTTCTTGCAGTCCACTCTTCTAAGTAACTATTAATTCATGAATAACTCATATTTGGACGATTTCACTGATAAATACAGAAAACACTTTCTAAACCGCATTTAACCCATTCCCTCATATTGACGCCTTTTGACGCCTCTGTAAAATCACTGTTTGAAACCATTATGATAAATAGAGCATTTGCTCTTATAGGAGCAAATGCTCTATTTATCACAATGGTTTCAGAACTACACAATTCAAATCGTTTTCTTTTCGCTAGTCACTGCTCCTTTTTGGTAGGTTAATTCAAAGAGGTTGGGTCTTAAAATAGCCTATGAGGTAATGGGTTAATAAAGATCAATTTACATGCATATCTACAAATGTACCTATCTATCTAACAGACACTGTTTATATTTTATTTACGTCCGGTTTAGAGAAATTTTACTGTACACGTTGAAATGGGTAAATTCTTCAGAAGACCGGCGTCACTTTTTTCTTCCAAACACTGGCCAAATTCACTGACTATACCCACTAAACACTACGGTAAGCCCTCCCTACAACGACAACTTTTAAAACGAAACCCCATGCTGAAATTCTAAGACAGATGGTAGCTTAACGCAGGTCTAAAGTCCCGCAGAACGTTTCCCTAGGAGGTTTTCGTACTGCTTTTGTTTTGCATTAAACAGTTGCCTGTGTGACCATGTATATTTATTAGTAACGGGTATAGTAGGCTACTGTTCCACTACAGCATGCTATTTTGTCGTGTTTTTGCTTAACCCTTTCGGCGCCAAATTTCTAATTATTGTCTCGAATCCAATTTTGTTAAATCATTCGGTAAAATAAGGAAATAAGATAAATAAATGCAATTTTCAAAGGAATTAGGCACAGATATAGAAATAGAGTTTGAGACAAAAAAGTGAAGTCCCTGATCAGACGCCGAAGGTGGTGTCTGATCTAGGACTGGACTATTTGTCGTGGTGCATTTTTAGACATTGGCGGTGAAAGGGTTAATCATTGGATTAGCTTCATGATCTGTAGGGCATTTTATAAATGATGATACTAACCATTAACTCATATATGCACCATTTTAACATCTTTGCAAACATATTAGACCCAGACCAGACTTAGGAGTCGTCTGATTAGGGTCCTACCAGTTTGCTCATAGAATTATATAGATCTTATTAAACAGTTTTTACCAAGGCAAACAACCTTCGTGTTCGTGAGACTTTATGAAAAATGAGTTATTTCTTACATGTTATTCATGGAGTTAAGGGTACGTCTGACCATAAGTGGCTCACCTATAACTGCCAATGCGTCTGGCTACTAGTGGCTCACATATAACTACCAATGCATCTTGCTATTAGTGGCTCACATATAACTGCCAATGCGTCTTGCTATTAGTGGCTCACATATAACTGCCAATGCGTCTTGCTAATAGTAGCTAACATATAACTGCCAATGCGTCTGGCTACTAGTGGCTCACATATAACTGCAAATGCGTCTGGCTACTAGTGGCTAACATAATAACTGCCAATGCGTCTGGCTACTAGTGGCTCACATATAACTGCCAATGCGTCTTGCTATTAGTGGCTCACATATAACTGCCAATGCGTCTTGCTATTAGTAGCTAACATATAACTGCCAATGCGTCTGGCTACTAGTGGCTCACATGTAACTGCAAATGCGTCTGGCTACTAGTGGCTCACATAATAACTGCCAATGCGTCTGGCTACTAGTGGCTAATATACGGGAAATGCCAATGCGTCTGGCTAATAGTGGCTCACATATAACTGCCAATGCGTCTGGCTACTAGTGGCAATCATATAACTGCCAATGTGTGTGACTATTAGTGACTAACATACAAGAACTGCCAATGCGTCTGGCTATTAGTGGCTCACATATAACTGCCAATGCGTCTTGCTATTAGTGGCTCACATAATAACTGTCAATGCGTCTGGCTATTAGCAGCAATATATTTGTATTTGTATTGAAATAACCCCATGTTGTAAATCCTGGGTGAATAAAGTATTTGTCTGTCTGTCTGTCTGTCTGCTAACATATAACTGCCAATGCGTCTGGCTATTAGTGGCTAACATATAACTGCCAATGCGTCTGCCTATTAGCAGCTAACAATATAACTGCCAATGCGTCTGGCTATTAGTGGCTAACATATAACTGCCAATGTGTATGGCTATTAGTGGCTAAAATATGACTGTCAATGTGTCTGGCTACTAGTGGCTACCATATAACTGCCAATGTGTTTGACTATTAGTGGCTAACATATAACTGCCAATGCGTTGGCTATTAGTGGCTAACATATAACTGCCAATGCGTCTGACTATTAGTGGCTAACATATAAATGCCAATGTATTGATACTTCTGTTGTTTTATAATAGAAAACTCATTGGGAAATTTAATTTAAATTACCCATTACTTCATGAATATTCATGCAAGACGCTGCCCATCATGTAATTTGATTTATTTAATTCTTGCATCAAAGAAATAAAACGGGGAAAGTTATTAAAGTTGAACTTCGATATCTCGAACTTCAAGAAATTACTTCGAGATATCAGATGTTCGAGTCATCCAATTTCTCAAGATCACAGCTTAATGCATGTCTAAGGTAATGTCAAGATTGCCACGGCGACTGTACGCTCTATAATTTCTGCAGTTAACAGCATTTCTACGGATGCCGCACAATTCATACGACCATATACTGCAGTGGTCATACATGCTAATGTCTTCGTACGGCGTATTTTGATTATGTGGAGATTGAAAACCTACGGCTGCCGTACGGTCTTTGAAATGATGACCCACGGTCACCGTATGGCACTCGTGTGGTCGCCGTGCGGTCACCGCAGTTTCTTAAAATTCCACGGCAGCCGCAAAGAAGCCACAAAGTGCCTGATCGGACACTATACGGCTTCCGTGTGGTCGGTCTGGCGCTACAACTAAACAATTTGGTTGTAAAAAGCTACGGCGGCCGTATAAATTATAACTCCTCGCTTAAAATTCTTCGGCGACCGTACTACCTATACATATAAGGGATATACCGTACGGGGCCAGATTTTCTGCGGCCGCCGCAGAAATCTCTCAGTTACAGCCGGCTGTAGACCAAGTGTGACAGGTTTAATACTCCTGCTTTCAGCATTACTTTCGACTTGCATTAAGCTGTCACGTGTGTTTCTAGATAATGTTATGCGCAGTGATATATTTTAGAACAATTCTGTATGGTAAGTTTTGGAAGGACCGATATTATACGTCGAGTTATCCCGATATTTATAAGAGAATCAGTCTATAAGATATAAGCTCAGACAGTTCCTACGACAAACGCGAGAATATGGAGTGAAGGCTCTAACCCTTTACACCATAAATATTTATGTAAGAAATAATGACATGATGAATGATGGTGTTATTTACTGAATCCAATATTGTTTGTCATTTCATTAATGATTCACTTCAAACACGCGTGTATCATGGGGCTAGTTGAGGGGGGGGGGGGGGTCGCTGGTACATCCTGTGATATCTACTGATAGGGTTAACTGATAACAAATATCATCCATGCCCACCCTGTCACGATACTTTGTTAATTTTACATCCGTGTTTAACCCTTTGCATAATATCTCCGCTTTTAGGCATTTGCAAACACAGAAGACCCCGGTCAGTCAGCTGTAAGAACCAGAGCTGTCTACCTACTTTTTGTCATGGCAATATACGTTCTTGTTTTAAATAGTTTAATGCGATAATAAAATCAGTATTCATAATTGGCGACGGGTATGGCACTAATATTCATCAATTAAAGACTTTACCGCTGAACAGTGAGTAACATTAGCAAATAAGTAACATTAGCATTAGTATTTTCACAGTACATTTGAGTCTGCCACCGGCCACCGGAGAGGGGCGGTAGGATAGTACTCCGCCCGTCTTTCCTTCCGACCGTTCTTCTGGTGGTTCTTCCGGTCCTTCTGCCCGTCCTTCTTTCCATAAATTTTGTCCAGACGATATCTTCTCAACCACTTTGGTTATGGTTTCCAAAATGTCTTGTGTTGGTGCAGATTTGGAAATCAGAATGTCTCATACTACTTTTGTGTCTTGTGACCTTGACCATGGCCTCAGTTTTAGTAAACTTTTGTCTGGAAATTTGTCCGGATGACATATGCTCATTCCCTTGGGTTAGGATTTCGTGTGTAGATGCATCTTTGGAAGGCGGGGTGTCGCATACAGCTTTGATGTCTCTGTGACCTTGACCCTTATTTTGGCCTCAATTTTAGTTAAAGTTTGCTGAAAATTAGCCTCGGCGATATCTGCTCAATCTATTTGTTTAGGGTTTTCCAAACTTCTTGTTTGATGTACCTTGGGAAGACAGACTGTCACAGCTACTTTGGTGTTAATATGACATTGGCCCTGGCCTGACCTTGACCACAATTTTAGTAAACATTTTTCATGAGAGCCTCCTGGAGAATATCTACTCACACGCTTGGGTTAGGGTTTCTAAATTCTTGTTTAGATGCATCATTGGAAAACCGGGGAGGGGTTGTCTGCAATTTTTATCTGTATGGATTCTCCTCAACCGCTTGAGCTAGTGTCTCCAAATTTCTTGTGCAGATGAAGCTTAGGAAGGTGGCGTGACAATAATACTTCATTGTCTTTGAAACATTGACTAACCCACCCAACATGCAAGACAGAGTTCACACCACATTAACCCAGATTTCTCAGACCATCTCCTTGTAGAGGAAACTGTCCTTGGTAAACTAGAATCGTATCCTTAAAAACTGTATTATTAACGCCCGTTTGAAAAAACGGAACGTATTATGGAATGGCGCTGTCTGTCTATCTGTCCGTCTGTAACATCTCTAACTCAAGTTCTGCTTAGTGAATCCTTCTCAAATTTAAGCAAATATTTATCTGGACATGCTACAGTTTAGCATTTGCCTTAAGCACATATGTTGACATCAATTTATGTTGTAAGTCCACTTATTTACGTAACCCTTTGAAATAAAGCTTTTAAACTTGCAACACTTATTCACCATCTTAAGCTGAATCTGTAGGCAAGAGAACATAACTATGTCAAGCATTTTGACAGAATTATGACCCTTTTTAACTTAGAATTTTTGGTTAGGATTTTTGTTAAAGTCCACTTATTTACATAACCCTTTGAGATAAAGCCTCAAAACTTGGAACACTTGTCTACCATCACAAGCTTCATCTGTTTGAAAACAAAACGGGACGTATTATGGAATGGCACTGTCTGTCCGTCTGTCTGACTGTAACATCTCAAATTCTGCTTGGTGGATCCTTCTCAAATTACACCACAGTGTTTATCTGGACATGTTACTGTAGCATGGGTGTGTCCTGGTATGTTTATCGAAGGTCAATGTCGCACACTTGAACTTAGAATTTGCGTTTGGCATTTGCGTTTAGCAAATATGTTAAACTCAGTTTATATTGAACAAAGCCTCGAAGGGTGTATATTGTGCCCACTGGCACTCTTGTTAGTTAATATGACTGATCCTTGTATATACAGCATTGCAGAAATCTCACAGGTTCCTGCTATATTAATATAGTATGTATATACAGCATTGCAGAAATCTCACAGGTTCCTGCTATACTAATATAGTATGTATATACAACATTGCAGAAATCTCACAGGTTCCTGCTATATTAATATAGTACATGTATTTACTACAAGGATCCTTGGATATTTTTATGAATTTAACATGTTGAAACATCTGTCCGCTCAGATCAACAGCCACTTTGAAAATGAACAGACTGGTCTGACTACACTATACGTGGGTGTGCCGTTAATAAAATCACTCGTGTATATAGTTGTTATATCAATAAATACTTTAATTAAATAGCATTACTGTTAGTCCACATGCGGTGACTAGACATGCTAAGAGCAGTCTGTCATGGTGGGATACATTGCTTTAACCCTTTCCTCCATTAATACGTCTTTCTACGCCTCTGTAATAGTCACTTCTTGAAACTATTGTGATAAATAGAGCATTTTCGGTAGATATAATCAAAGAGGTTTGGTCTAAAAATAGCCAATGGAGGAATGGGTTAAATACTGTTTTGTTTTACGTTTTCAAGAACTTGATCAGAGTATCGGTTTGAAATCAGTTGAGTTCTGGATCCGAACTAATTGGTAACTCATTCCCTCATATTGACGTCTTTTGATGCCTCTGTAAAGGTCACTTTTGAAACCTTTGTGAACCATTGCAAATGCTCTATTTAATATCATGCTGGTTCAAAATCTAGAGAATTGTATTCAACATGTTTTGGACAAAACAAATCCCCGTCTCTGAACTCCGTACTTGATACATACAGGGTTTTGCGCCTTTGAAAACAACTAGAGTACACCCAAATCAGACACGTCTGTAGGAAGTGTCTGCTGAAGGTCTGTGTTGTTTGCTTAACGCTTTCCCGCATATAAACGTGATTTCATGCATCTGCAAACAGGGTAGACCCAGATCAGACAGGTCCTATAGAAGCCTTTTGATCAGGGCCTGTTCTGTTTGCTTATGGAGTTTGATAGATGTTCTTTTTTTCTAAAATTGCTACCATGTTCCACTTTCCATATTTCATGACAGCTATTTTGTTCATGAATATTCAGTAGGTATTCAAATTTGAAATAAACATATAGAAAAGGGAAAGGTTTAGATAATGTTATAGATCCGATTATACACTATCTACAATAGCAACATTTCCCTTGTTCCATTAATCATAAAAACGACTTTAAGTTCATGCATGAATATTTACGAACTAAGCGTTTAAGTCGTCAACATCTCGTATCATAAAAAATTATGTTTTCTGCACACTGACACCTATGTGATACGTGATCACAATGACCTGGCCATATCTGTTGGAGATCGGACCATTTGAAAGTGGATTATGATTCAGAGATGCACATGAGATAATGTACATCTCGATAACTCAAACTCTCAAACATGTGCACGTATTATAACTGCTCTTTAAGACATTAAATTTATTTATATTTATCTATTTGAAAAAGAACTATTTTTAAGGTACAGTTGTAATCATTCGCTCTGGAAAGTTGCATAAGTCGACCTTTATAACACATTCCCTATTAATGAATATTAACATTCTGACGCCTCTTTAAAAGTAATTATTTGAAAAGATTGTGATCAATAGAGCATTTGCTGAATGTGAGCAAATGCTGTATCTATGACAATGTTTTCAAAACTACACAATTCTAAAAAAAATCCCTTCTCTAGTAAATACTCTAAAATAGTCTAAAAATAGTCCAGGAGGTGACCTTTAACCTAGGGCCAGGTAAGTAATTGCCACATGTAGCTCACGTATTAGCCACAGGGAAACAGTCTGACCAGTGAAGGGATACGTCATTGATAAAACATTTATAAGGGAAAATTAGTCTAAAGTTATATCAGGTTTTGATCGACAGTCAGTGACCTGCGAAAACATGTGCGAAAAAATAGTAGTAGTACTGCTTAACACATTCCCGTCTAGGCTATTTTTACACCCAACCTATTTGGCTAAATCTACCGAAAAGGAGTATTTACTCGAGAAAAGGACAATGTTAGATTTAAACCACTGTGATAAATTCAATTAAATTCAATTCTTTATTGCGTAAAACATACATTTGTATGCTTAGAGCAAGATTACATAAACATACACAAGCAAAATGATCATATGATCAAATGTTCTATTTATCACAATGGTTTCAAAAACGGACGGTTACAGAAGCGTCAAAGGGCGTCAGTAGGAGGACGCCAAATAATTGTCGTCTGCAAACAATGTCATCTATTTAAAGTGCATTCACCCTCTTCTCTAATATGTAAATGATGTGTTAAATAGTTTGGATCCTGATGGGACACCTAGTTATTCGGCGTCTCATCAGGATCCAAACTGTTTGGATTGGTGACACAGATTCGCTCATTATTGACAGCGAGCCGTGTGAGTCGCGTTCCGGTCTGTTCTATGTTTACATTCCAAATTTCGATACCTACTGAATATCCCTAGATAAAATAGTGATAACGAAATATGAAAGGTGGAACAATTTGCATATGACTGTAGCCAGTTAAGAAAGTAAATAAACAAATCTTTAAAATCCCATTAGCAAATAGAGCAGAACCTGATCAGACGGCCCCTATGATTATGGTCTACTCTGTTTGCAAATGCGTGAAAACATTACGTAAATGAAATGATTAGTCACTGTTTCTACGGTCTACAATGTAGCCTGTTCCAAATCTCTAGAGTATCCCGTGACCGAGTGGTTACGGTATTTGATTGACAATCACCGTTAAAACAATCTACTCTACTTTAAGTATGCCTTTGTACGCTTTTGCAAACAGAGCAGATCCAGATCATACGACACCTGTATGAACCGCATGACCAGAGTCTGCTCTGTTTGCTTATGAAATAAACGCAGATATGATTTTACAGTTTTAGTCATTGCCAAAATTCCTTGTGTTCATATGTCATTATAAAACAATGTAATCAATAATTGATGATGTCATAATTGCTTACATGAATATTCATGTATTCATTTTGTTTTGATTTCCAGATGCGGCTGCTGCAAGGTACTATTTAGTCTCGCGGCAGAATGTCTGATTATTACGCTCACGGTACTGCACGTGCTGATGTCAACAGTAGAATTGCTGATCCATTTCGAAGTTGTGCAAGGTAACTTTACTACGTTTTTGAACGTTGAACTGCATGATTATGTATAATTTCATGAATATTAGAAAATTTAGATACAAAGTGATGATGTAACACACGGTGAATGTCGTGTTAACTTACGTATGTAGGGCCTATGTGTTGTCAGGAGGGTCTCTAGCCATACGCACTTACGCACGTGCATAACATGAATATGAAAGGTGGAATCATTACTATTGCCAAACTGGGAAAAAAGGCTACGAGGTGTGGGGGTAGGCTATTGACAGACTTCTTTCTTGTCATGTAAGTTTTAACCTAGTCTCATTAATGACCTGTAAGACAGCATGCTAATTTTGTGACAGTTGCGGGGGGGGGGGGGGGGGGGGGGGGGGGGGGTACGGACAAAACCCCATCAGGACGTAACCCCACTAGGACGTAACCCCACAGGACAAAACCCCATAGGACACAAACCCACACCCAAATGTGTCAAGGCGGACATAACCCCACATGTTAACATAATTGGGTTATAAATCAATTTTTAGATAAGTTGAAGAAGAAACACTCAATTAGAATATAAATTCAAACCAAGATCTTTATATTTTCAAATTTAAAGTAACAAGTAAAGCTTCAGAAAAGGAATCAATTAATTGTCGTTATATTATAATAGTTTATATGCAATGTGTGCTAATATTACAATATCCATATCTATTGAATATATATTAAGTGTACCAATGCAAACATGGTTGATCCAGATCATAAAATTGTGAAAATGATTTGGGTCTACCATGTTTGTAAGTTAAGAAAAGGAATCAATTAATTGTCGTTATACTATAATAGTTTATATGCAATGTGTGCTAATATTACAATATCCATATCTATTGGATCTATATTAAGTGTACCAATGCAAACATGGTTGATCCAGATCATAAAATTGTGAAAATGATTTGGGTCTACCATGTTTGTAAGTTAAGAAAAGGAATCAGTTAATTGTTGTTATATTATAATAGTTTATATGCAATATGTGCTAATATTACAATATCCACATCTATTGAATATATATTAAGTGTACCAATGCAAACATGGTTGATCCAGATCATAAAATTGTGAAAATGATTTGGGCTTACCCTGTTTGTTAGTTAATAAAGATATAAAAAACTTATGCTTTTAGTGAAAATCAGGTTATTACCATATTACCATATGCTTAACAACATAGTTATTTATTACTTTTATTGAAATTGAAATTAAATATTTATACTTATTTCTTTTGTTGTATGTTTTATTCTCCCTTTCTATTGCTATGAAGTGCCATTTGTATATATAAATCCTTAATTAAATACATAATTTTTATTAAAGTGGGGTTTTGTCCAGGTGGGGTATTGTCCTGGTTGGGTTTTGTCCTAGTGGGGTATTGTCCTGTGGGGTTACGTCCTAGTGGGGTTACGTCCTGGTGGGGTTTTGTCCTACACCCAGTTGCGGGATATCGTTAAAACCGAAAGTAGCTCGATACCACCATTTAGAGTACACATATGTGAACTAGTTTTAACCCATTCCCTTATATTGACGCCTTTGGACACCTCTGTAAAGGTCACCTTTTGAAACCATTGTGATAGTCTAAATAGATCATTTGCTCCTATAGGAGCATATGCTGTATTTATCGCAATGGTTTCAAAAACTACACATTTCTAAATGTTCCTGAGGGAGCATACCCGTGGACCCCTATAGCCACGGTGCGCACATTACAGTTGGATTTAACTGCACTCCTGGTTGTAACCATTTTGCAGTTGCTGCTGGCTAGTTCACATTTGTGTACTCTAAATGGTGATATCGAGCAAATTTTGGGTTTACGGCAACCATCACAAAATTAACATGCTGTATTACAGCTCATTAATGAGACTACAGCACTGGCATGCGCGCCATTAAATACGAAATACTGGCATGCGCGCCATCAAATACGAAATATCATCATGTGACGCACACTTTGTTTGGCGCATTTAAATTCAGCATTCTCATTATTGAACATTGTTTACAACTTGAAAATGGTTTTAAATTTAAGACATTTAAAATACAATGACGCCCTTCCATATTGTTTTACCATGTATAAGATCACTGTTTGGAGTTACGGTCTTGAAAAGGCCAAGTGATCTCATTTCCAAAAGCTCAGCGGTCATCTGTGAGCTAATACAGGAAAATCAACAGAATAACCCTTTACTCCATGAGCATCCATGATAAATATAATGACATCATAAATATTAATTGGATTACTTTGCATGATGTCCCAGTAACACGGTAAGTTTTGACCTTGACAAAAACGTCAGAATCATATCTATATTATACCATACATAAGCAGTCAGAGCAGACCCTGATCAGACGGGTCCTACAGAAATCATTGATCTGGTTATTTTCTGTTTGCAAAAGCGTAGAAAGGGGTATTTATGGACTAAAGGGTTAAGCAGAAGGTTTTAGTTGACAATATTTTTTTAATATAGTGGAAACCCAATCAAATCACTTTTAAAACCCTTTACTAAGAGATTAATGACTTTGTTTCAGAGAAGACCCAGATCAGATGGTACTTGTAGAAGCCATCTGAAGAAGGTCTGCTGTGTTTGCTTATAAAGTACAGTAAAACCCCGCTAATGCGACCACCAAAAAGGGGCACAATTCTGGGTGGCTGAGGCAGGTGGTAGCTTAATGCAGGACGAAAGTTATGCAGAAAGCTCCTATAGGAGCTTTCTGCATAACTTTCGTCCTGCATTAAGCAACCACCTGCTTTAGACGACATCAGTGGCTGTTTGTTAAGTGGTCGCATTAGCGGGGTTTCACTGTATTATAGATATGATCATACAGTTTCTTCCCCAGTCAGACATTCCAGCCTTTGTAAAGATTCAGCTAATTAAGAATCATAATGTCATTATTTCTTATATGAATATTCATGGAGTAATGGGTTAATGAATATGGATAGATTTCTTTAAATGTGGTAAGAATGTAATGTAGCAAGCACCTTAAGGCACTTTCCACATAAATTTCTTCCTGAATTTTAAGTTGCCAGCTTTAGGAAGGTTTTACTGGTGCAAAAAAGGGCTAAGAATTGCTATGTTAGGATAAATCTTATATTTTCTCTGTTCAGTACCAAATGATTCATCAGGCAAACAGGGAACCGGCGCTATTACAACCGTGGCATCAACAGATACAACAAACACTACAGTGAAATCCAGCATATATGACCCTGGGGGTTCAGAGTGCAATATAGAGCCTAACCACCATGACCTCAAAGTTACAGTGGCTGTGGTACAGTATGCCACATTGGTTCTGTCGGCACTGTTCTTCTTAGAAGTGAGTGAATTTGTTATTCTGTTTATTTAATATTCATGTAAGAAATAATAACATCATGAATATTCATTAGCTGAATTTATATAATGGCCTTAGGCCTATGTACACATGTCTTTTTTGTATTGGTAGACGCTGTAGACCCAGGTCTGTTATCATTCTATAAGCTAAAAGTGCAGACCCTGATCAGATGGCTCCAATAGGAACTGTCTGATCTGGGTCTACTCTCTTTGCAAAGTTGTGACAAAAACATTAATATGAAGGAAATTGTAAAAATGCTTTGATATTGTTTGGTGCATTAGTCTTGAGTGGTACTTAGGTTTTTGCCACAGTAGCATGAGATCTGTTTGATCGTCTTACGTGTGAATTAACCTCCTTCCTGTTGAAGACATAACCCTTTCCTGCATAAATACACCTTTCTACACCTCTGTAAAAGTGACATTTTGAAACCATTGTGATAAATAGAGCATTTGCTCCTAGGAGCAAATGCTCTATTTATCACAATGGTAATAAATAGAGTGATGGTGATAAATAGACTGATGTTGGGTATACTCTGTTTGCACAGGAGTAGAAAGGCATACTTATGGAGTAAAGGGTTAGCATAATAATGACTTCATGAATATTGATTCGCTGAATATTAATGAAAGCATGTGAAACCAAGACTTCCAGACCATGGCACTGTAGATTCAGATGTATATTATTTCATTAGCAATCAGAGCAGACCCTGACCAGATAGATCCGGCAGGAGCTGTCAGACCTAGGCCTACTCTTTTTGCAAACACAGAAATATGCATGTCGGTCAAGTATAGGTTAGACGTTTGGCTAATTTTAGTATGTGTGATACAGTAAAACCTCTCTATAACGGGCACTAAATTGTGTTAATTGGTTGGTATTTAGGGCAGGTGGCTGCTCAATAAAGCAAGGTGAAAGTAAAACAAAACGCTCCTATAGGAGCGTTCTGTTTTAGTTTCACCTTGCTTTAAGCAGCCACCTGCCTTTAACACAAAATAATTGATGTAATTTAGCGGCCATTGTAGAGAGGTTTTACTGCAGTCGCAAGAATCCAGAATATTTGAAATTTCATTCATAGCTTCTGAAAATAATTGGATTAATAATCTACAGGTACTTTAAACCTTACCCTAATGAACACATGACTGATCATATCATGAATATTCAGTAACTTATCTTTTTTATAATTTAAGGGACTTGTTAGCTTAGACAAAATTAAGCTGCAAGATTAGATCTAATTTCATAAGCAATCAGAGCAGATCCTGGTCAGATGGTTCCTACAAGATTCATCTTATCTGGGTCTACTCTGTTTGCAAAGTTGTGAAAAGGTGTTTGTATGAAGAAAAAGATCAAGAATTTTCTGGAGATGACATTACTTGACGATGTCCATTTCTTAATATGCTATAAGATTAGATTCTGTCCATTGTACTGCCAGAGCATGTAAAAATGTCACTGAATAAATCATGAGGATTTTAATTAGTTTTACATTCCACTAACATGTAATGATTATATGATGACATTTACCCTTTGAGTGCGGGAAACCAGTGACTGTCATTTGCAAACAATGTAGGCCCAGATCAAAGGGCTCCTAGAGGAGTACTCTGATCTGGGTCTGCACGGTTTGTCTTTCAAAATTTTCTAAAATTTTACACCCTTTATATTGAATGAACTCTACCTATAAATAGTGATGGACTATTCCACTTTGAAAACGTCAGTGTGGAAGGGTAAATCTTTTGAATGCAAAATTTTAAATACTAGAGTCCATTCAGTATGAAAGAGAAAGTCCCTACATTATGAAAGCATATTTTCAATAATATCATAAAACTTGGTATTTGTTATGTTCAGTCATTAATTATTATGAAGATTGTGAATCTGAACTTTTATCGAAAAATGCCACTGTTATACAAAATAAACCGACACTCGATCCCGCCATTCTTTATGTAACAACTTTTCTCAGAAGTGGCCAGAGATGTGAAGTAGTGCAAACAGATACGAAGCTAGAACTCAACCTGAATCGAGCTGAAACATGTCGAATAACCTTGGTGTCTTAGATATCAAACAATGACGTTTTGTCATTTTCAATGTTTATTCGACAGGTTTTCTTGGGATATACTTCTTTTCAGCATATAAACAAATGAGCTTTGTAAATTTTAAGCATTTTTCCTATACGTCGAATGCAGGGACTTCCCCTTGAATACGTACCGTATAGTTGGCTATAGGATTATGAATGACATCCTGTTCAGACCGTGATTACAGGGCTCCTCTAGGAGCCCCTTGATCTGAGTCTACACTGTTTGGAAACACCTGTACACTTTTTTCCAACATTGAATGGATTAACCCTATCCTTCATATTAACATTTTTTTCAAAACTTTGCAAACAGTAGACCCAGATCAGATGGCTTCTGTAGGAGCCGTCTGATAAGGGTGACTGCTCTTTGTACTTATATGGACTTATATATGGTATGTCGGATTCAACAGTTTCTAACATGGCCAACAATGTCAAATGCCATTTTACAAACACATAATCTGTTTGATATTCATGATGAAATAATCAGTAGAGAAAGCGGTAATCTAATGCTTGCTATAATTTCTTTTCAGATTCTCTTCAAGATTATGTACCTTCAAAAGCAGTTCTTCAAATCTCTTGGCCAGGTAAGATTACATGTGTCGTGGTGCTTAACCTTTAGCTTGCTCTGGGCGGATGAGTGAATACAGCAAGCAGTTTGGATATAGATGAGACGCCGAGTAACTTGGCGTCTCATCAGGATCAAAACTGTTTGACACTATAATGATTGCATTTTGGTAGACTTTGGGCGCCAAATGTAACCGGGTGTTCTTATAAAGAAACATACCTGCTCAGACCCGGGATCGAAGCCGGGTCGCCTGGTTCACAGTCATGCACTCTACCACGTCGCCATAAAAGCGCGCTTGTACAGCAAGGCCGTACAAGTGATGATAAACCTACACACTGTGACAGACAAATTAATTATAGCTTGAATTTTGAAAATGTAGTTGGTGAAAAATTCTGTTAAAATAATTTGCTCAGCATGCTTAAGCTTAATGACACTATACGTATTTACTCTTTACTCCAAAAATACACCTTTCTATAATTTGCAAACAGGGTAGACTCATATCAGATGGTTCATTATCAAGCTGCATCTGTTTGCTCATGGCCAAAAATGCATGTGCTCATGTGCCATTATTAACCCTTTCCTCCATAAATACGCCTTTCTACGCCTCTGTAATAACCACTTCTTGAAAACATATATATGGTTTCAAACTACAAAATTCTAAAAAAAAATCCTTTTCTCTAGTAAATGCTCCTTTTGGGTAGATTCATTCAAAGAAGCTTGGTCTAAAAAATAGCCTATGGAGGAAAGGGTTAATATCAATAAATCAATATTCATGATTTCATTATTTCTTACATTAATATTTATGGAGTAAAGGATTAACCCTTTACCTGTTCAATATTCATATAAGAAATAACAACTTCATGAATACTAATAAGATTATTTTTTTAAAACAGCATATGAACACAGGAAATTTTGGCTGAGACAAAACCTGTAGAATTAGATCTATTTTATACCATAAGCAAAAAGATCAGACCCTGATCTGACGGCTTCAGTAGGAGCCATCTGATATGGGTCTACTCTGTTTGCAAATGTGTGAAAATGCATTTATATGAAGGAAAGGGCTAAGAAAAGTATCCTAAAGTACAATATATATAGAGTGCCAGAAAAACCAAACCCTTTGAATGATGATGACCAAAGTGGAGACAACCATCCCTAGTTTAGAGTAGAGTCCAATCAAATGGAGTAAATTGGATGATGTAATTCAGAATCGTTAAGAGTGTAGACCCTGATCAGAGGACTCCTCCAATAGGAACCTTCTGATCCTGGTCTTCATTGTTTGCAAATGTTAGTCATGTTTTCCACATGTAAAGGGTAAAGATAGTGAACCTTGAATTTTTGTTTTATTGGAATGTGTTATGTATTGTTAACAAGTTAATTTTTCCTTGGACTAGTCAAAAGTTGCCATTCTAGGCAAACAAATTTCAAATGCAGTAATACCCCTCTAAACTGCACATTCAAATTAGTATCAATGTCAGTCTTTAAGACAGGTGGTAGCTTAATGTAGGTTGAAAGTCATGCAGAATGCTCCCAAAGGAGTTTTCTGCATGAATTTCATCCTTCATTAAGCAGCCACCTGCCTAAAAGTATCTAAATTCTAATCTAATAAAGTTCCTGTTTAAAGGGGTTTTACTGTAATTTAGATTAAAAAAAGTATACCACCAGTTCTGAATCTCATTTATTTGAAATAATTTAACTCTTTACTCCATAAATACGCCTTTCTACGCCTTGGCAAACATAGTAGACCCAGATCAGATGGCTCCTATAGAATGATAGGATGATATAGATATGATTCTACAGCTTCTGTCATGGTCAAAATTTCCTGTGTCCATGTTCTGTTATAATAAATTAATTTAACCCATTCCCACTTAGGCTATTTTTAGACCTAACCTCTTTGATTAAATCTACCAAAAAGGAGCATTAACTGGAGAAAAGGAAATTTTCAGAATTGTGTAGTTTTGAAACCATTGTGATAAATAGAGCATTTGCTCCTGTGGAGCAAATGCTCTATTTATCACAATGGTTTCATAAAATGACTTTTACAGAGGCGTCAAAAGGCGTCAATATGCAGGAATGGGTTAATTAATACTCATGATGTCATTATTTCTTACATGAATATTTATGGAGTAACGGGTTAAAGCTCTTTTCAGCTGATTATGTATTGATTCTTCATTTATTTTCCAAATCGAACAAAAAGCAGTGACAGTAAACGGAACAAATTGTTTATGAGGCTTAGTCCTTTAAAAATGGAAAACAATGTTATCTATATTTGCAAACAGTGTAGATCTACATTAGAGAGCTCCAGAAGGGACCCTTATATGTGGGTCTGCACTGTTTGTCATTCAAAATCTATTTGCAAATCTAATACTTTCATAATGTATGAACTCTATATAGTTAAACAATGATGGCGATTCCATGCTGGAAATTCAATGCTTTATTGTGAAAGGATTGGCAGAAAAGGCAATTTCAGATAATCACATCAGATAAAAGTAATTACTGTGATATCATTTCTTATCTAACACATTGAATGAAGGAACTGATTGTACTGATATTTGCAAACAGTGTAGACCCAGATAAAAGAGCTCCTAGTGGAGTCCTTTGAACAGGGTGTGCACTTTTTACTGTGAAAATTAAATCCTCTAGGAAATTTAAGCACTTCATACTGAATGAACTCAATAGTTAAATATAGCTGATGGGCAGTTCCACTTTAAATATTCAGCAATCAAAGGGCTAATACTGAAATATGAGCAATTTTCATGTCTCAGCACAGCAGTTTTGTACTTTTAACTCTTAATCCTGTCCTCCATAAATGCAATTTAACACCTTTGAAAACAAAGTAGACCCAAATCAGATACAGCTACTGTAGGAGTAGTCTGATAAGGGTCTGCTCTGTTTGGTTATGAAATAATTAAGATAAATTATGATTCTTCAGTTTCTGCCATGGCCAAAGATGGTCTGTTGGAGCCATCTGATCAGGGTCTGTTCAGTTTGCCTATCATCATCAAATTATATAAATCAGATTCTAAAGTTTCTGTAATGGCCAGAAATGCCTGTGTTCATATGACATTATAAAAAAAGGTAATTAATACTCATGATGTCATTATTTGTTACATAAATATTCATGGTGTAAAGGGTTACACTTGTACAAGCAAATTCAGGGCTTACAAAACATCATTTGATCTGGTCATGATAAAGTAACTTGGATGAACTTAATCATTCCTTATCATGTAATGATTTTTTTTCTTCTGTTCAGAATCATTCTGATATTCAACCAATTAACCCTTTCCTGTATAGATATGCCTTTCTATGTCTTTGCAAATAGAGAAGACCCAGATCAGACACTTCTGTAGGAGCCATCTGATCAGGGTCTGCATTGTTGGCTTACTTATGGAATAATATAGATAGATCTGATTCTGTAGTTTCTACTTTCGCAAAAAAAATCCTGTGTTAATATGCCATTATAAAAAGCTAAAATTTTATAATGGCGTCATTTTTTACATAAATATTCATTGAGCAAAGGGTTAAATTGTGTGTAATTTTTAGCTGACCTTGCATGAATAGTGCTGTGCCTGTGGTTCAAATTGTTCATCGGCAGATGTCATCAACAATTATCCATAAATACGACTTTGCAAACAAATTTGACTAGATCAGATGACTCCTATAGGAGCTATCGGATCAGGGTCTGCTCTGTTTGGTTTTGATATACATTTTGTATAGAGATCTGATTCTACAGTTTTTGCCACGATAAAAACGTATTTTGTTCATATTGCCATTACAGTGCTCCCTCTCTACAACGACACCCTTTGGGATACGAAGATTGTATGTGTTGTTCAGAGGGAGTTGTTATAGGGAGGGAAAATCAAACATAATTAGCTTGTTTACAGATCCCCAGATAAGGTGTATTTCGAGAACTAAAACCGTTATGCCTCTATCAAACCCTATGTTGTGACCACTCTTTAGAATCATCACAAAGTGACGATTCTAAAGAGTGGTCACAACATAAGGTTTGATGGAGGCATAAAGAAAATACGATGGAAAAAATTTGTTTCTGGAGTCTTGTTGTTTCGGAAAAGGTGACACGCATTGTTGTAAGGAGGGAATCGTTATTGAGAGGGCCATTGTAGGGAGGGAGCACTGTATATAAATTCAGTGAATTACTATTCGTTATGTTGCCTCTATATTCATGAAGCAAAGAGTGTGAGTGTGTGTGTGTGTGGGGGGGGGAGACTTCTCTAAACTACAAGGCCTAATTTAGTCACTCCTAACAGAAAGGATATTTGAGTGGCCCTGTACCAGGTTTTTAACTCACCTGAGCACAAAGTGATCTATTAAGATAGTGTTTTGTTGCTTGTGCATTTGTCAGCTCACTTCAACAAAATCACTCTAAAACGTACTTGACAGAAAATTGTCCTTGTGAGTGCCTCTCTCATTTTTATTGGAGTATTTGATTTCCATTGCAGATGTTTGACTTGCTGGTTGTTGTGTGTAGCCTTGGTGTGGAAGTGACCTACTTTGTGCTGCATGAGGAGCTCGTGTGCATCCACCCTGCTGTTGAGATAGCCACCTTCATCATTGTCCTACGACTATGGAGGATTCCAGCCACTTGCAACAGTAAGTATCAAATTAGAATTATTGCAGAATTAGGAAAATGCTGTAATAAGATATCATTTTGCTGAAAAAGAGAAGGGAATTTAAACATTTGGAAACCCAGAAATGCATAGTTTTCATGTGATGTTTCAGGCACTCACTGATAAGACATTTTGACAGTCAATTTGAAAGGCAGTTAAAGCATGCTTTGAAACATCATTCAAAGTGAATAGCTGCGATTACAGGATCTTTTCTTATTTCTGATACAAAACTTTCCTGTTGATATGCATATTTCCTGTTGATATGCATATTTTATAAGAAATATTATGCAAGGACATATCAAGTTCTAGCCAATGACGAGTATCTGCTGAAAGTGCTATGAAAGGTGTAGGTGAACCCTTGAACATAGCACATAAACTGATTTCTGAAATAAGCAACTGTTCCTCTAAATATGAATGAGTTTGTTCCAGCTGTTATTTTTTTGCAACCTTTGCAAACAGTTTGGATCCAGATAAGATGATGAGTAACTTGGCATCTCATCAGAGTCCAATTCGTTTGTCACTCTGACATTTGGTTTTGCAAAGATTTGGAAGAAAAAAATATTTTTAGAATTGCAGCAGATGACAATATTTGCAGATATCAATTGCTCAAAGTGCAGAAGGTATATGAATTACATTACACTGGACAGCAAATGACTTGCAAATCACCTGCAGAATGTTAACAGCACATCAAACATCAACGAGTTCATGGGCCATAGACACTTTTTCATACATTTCTCTTCAATAACAATCATCATGTCAAAAACAGTTTAGATCCTGATAAAACACCAAGTTACAGTTCAGTGTCTCATCTGGATTAACCCAAACTCACTCACTCTCACTCACTATCCGGTTTATTTGTTGATCAGGTCATCAATTAATCCTCTGATGAGGGTGGGGCCTGACTGCCCAGTCTAGATCGAAGTCGTCCTCTCCATTCTTGTCTGTTCTGAGGGTTGCTGGAATCTATACCCAGGGTTTTCCTATCACGCTTTACAAATTCTTCCCAAGACAACTTAGGCCTACCAGTGGTCCATTCTGCTGGTACATTCATTTGTCTAACTTGAGCAATCCAGCCAGTGCTGCGCTCTATGTGCCCCAACCAACGCAGTCTTCTCTTCTGCATGATGTCTACGATGCTCTCCAGGTTGACTTTTGTGAGGAGGGACGCAAATGGAATGTTTTCTTCGGGCTTAACTAAACAGGTCCATCTGATCATGGCTTTATCGTTACGCTCTAGTTTCTTTAGTATGCTGGCTGAGACAGCCCAGGTTTCGGAGCCCTTGTAGCTGTTGGTAGGTGCTCGTTTGCAGAATTGGTAGAAGCTCTCTAAACTGTTTCCAGGCAGTCCTGCAGCGTGCAGCTGTAGCGAGTTCACAGCCACCATCTGATGAGAGCGTGTCTCCAAGGTAACAGAAGTCTGTCACTACCTCGAGCTTGTCACCACCAATGTCCACCTCTGTCAGTGGTCTCCCATCTATTGGTCTAGCTGCTCCTGTACAGCGTGAACACTTAAAGTGTGGGTCTTCTTTGAAGGAGCCCTTTATACCACTGCACTTTTTGTGGACCCATCCTGAACAGTGGGTGCAGAGGATTGAGTTACTGCCTGTTCCGCTCAGACATACAGCACAAGGGTGTTTTCCTGATTTCCTCAGTAAGTTGAGGTTTGGACCAGCGATCATGACCTTGGTTTTACTCATATTGACCCTGAGGCCCTTCTCCTCCACATTACTCTTCCATGTGTCCAGACGTTCCTTGAGTGATTCGAGAAACCTTCATATTAACGTCTTTATGCCTTTGCAAACAAAGAAGATCCAGATCAGATGGCTTCTGTAGGACTCCTGCTATATTTTTGCTTATGACAAAAGATCTGATTATGCAGTTTCTGTCATAATAAGAAAACTCCTTTGTTCGGTGGTCAGTATGAAAAATCAGTAAATGAATATCCATTTCATTAGGGAAATGGTTAAATCATTTATACATACTGGCATGATAATAAGAATGGACAGGACTCGACACTGCTGCAGGTGTCTGCCGACACAGACAAATGGAGAAGGATGGTAATTAAATGCTTCTGCAGTCTTTACGTTTCCCCAACGACTACCAATGTAGTTATGGGCTGATGATGATTGATGCCTACATATTATGCCATTATAAAAATTCAGCTTATAAATAATCATGATGTCAATATTTCTGACATGAATCTTTAACAGGGAAGGGTTAATGCAAGTTAAAAGTCATACAGAAAGCTCCCAATGGAACTTTCTGTATGACTTTCACCCTGCATTAAACACTGCTTACAAATGTTTGCCCATAAATCCTAAACATCTTTATTGCAATTCCAGTTTAGAGGGGTTTTAGTACCGTTTTACTGTATAATTAAACTCACAACTGGTAAGGATTAACCCTTTCCCTCATATAAACGCCTTTTTATGCATTTGCAAACAGAGTAGACCCAGATCAGACGGCTCCTAGAGGAGCCGTCTGATCAGGGTCTGCTCTGTTTGCTAATGAAATTTGAAAGATCTTTTTCTTTAGTTTCTATAATGGTTTCCATGTTCCACCTTCCATATTTCATTATAACTATTTTGTCCATTATTATTCAGTAGGTATTTAAGTTTAGAATAAATATAGAACAGGGAAAGGGTTAACAGCAGCATTTCAGTGTGTTGATATGGGATTCTAACCCTTTCCCTGCTGAATATTAGTGTCAGCAATAATGAAATCAAGAATATTTATTCGCTGACTTTTTATAATGACAAGTACAAATACTTTTGATATCAGTAGAAACTGTAGAGTCAAATCTGTATTAATTTTATCTGATGGTTACTGCAGGAGCTGGCTCATCTGGGTCTACTTTGTTTATAAAGACATGAAAAAGTATTTGTAGGAAGGAAAGGTTTAATGAGAAAAGTGCTTGCGTGGCAGAGAATCATAGTTGCTATGGTAATATCATTAATATGGTATTGCTAGGTGTAATAGGATATTAATCACCCCATTGAAAACAAATACCTGAAATATAACCCACACTTGACGATAATTAAGGTTTTTCATCCTGTTGAGGGATTTTTCCAGCAAAATGTACTGTTTTCAGAGATCAGCAATATTGCATTTGATGCTATAAGATGTCAAAGTGAGTAGTTAATGAACATTTGAGCAATCAAAATGCTATGAAAGTTAAGTTTTTACTGCCATCCGGTAGATTGCTGAACTGGAGGAATCATTAAGCTATGTCTTGATTAACTAAGAGTTTTGAGGCTTTGATGTTGACGACTAGAAAATCTTGATGCCACAAGTTCATGCAATGACTACATATCTTATTGCCGAGGTCTCAATGACAAGAATCTTAATGCCAAGGTTTCAGTGACTAGGAATCTTAATGCCCAGGGTTCAGTGACTAGGAATCTTAATGCCATGGATTCAGTGACTAGGTATCTTGATGCCATGAGTTCAATGACTAGGAATCTTAATGCCATGGATTCAGTGACTAGGAATCTTAATGCCATTAGTTCAATACTATAAGGACCTTATTGCCATTGTTTCAATGACTAGGAACATTAATGCCATGGGTTCAATTAAAAGGAATCTTAATGCCATGGAGGATTCAGTGACTAGGAATCTTGAGTTCAATGACTAAAAATCTTAATGCCATGAGTTGAACGACTAGGAATCTTAATACCATGGATTCAATAAATAGGAATTGTAATGCGATGAATTCAGTGATTAGGGATCTTAATGCCCAGGGTTCAGTGACTAGGAATCTTAATGCCATGAGTTGAATGACCAGGAATCTTAATGTCATGGGTTCAATAACTCAAAGGAATCATAATGCTATAAGTTAGTGACTAGGAATCTTAATGCAATGAATTAATGAATAAGAATCTTAATGCCATGAATTATTTACTAGGAGGCATTATGAATGTCATAAGTTAATGTGGAGGATTCTTAATGTCCTGGGTTCAATGACTTAGAACTCTTAATACCATGAGTTAATGACTAGCAGTCTTGATGCCATGAGTTCATGACCAGGAATCTCAATATCATGAGTTTAACTCTTTGCATGATAAGTAATTTTTTGTCTGCAACAATTGTCATCTGCTTCAATTCTAAAATTAAAATTGCTCTCATTTCTTTGCAAAAATATGGTCAGGGTGACAAACAGTTTGGATCCTGATGAGATGCCTCATTATGCGGCGTCTCATCTGGATCCAAACTGTTTGCATAGGTAATCACAGTTTCATTGCTAGCATGCAAAGAGTTAATGACTATGAATCTTAATGTCATGAGTTAAAGAGGTCCAAGTCCCTACAATGAAAGCATATTTTTTAATTATACCATAAAACTCTGTATTTGTTATGCTCAATCATTATTATGAACATTGTCAATTTGAACTTGTATTTAAAAATGCCCCTGTGATACAAAATAAACCGATTTCATCAATACTTTTAATTTTTGTTCTACAACAGACTGAACAGAGTATTATCAGCCTTTTCCGTTCAAATTTTCCGCGGTTTGCCAATGATCACCCGATCCCTCCATTGTTTACGTAACAGCTTTTCTCGGCAGCGGTGGGAGAGACACGAATAGGGCGAACAGATACAAAACTAAAACTCAACCCGAATAAAACTGAAACGTCGGGGAATAAAATTGGGATTGTCGATATCAAACACATGGCCGTTTTGTCATTTTCAACGTTTATTGGATTGGTTTTCTTGTGATATACTACTTTTCAGCAAAAGAGTTTTGTATATTTAAGGTATTGTTGAAAACGTGTCGAATGTAGGGACATCCCCTTTAATGACTATGAATCTTAATGTCATGAGTTAATGACTAGTAGCCTTGATGCCATAAGCTCAATGCCCAGGAATCTTGATTTCATGAGCTCAATGACCAGGCATTTTGATGCCATGGGTTCAATTACTAGGATTCGTAATTCTATAAGTTCAGTGACTAGGAATCTTAATGCATTGATTGAATGAATAAGAATCTTAATGCCATGAATTAATTACTAGGAGTCATAATACCATGAGTTAATGACTAGGATTCTTAATGCCCTGGGTTCAATGACTAGAAATCTTAATACCATGAGTTAATGACTAGCAGTCTTGATGCCATGAGTTAATGACCAGGAATCTCAATGTCATGAGTTAATAACTCAGAATACTGATGCATCAAGGTGATGACTAGGAATCCTAATGACATAAGTTGATAAATAGGAATCTTAATTCCATGAGTGAATGACTAGGGATCTTAATGTCATGAGTTCAATGACTAGGGATCTTAATGTCATGAGTTCAGTGACCAGGAATTTGATTGATGCCATGAGTTAATGATTAAGAATCTCAACATCATGAGTTCAATGACTAGGAATCTTAATGTTAAGAGTTCAATGAACAGGAATGTTGATGCCATGAGTTATTGACAAGGAATCATAATGTCATGAGTTCAATGACCAGGGATTTTGATTGCATGATGCCATGATTAATGACTAGAAATTACAATGTCATGAGTTCAATGACTAGGAATCATAATGTCATGAGTTCAATGACCAGGAATTTTGATTGATGCCATGAGTTAATCATTAAGAATCATCTTTGAAATCTTGCAAAACTCTTACCCTTGGCCCTACCTTCAATTTCTCTAGGGCAGTACTGACTGATCTTTTACCACCACCGCCAGCTGCCATAAACTGTTCACAACCATTATGGCTGCCATCTATTTAACCATTTACTCCATAAATACACCTTTCTACACTTTGCAAACAGTAGACCTAGATCAGATGGCTCATGTAGGAGCCATTTGGTCAGTGTCTGCTGTGTTTGCTTATTATTTAATAGATATATATATATATATATATATATATGATTCTACAGTTTCTGCCATGGCCGAAAATTGCTGTGTTCATGTGCTATTAAAACAATTATTTCTAATTAATATTCATAATTTAATTATTCTTACTTGAATATTCATGGAGTAAAGTGTTAATAGCTGCAGTCTTGTCACATGGTTTAGCACAGCCATTTAGCAGATACTTCATTATTTACAGTCCATGGTTCAATTCTGTGTATTAAACCTGTGTGTCCATTCAAAAAATTATGGTTTTAACCCTTCTCTTGCTGAATTTTAAAACACATCCATGCCCTGTTGTAAAATTACATATATCTTCACTGTGTACAAGTATATCGCTGTGCAATCACTGCTGTGGAGTGCACTAGTTGCACAATCAATTTGTAAATAGTACAGACCCTGATGAGACAGCTCCTGCAAGAGCTGTCTCATCTGGGTCTTCACTATTTACAGGTAGGTATATTGATATGGGAAAATGGACTAAGCATACCATTGCAAGTGAATGGGTTAAAGTTTTTTTTCTTGTAACACACATAAAAAACTCAACAACTCAACTCAACAACTCCAGAGTTTGTCCAACTGATTATGCTTACATCATGATAAATTCAAATTTTGTTTTTGCTTATTTTAGTAAGAAAAATGAAGTATAAGCGGCGACTGGATGATGTGATCCACTACCTGAACCAAACAAAGAAGGAGTTGGATGAAGAAAACAGTCGCCTTAAGGAGGTACAAAAACAACAACATAAGGAGTTGGCCAGACTAAGAACTCAGCTTAATGATAGCGGAGTATACCTGGGGGAGGACCAAACTGATTTAGGTAATTGGCTTGTCGGCTTAGAATCTCTAATTTTAATTTCTGTTCCATTTCCCTTCAGAAATACTAAGAGAGTGCCAAACAGTTTGGATCCAGATGGCATGCCAAGTTAGTATCTCATCTGGATCCAAACTGTTTGCTACTAAGCAGGGTCATAATTAGTGATACACACTTACATGTATGCGTAACATTTGTCTGAAAGGTGAAAATGGCCAAAATGGAACAAAACTCAAAGGCTTAGAGTGGGGTGTAATTTAATAAATGCTCTGTCCTGTCATGTAAGCTTTTGTACATTCATTCATATTGAAATCTTTTGATGCCTCTGTAAAATTCACCTTTTGAAATCATTGTGATCAATAGAGCATTTGCTCCTGTAGGAACAAATGCTCCATTTATCAATATGGTTTCAAATTTCGCCCGGGGGCAGGGGAGGGGTGCCCCAGACCCCTATAGCCACAGTGTGTACATTTCATTTGGAGTCTCTTGCCACTAAGAATACAAAGAAGTAACTAGCTATGGGTGTACTTTTTAGATCCTTAAGAACACTTTAGATCCAACAATTTGGCCTCTCATTGGGATCCAAATTGTTGGATGCTCAGACTGTGGTCTTTTTATGGAATTTTAGACCCTATTTTTAACCCTTTCCTCCATAGGCTATTTTTATATCCAACCACTTTGAATAATTCTACCGAAATGGAGCATTAACTAGAGAAAAGTAAAATTTTAGAATTTTGTAGTTTGAAACCATTGTGATAAATAGAGCATTTGCTCCTAATATTAGGAGCAAATGCTCTATTTATCACAATGGTTTCAAGAAGTGGTTATTACAGAGGCTTAGAAAGGCATATTTATGGAGGAAAGGGTTAAGACCCATCCTTTTTGAGTAAATCTACGGAAACGGAGCACTAGATAAAAAGTAAATTTTAGAATTGTGTAGTTTTGAAACCACTGTGCTATATTCATGATGTCATTATTTGACTATTGTTACCAAACAGGACTTTTGCAGAGGCGTCAAGGGAATGGGTCAGTAAAAATATACTTAAAATTTAGAATTGAAGCAGACAGCATGTTTGACTGTTTTGATCTGTCACAAGTTATTTCTTAGCAACAATATTAAGTTGTATCCATTTTCATAAAGCAGACTGTTTCTTCTCAATTTAATCCTATACTCCATGAATATTCATGTAAGAAATAAATGACATGATGAATATTCATTAGATTAATTGTTATAATGGCACCTGCATGGACACCTGAGTGTTTGGCCATGGCAGACTCTGTAGAATCATATCTATATTATATCATATAAAGCAAACAGAGCAGACCCTGGTCAAACAGTTTGTATGTCTGATCCGAGTCTAGTCTGTTTGTAAAGGCATAGAAATGTGTATTTATGGAGAAAATGGTTCTTATTTCTTATATGAATATTCATGGAGCAATTTATAGTTAAAAGTTTATTATTAATTCTTTTGCAATTGACAGGTCAAATAATACATTAGAACTGCTTTAACTATTTGAATTTTCATGTAAAAATCTCAATTATTATGACATGATGGACAAGGGAATATTTCCAAATGGCTGAAACTGTAGAATGAGATAATTACAGTAGAACCCCTCTAATGCGACCAATTAATGAATAAACATGGGTGTCTTTATAAGCAGATGGTTGCTTAATGCAGGACAAAAGTAATGCAGAAAGCTCCTCTAGGAGCTTTCTGCATTACTTTTGTCCTGCATGAAGCTTCCACCTGCATCTAGCACCCAGAATTATACCTCTTTTAGGTGGTCGCATTAGCTGGGTTTTACTGTATATTATTTCTTGTGCAAAACAGAGCCGAGATTCTGATCAGACAGCTCATATACAAGTCATCTGGGTCCATGCTTATAAAGCTTTTAGTTGAGTCTGAGTTTCGTTCTCAGGCTTTTGATTGGTCAGATTTGAGTTCTCAAGCTTTTTATTGGTCAGATTTGAGCCAAAGGCTCAAATCTGACCAATCAAAAGCTTGAGAACGATTTCATACTCAACTAAAAGCTTTATAAGCATGGACCCAGATCTGGGTCTACTTTTGTTTTGCAAAGGTGTCAAATGGCATCTCTAAATGTAAAGAGTTAATCAATTTGGCAAACTGTATAAGACTCTAAACCGTTTCCATGTTTGACATTCATGTAACGAATAATGACATCATGAATATTTATTAGCTGAAAATTTATGATGGCATATAATTATGTACACAGGATGTTTTGGCTCATACAGAAACTGTAGAACCAGATCTATATTATACCTTAAGCAAACAGAGCAGACACAGATCCGAGGGTTCCTATAAGAGTAATCTGATCTGAGAATATTTGTTTTTGTAAATGTATGAAAAGACGTTCATATGAAGGAAAGAGTTACTCCTCTACCTGATAGAGACCCCCTTCCATGCCTTGTATATCTTTGCAAACAGAGTAGACACAGATCAGACAACAGAGTAGACACAGATCAGACAACATCAGGTAGGAACTGTCACATAAGGGCTTGGTCTTTTTGCTTATATGTTTTATGTACATGAATTAATTGACATTCATTATTGGTGGACTCTCAGAGCTACAGATAACAACACGTACACACATACTAAAATCATCATTTCTCCACCAAACTCTATGTTGGGACCACTCTTTAGTAGTCACAACATAGGGTTTGATGAAGAAATAAAGAAGTTATTCTTGAAAATGTTTTAACCCTTCGCTTGCTGAATTTTGAAATACATTTCTCATTCTTTACCCATGCCCTGTTGTATAATTACATATATCTTCACTGTGTGCACGTATTTCGCTGTGCAATCGCTGCTGCTGAGTGAACTGGTTGCACAATCAACTTGTAAATAGTGCAGACCCTGATGAGACAGCTCCTGCAGGAGCTGTCTCATCTGGGTCTTCACTATTTACAGGTAGGTATATTGACGCGATTAGCAAGCGAAGGGTTAATTTACACATCTTATCTGGACCTCTGGAGTCTTGTATCAATGTTCATGAAGCAAAGGGATAAACAAGATCAGTTCTGTTACAGGAATTATGAAAAATGGGAAACCTTTTCCAAATGGTGGCTTGAATGGAGCAGCAAGAAGCTATGTTCACAATGAGATAATGGAAAGAGAAAGCAGTGCTCAAGATGGTGGGGCCGAGATGGAACAAAGTGCTGATAAAAGTGTTGTGAATGTCACTGTAGCTTTTACACCAGATGTTGATGGTAATGAACACGAACATAATGATCTTGCTAGGAAAGACTCAGATGTGAACAGTAAGGCAAATGACTCTGGTATTGATGCTAAAGACTCATTCAGAAGTGACATTGAGACCAATGCCAGGGAATATAGAGATGAAGTGTTTGCTGATAGTGATGGATCAGAAACCCCAGTGCCTACACATAAAATAGTACAGAAAGTAGAGGTGCAGATAGAAGAACCATCACGACAGAACCAGCTACCCTCAATAACCAGTGAAGACCAAGTTGTGCTTAGAAGTAAGTAGATATCTATTTGTTGAAATCATTAAAATATTCTGGAATCAATCAACTTGTTTATCTGTCTGTCCATTGTCTGTCTATCCATCCATCCATCTGGGCAGACAAGTGGACACTTGTTGCTTATGGAGAACAGTAGATTGCAGTAGTTTTAAACAAAATAAATATAAAAAAGTGTCCATATGTGTATGTGTCTGTCTGAGACTGTCTGACTCAATGAATTTAATATCTGCTGAATACTGTCTGGAAAAAATTATCACTGTATCCTCTTTGCATTTTATTTTGCATAATTTTTTAGTGTTTTTATTTGTTCAGTAAGAGTGGCCAATAGGTTGGTCTGGATACAGACCCTGGATAGGTAACTGGCCAATGGGTTGGTCTGGATACAGACCCTGGATAGGTGTTGTTGATCAATAGGTTGGTCAGGATACAGACCCTGGATAGGTTACTGGCCAATGGGTTGGTCAGGATACAGACCCTGGATAGGTGTTGTTGGTCAATGGGTTGGTCTGGATACAGACCCTGGATAGGTAACTGGCCAATGGGTTGGTCTGGATACAGACCCTGGATAGGTAACTGGCCAATGGGTTGGTCTGGATACAGACCCTGGATAGGTGTTGTTGATCAATAGGTTGGTCAGGATACAGACCCTGGATAGGTTACTGGCCAATGGGTTGGTCAGGATACAGACCCTGGATAGGTGTTGTTGGTCAATGGGTTGGTCTGGATACAGACCCTGGATAGGTAACTGGCCAATGGGTTGGTCTGGATACAGACCCTGGATAGGTAACTGGCCAATGGGTTGGTCTGGATACAGACCCTGGATAGGTGTTGTTGATCAATAGGTTGGTCAGGATACAGACCCTGGATAGGTTACTGGCCAATGGGTTGGTCAGGATACAGACCCTGGATAGGTGTTGTTGGTCAATGGGTTGGTCTGGATACAGACCCTGGATAGGTAACTGCCCAATGGGTTGGTCTGGATACAGACCCTGGATAGGTAACTGGCCAATGGGTTGGTCTGGATACAGACCCTGGATAGGTAACTGGCCAATGGGTTGGTCCGGATACAGACCCTGGATAGGTGTTGTTGGTCAATGGGTTGGTCCGGATACAGACCCTAGATAGGTGTTGTTGATGAATACCTTGGCTGATCTCTGACTTTTTTTTCTTCCTGTGGTGTGGAATATGTTAGAAACTAGAAAAAAAGCAATGCCCCGGTGGTGGTGCTTGCCTAGCTGCACATAAAGTTCTTAAGTCATTTGACCTTGGGCTTGTGGGTAGCATGGGCTGGGTGCGCTATGAAAATATGGATGGTGATTAATGTGTATATGCAATTCCATGCCAATAGCTATAGTTAGTGAGATATAAGACAATGAAAAAATGGTGACAATCAACTGCACATACCAAATGCACGTGAAAGCATGACAGACTGACAGACGGACAGGTGCAAAACAATGCAATGAAAATATGGATGGTGGTTAATGTGTATATGCAATTCAATGCCAATAGCTATAGTGGTTAGTCAGATATAACTGCGCATAAAAGCATGACGGACTGATGGATGGACTGACAGGTGCAAAACATAATGCCCCTTGACTATCGTCAACGGAGCATAAAAACAGAAAACTCACTTCTCTGTCCTTTTAACTGAATTAATGGTACAGCTGACTGCCGCTGACGCCCCTGGCTGATGCCGACACCCCCCGGCTGATGCTGACACACGTGTAAATTTTGTACCTGATTACCCATCATGCAATTACCCGCTGAGCTGTTATGGATATCGCTATAGGAGTGGTACACTAAATTGTTATGAAAGTGGCAGACACTCAGAAGTTGAGCAATGTTGAACACCAATCCTTCTCCATTACTGTAATACTAACTGTCTCATTGGCCGAATGCCTCCACTGCCGATTTCATATCACCTTTCACATTAGTATACATTAACACTACTGGATATAGATTGATGAATGTAGTTACTTTTTGTGGCTGTATGCTGATACTGGGGTATGGGTCATGATTTTGTAATTGAGTATTGACTTTTTACTACCTTACCGATGGTACCCAGGTACTCATCTCAGCCCTATTTGTTGGTAATGTTGCGTAGCAACAGGATGGGTTGGGCGGAGAAATACATTGCATAGAATATAACTGACCTAGATTTCTAAATACTTCTGTTGTTTTCAGCTCTGACTGAATATTCTGTCTATACAATATACATGTATTTCAGGGAAGCCCAGTGACCATTTTGTACCGTACTTTGATAATGCTGCCTACGATGCTGATGGAGACGATGATGCAGAGGAAGACCACAATCTCTCCAGAACTTACAGAAGTGCTGTAAGTTGAAAATATTGTCAACCTATCACTGCACAATAAAATAATGACATCATAAGCATTAATTAGGTTATTTCTTTTGCCCTCTCTTAAGGTGGAAGGCATATAGTTGCTCTTGTCCATCCATCCGTCTATAATCTATATGTACAGTTTACAAATAAAAATGTGTCCAGCTCCTCAGACACCAAAGGGGGATTGCAGTTACTTCAAACTTTCACATATGAACAACATTGATTTTCTACATGCTGTTAAATAAGGATATTTTTGCTACAATAATTCTTACCAAAGAATTGGGGGACTTTGAAATTTTCGTCACTTATTATAACAGAGTGAAATTTGCTTGATTTTGAGACAATATCGCCAGGGGAATATTCTTTTCCTATGGAAACAATTTTCTACAATAGTTATACTATTTCTAAACGGCCATTCCCTCATAGGCTTTTTTCAAACATAACCTCTTTAAAATAAAGAAAAGGATCATTTACTAGAGAAAAAAAGGACTTTTTTAGAACAGTATAGTTTTAAAACTATTGTGATAAATGGTTGTATGGTGCAAATGCTCTATTCATCACAATGGTTTCAAAAAGGTACTTTTACAGAGGTGTCAAAAGACATTAATATGAGGGAATGTGTTAAAGAGAAAATCTTACGGTGGCGATTTAAGTCAGGTGGTAGCTTAATGCAGGACAACTGTAATTGAGAAAACTCTCAATGGACATTTCTGCATTACTTAGCCCCTATTTTAAGCAAACACCTGCTTATTTAAATTTCTATCTTATAGAGATATCTTTCTCCATGCCTCTATAAACAGAGTAGACCAGGATGAGAGAGCTCCTGCAGCAGATGTTTGATCAGGGTCTCCTGTTTACTATTGAAATAATATAGATCTGATTCTATGGCTTTTATAATTGTAAAACAAATCCCTTGTTCATTATGAAATCTAATTAATATTCATGGTCACATTATTTCTTTCATTGATATTCATGAGGGAAAGTGGTTACTTAACCCATTACCTCATAGGCTATTTTTTGATACAATCTACCGAAAAGGAACATTAACTAGAGAAAGGTTTGGAGGGGGATGCCCTCTACCCTCACACACTCTATGACGGGGACAATAAATGGGGTCCTTGTTTATGGGGATCTGAAAGAAGAAGAAAAAAAATTGCGAAAAGGAAAATTTTTAGAAATTTGTAGTTTGAAACCATTGTGATAAATAGCGCATTTGCTTCTATAGGAGCAAATGCTCTATTTATCACAATGGTTTCACAAAGTGACTTTTACAGAGTCGTCAAAAGTCGTCAATATGAGGGAAAGGGTTAATTAACCCTTTACTCCATAAATATGCCTTTCTACGCCTTTGCAAACAGAGTAGACCCAGACCAGATGGCTCCTTTAGGATCAGGGTCTGTTCTGTCTGCTTATAAAACAATAAAAATATGATTTTACAGTTTTTGACAAGGCCAAAATATCCTGTGTTCATATGCCATTATAAAAATGAATCTAAGTAATACTCATGACATCATTATTTCTTTCATAAATACTCATGGAGTAAAGGCTTAACACTTTCCCTGTTCAATGTTTGTTCAAAATTTCAATACCTACCGAATATCCATGGACAAAATAGTTACATTGAAATATGGAAGGTGGAACATTGTAGCAAATTGTTCTTTTTTTATTCAGAGTGAATACATAAATCAATTTGATTTTTATGTTGCTTTTAATTTTTTGAATTTTCTTTCCTTTAGGATGGGATTCCAATGACAGAATTGTGAAGTGAAAGAGCTCAGTAGAGGACATATTTGGAGGTGTCTCAAGGAGAATGTTTTATATTTTACTTTGTGTGAAGCAGTTTATTGTTGTCTGAATATTTTGTCGATCATCAAATTTAATTTTCAATATTTGTAATTCATTATTGTTCAATTTGTTTTCAACAAGATCTCTATGTCTATCTCCTTCAACACTTTGCCAAGCTCTAGAGTATTTCAGATGTAAAATTCTATGCAGTTGAATCTGTCCTAAGCGGACATTCATTTACTGAATATAGGAGTTTTAATAAGCTGGTGATTGCTTAATGCAGGGCAAAAGTAATGCAGAAAGGTCATATAGGAAGTTTCTGCATTACTTTTGACCTGCATTACGCTACCACTTGCCATAAAGACTCATAGTAAGACCTCTATTAGTAAATAAGAGCTGAGAACTTTTAAGATGGTGGTTTCTTAACCCTTTCCCTCATATAAACGTGTTTTCACGCATCTGCAAACAGAGTAGACCCAGATCAGACGGCTCCTATAGGAGCCTTCTGATCAGGGTCTGCTCTGTTTGCTAATAGAATTTGATAGATCTGATTGTTTATTTTCTAAATGGCTACCATGTTACACCATCCATATTTCATTAGAACTATTTTGGCCATGATTATTCAATAGGTATTGAAATTTGAAATAAACATAGAACAGGGAAAGGGTTAACACATTAGCCCCTAGTGACGCATTTTTGCGTCTATAAAATTCACATTGTGAAACCATTGTGATAAATAGAGCATTTGCTCCTATAGGAGCAAATGCTCTATTTATCACAGTGGTTTCAAACTACAAAATTTTAAAAAAAAATCCTTTTCTCTAATTAATGCTCCTTTTCGGTACATTATTTCAAAGAGATTGGGTCTGAAAATAGTCTAGGAGATAATGAGTTAATACAGGGCAAAGTCATATAGAAAACTCAGAGTAACTTTCTGTATGAGTTTCACCCTGCATTAATTTAAGATGTCAACTGTTTTAACCCTTTATTGTGTATATTACCATTTCTATGCCTTTACAAACAGAGTAGACCCAGATCAGACAGCTCCTGTAGGAGCCATCTGATCAGGGTCTGCTGTGTTTGCTTATGATATAATATAGATTTGATTATACAACTTCTGCTATGGCCAAATAGTCCATTATAAAAGTATACAATATAATTGATATTCATAATGTCATTATTTCTTACATGAATATTCATAGGGTAAAAAGTTAAGGCTTTGTTGCAGGTGACCAATGTGCAAACAGTTAAAAAGAATGTGTTAACCTCAAACAATCCTATTCCTGATCAGATGCTGAATGGTTCAGCACCTCATCATGATCTCTAAAGGACAATGCTTTTGAAAAGAAATTGAATCAAATGTACATTCAGCTTGCATTACCTAATAGATAGTACTTTACTTGTGTTGGGTATTGAAATGAAACAATTTATCACTTAGATTTTGATAAAACTTTTAAATGTCCTGATGTTACTTTAATATTTTGACCCTACTGGGTCATTCTTAGAGAACAAATTTATAAGAATTGTCTACATCTGTACACATATAAGACTACAGACACTTAAAATCCTACCAGAATTGTTTATACCACATCAACTCAACTTAATGTCATAATGTCAACATCGTCATGATGCTAAAAGCCCAACATTGACTTGTATGCATGGAGTGAAAACTGTGAGTGGACAACAACTTGCACACATGACAATATTGCGCTTCGGAAAATATTTAGTCTTACTTAACCCATTCCTTCATAGGATTTTTTTTAGAACCAACGTCTTTGAATAAATCTCCGTTTATCAAAATGGTTTCAGAAGTGATTTTTTCAGATGAGGTATTGGGTTAACCCTTTCCCTCATACAAACGTGTTTTCACGCATTTGCAAACAGAGTAGACCCAGATCAGACGGCTCCTAGAGGAGCCGTCTGATCAGGGTCTGCTCTGTTTGCTAATAGAATTTGATAGATCTGGATCTCTAGTTTCTAAAATGGCTACAATAACCAACCTTACTTATTTCATTATAACTATTTTGTCCATGGATATTCAGTAGGTATTGAAATATGAAAGAAACATAGAACAGGGAAAGGGTTAAGATCGACCAAACTGTTTTCCTTTGCCTCTCTAGATAAACATTTTCATTAGCCGCATATTGCCTTATTAGTTTGTGTTTTGTACCTTGAAAAAAAAACCTGTACAGTCCAAATATTAGAGTAATATTTTAACCATTAGGGCATTTTCTAAGCTGTAATGAACTAATATCTGTGTGCTTTGGAGACTGAGTTTCATTTATGATATTTTATTTTAAACAAGAAAAAAATCACGAAATTTCACATGAACTTTTTGAATGGGGGGAAATAAATAAACTGGGTATTTTTGCAAACAGGATAGACTCATATAGGAGTGTTCCTAGTGGAGTCCTCTGATCAGAGTCTGTCCTGTTTGTCACTGTCCTGTCACAAAGTACATCTTTTCTTACTGACTGGTCACTCTTGGATTCAAAGGGCTAACATCTTTTATTAACGAAACATTGTCTCATAGCATTTGAAATGTGTATATGTTAACATTTTTTTGCACAATATTTTGATGTTGTAATGTCATGTAATTTGAACATTGTACTTTAACCTTCAAGCATGACTGTTGAAGATGCATTTTCATCTAGCTTGCTACCAATCTGCAATATTTACTTGGTGTCTCATCGGGGTCCAAACTGATTGACAGTATAATTGTGCTTTTGAAAAGAAATGCAAGATAAATGAAGAAAACCTGAAGAAGAAAAAATTGCTCACCAGGCTAAAGATTAACCTTTTCCATCATATAAACGTTTTTCCACACCTGTGCAAACAGAGCATACCCCAATCAGAAGGCTCCTATAGGAGCCATCTGATCATGGTCTGCTCTGTTTGCCAATGGAATTATATAGATCTGATCCTACAGTTTTTGTCTAAGCCAGTTCCCTTGAAAAGTTTGTGTTATTAAACTTCAGTTAATGAATATTCAAGTGATAATTGACGCCTCTGTAAAAGTCACTTTGTGAAACCATTGTGATAAATAGAGCATTTGCTTCATAGGAGCAAATGCTCTGTTTATCACAATGGTTTCAAAACTACACAATTAAAATGTTTCCTTTTCTCAAGTAAATGCTCCTTTTCAGTAGGTTTATTCTAAGAGATTGGATCTAAAATTAGCCTTGAGGGAATAGGTTAATTCATGCATGATGTTCATTAGTGAAATGGTTCAGATATATCTTTCAATATGCTGATTTCAGATTTATCTCTATGCACACTAAGTATTTTTTTATCTGCAAAAATTCTAAAGTTTTTTCCCTTTCTTTTCAAAAATGGAGTCAGATGTGAACAAGTCTGGATCCTGATTAACCCTTTCCCTGTTCTGTGTTTATTCAAAATTTCAATACCTACTGAATATTCATGGACAAAATAGTAAGAATAAAATATGGAAGGTGGAACATTGTTCCCATTTTAGAAAGTAAAGAACTTTCTCTGTGTTATATACAGTGTAGAGTACCAAACAGTTTGAATCCTGATGAGACATTAACCCATTACTCCCTAGTGACGCATTTTTTCGCCTCGATAAAATTCACATCGTGAAACCATTGTGATAAATAGAGCATTTGCTCCTATAGGAGCAAATGCTCTTTTCATCACAACTTATTCAAAGTCTCATCTGGGTTCAAAATCACACTTGTATGCAGGGTTAACCCTTTCTCTAATGAACATTTATGCGTGAATTGGTCACATCATAGCATCATGATGTAGCACCTGTAGGAGCCGATTGATCAGACTGTTCTGATTGCTTGTATGTTACAAATCTATTTACCCATTACTCTATGAATATTCATGGGAGAAATATTGGCATAATGAATATTAATTAGATTAATTGTTACAATAGTACAAGGACACAAGAAGTTTTATGACGGTTGCAGAAAAGTAGATTCATATCTATATTATACCATAAGCAAACTGAGCAGACCCTGATCAGAGGGCTCCTGTAGGAGCCATCTGATCTGGGTCTACTCTGCTTGCAGAGGCATAAAAAGGTGTATTTACAGAGTAAATGGTTAACATGGGAATTTCCCAATTACGCCTTTCCATCATACCAATGTCTCTGCAAACAGAGAAGATCCAGATCAGATAGCTCCTGTAGGATCTGTCTGATCAGGGTCTTCTCTATTTGCTTATGGAGTTTTTCTCTAACTTAAGCATTAACTATAGAAAAGGACACTTTTATAATTGTGTAGTTTTGAAACCATTGTGATAAATAGAGCATTTTCTCCTTAGGAGCAAATGCTCTATTTGTCACAATGGTTTCAACCAATGACTTTTACACAGGCGTAGAAAGGCGTATTTATGGAGAAAAGGGATAATATAATGGGTAGTCATAAAGTAAAGGGTTCAGATAATTTTTTCTGTATGAAATTTCTTTGATAATTTCTTTTCGGGAGCAAGTATCTGCCATATTTTTACTTTCCCGTTTCTGATTTCCAATTCAATGTAAGGGACCAGGTCTGCTTGTAAATAGACCCTATACCTACCAAGGGTCAGTGCAATATTTCATTATCAATAGATTGATCACTTTTATTATGTTGTTTGTGTTTGATTAATTTTGTACAATTGAATGACAGTGCTTTTCATTATTCATGGGTATGTTATTGAAGCAGCATAGAACCCCTTGCATGTTGAATATTCATGTAAGAAATAATGACACTATGAATATTAGCTATTTTTTATAAGGGCATATGAACAAAGGATTTTGATATTGGTAGCAACTGTAGATTAGGGTCTATTATTATTTCATAAGAAAACAGACTAGACCCAGATCAGACAGCTTCTGTTGGAGCAATTTGATCAGTTTATACATATGCCATTATAAACATCCATGTAATTAATATTCATGATTGCATTATTTCTGATATGAATATTAACCCCTTCCCTGTTCTATCCCCCCCCCCCCCCAAATTTCAATACCTACTGACTATTCATGGAAAAAATGGTTATAATCAAATATGGAATTTGTAAGATTGTAGCCATTTTAGAAACTAAAGAAACATATCTGCCAAGTTCTATTAGCAGAGCAGACCCTGATCAGACGGCTGCTATAGGAGCCATCTGATCTGGGTCTACTCTGTTTGCAAATGTGTGAAAACGCGTTTCTATGAAAGAAAGGGTTAATGGAGTGAAGGGTTAACAAGACAATATTTCAAAACAGGTGTCTGCTTAACCCTAACTCCATACATACACCTTTAAATGCCTTGCAAACAGAGTAGACCCAGATCAGACAGCTCCTACAGGATCCACCTGATCAGGGTCTATTCTGTTATCAAAGACATTAAAGACATCTGTATGAGGGAAAGGGCTAGAATGAAATGGAAGAAACCATTACATTTTCAAATTGATGTAGGTGATACATTCTGCCAACAACATTTGGCATAGCCAGCAAGCTAAGTGGGCTGTAAGGTTCATTCATTTCTTTGATGAATATTCATGTCAAATAACGCCCATTATAAAATATCAGAATAATATTATTTTTTGTATCAAAATATGAAAATAAAAGATTATAAAAGAATTATCATATAAAAGGGTAAGGAAATGTTCTCAAGGGAGGTTCTTGCAGGACAAAAGTATTTTTTCTCTACTTCCATGCTGCATTTAGATATGGCCAGTCTTCAGACTGACAAATATATTTGTATGAAATCCATTGTATTGTGTGGGTATGTGATTTTGTGTGGGTATGTGATTTTGATTTACCTATTTTTGTGAAGAAAAAAAAGATTAGTTTTTCTACATTTAATAGTTTGAAGAATATTCTGTTAAAGTACAAGAGTTGCTGCTAATTATTAAATTTCAAGGTGTAGTACCTGAAATGATGCAAAGACTGTAATTGTCTTTAACCCTTTATCTCATGAATAGTTATACAAGAATTCATTGCAACATGAATATTTATTAGCTATTTTTTGTAATGGTTTATGAACACAGCAATGTTTAGCCATGGCAGAAACTGTGGAATCGGATCTATGCAAATCAATAAGTAGGCAGAGAAGACCCTAGGTCTACTCTGTTTGCCAAAGTCTAAGGGTCTATACTGCTTTCATAGTGACTAATAACGATCCGAGTCTACAGTTCCTGCTATGGGCAAACACACCTGTGGTCATGTAGCTCGTATTCATAAAGTCAGTATTTCCTACATAACTATTCATTTGGTAAAAGGTTAAAATTATAGCTTCATTAATTGATCACTAGTATTTGAAAATATTTGTTTTTTTATGCCCCCGCCTTTAGGCAACAAGGGCATTAAGTTTTACCCTTGTCCATCTGCCTATCTGTCCATCCGTACGTCCATCCGAAATTTTCGTCAAGGATTTCGGCTTGTGTAAGGTGGAATGATTGGATATTTGGTCTGAAGCATTATCATAGCGAGTTGTAATGTGTCTCCCCTTTTCAGGTCTGTCGTCCATCTACTTCCTGTTTGCCGGCACTTTGATTGAATTTTGGTGATTGTTAATACCAAAAAATTTCGTCAAAGACTTCTTTGCTTGTGTAAGCTGCAATGATTTGATATTTGGTCTGAAGCATAATCATAGTGAGTTGTACCGTGTCTCCCTTTTTCAGGTCTGTCGTTCATCTACTTCCTGTTTGCTGGCGGGGGGCATCTGTGTCCCATGGACACATTTTCTTTTTATTTGTTATTTAATCACAAAAAGTAATTTTTGCAACAAAAACAAATCCTGTCACAGCTGGTCTGTGGCTATAGATGTATGCTGTGCACAATACATGTACTTCAAATTGGTTTATTTAACCCTTTACTCCATGAATATTCATGTCAGATATATTGGCTATGAATATTAATTAGTTGAATTTCTATATAAGCTGGGACATCATGAACAAGGGTACTTTTACCATGGTAGAAACTGTAGAAATAGATCTATATGTACCTTATTTCATATGCAAACAGTGTAGACCCAGATCAGATGGCTGCTATAGGAGCCATCTGATCTGGGTCTACTCTGTTTGCAATAGCTCCAAAAGGTATCTCTACGGAATAAAGGGTTAATGTACACTAACAACCTCTCTACAATGATCACTCAAAGATGTCTAGGGGTACCAGACCATGGTAGCTTTATGTAGGATGAAAGTTACCAGTATACAGAAAGCTCCCAGAGGACAGCCACCTGCTATTATAGACCCCTGTCTTTATTCATTCAGTGGTCGGTATAGAGAGCTTTTACTGTGTCTATGATTTAAAATTAGAGATGTACATTTTTTATGGTTATCAGTTATTTACTTTGACTATGACCTTCACAGTAAGGTTAACTGGCATTTACAAATACATGTATGTAGATGCAGATAATGTGCCTTCAGAAACTTTCTGATCTGGGTCTGAACCGTTTTGTCATTTTCAATTTTATTTATGAAAAGTATGTATTCAGAGAAATGAGCAACAATTTCATTGACAAAGGATATTTAAAGTCGCCCTTTCCCTCATGAATAATTATGCAAGAATATTATCACCTCATGAATATTCATCGACTGCATTTTTATAATGATTTCTAAACTTTCGGCCATTTTGGAAACTGTAGAATCAGATCTATATTATTCTATTAGCAAACAGAGCAGACCCAGATCAGATGGCTCCTAAAGGAGCCATCTGATCTGGGTCTTATCTGTTTGCAAAAGGTGTCTAAATGAAGGAAAGGGTTAATAAAATGTGAGGTCATTCCAGAAAAAGAACAGCAGTATATGTTTCTCTATAAGTCAGCAAGTGAAGATCATTTGTGATTTAACATCTATTACTGATTATTACTGTAAAAAGATGTATTGTTGTAAATTATTAATGTTTAGAGAGTATATTTATTGTTAACTTTTTTGCATACATGATGTTTAAAAAACTAGTTGTTATTCCTTTTCTATCTATACCGTTTCAGTGGCTTCAGCCCAAAATATTTCAAAGTGACTATAGTATGGGCTTATCAGGTTCATGTTGCATCGCTATGCAATACATGAGTCCCCCACCAGATTAAAAAACAAGAGGGCCATGATGGCCCTGTATCGCTCACCTGGTTAAAGGATGTCATGTGACCTATCAATTTTGACCCCAGGGGCACAATTTGAACAATCTACGTAAAGGTCAACTAGATGATTCTGCATACCAAATTTGGTAGCCCTGGGCCTTACAGGTTTTGACAAGAAGATTTTTAAAGTTTTCAGTAAAATTTGTGACCCCCAGGGTGAAGACAATTTTGACCCCAGGGGCATAATTTGAACAATCTTAGAAAAGGTTCACCAGATGATGCTTCATACCAAATATCACAGCTCTAAGCCTTTCAGGTTTGAGACAAGAAGATTTTTTAAAGTGTTTACTATACAATCCTATGTAAAACATGTGACCCCCAGGGTGTGGCCGTGTTTGACCCCAGGGGCATAATTTGAACAATCTTAGTAAAGGTTCACCAGATGATGCTACATACCAAATATCACAACTCTAAGCTTTTCGGTTTCAGACAAGAAGATCTTTAAAGTTTTTACTATATAATGCTATGTAAAACTTGTGACCCTCGGGGTTTGGGTGATTGAGATCAAACATTTGTTTCTTTTCTTCTATTGACTTCCAAAACCTGTTAAAAATGTCAAATACTTTGGACCCTGAATAGAAGTGCGTTTACTTGACCTCATTTAGATCCAGATTATTAAAATTTTGCAACAGTTAACATGAAATTTGCAAATAGAATCTACTTTATAGTTGCACACTATCTTAACTCATTCCCTCCTGGACTACTTTTAGACACCTCTTTGAATTAATCTACCGAAAAGTAGCGTTAACTATAGAAAAGCAGAATTTTAGCATTGCTCTATTTATCACAATGGTTTAAAAAAATTAGATTTAAGAGGCACAAAAAGGCGTCAGTAGGAGAGAATGGGTCGATGAAATAGGTAATGTTCAGAATCCTATGGGCATTGAAGAAGACAATATTATAACTGCTTACAGAGATTAACTCTTTGTGTGGGAAACCAGTACAATGTACAAGTATATTGTGTCATATATTAACACTGTAGATTAGGATCAGAGGGCTCCTGTAGGAGCTTGTCTGCACTGTTTGCCATAAAAATCATATTCATTCAGCATACAATGGGTTAGAGAATGTAGTTACTGTCTTAAGCGGTCATTTGTTAATTGAATATTGGAGTCTTAAACAGCAGGTGGTTGCTTAATGCAGAGTAAAAGTGATACAGAAAGCTCCTATAGGAGATTTCTGTATCACTGCTGTCCTGCATTAACCCACTCCCTCATATTGATGACTCTGTAAAAGTCACTTTGTGAAACCATTGTGATAAATTGAGCATTTGCTCCTATAGGAGCAAATGCTCTATTTATCACAATGGTTTCAAACTACACAATTCTAAAAGTTTCCTTTTCTTTAGTTAATGCTCCTTTTCGGTAGATTTATTCAGAGGTTGGATCTAAAAATAGCCTATGAGGTAATGGTTTAAGCTACCACCTTTTATACAAATCCAGATCTAGACTTCTCACATAACTTCCATTATCTCCGGGTTAGAACAACAGGTTAAGATTTTCTTATCATTAACACGTGCAAGATCACTTTAGAATATATATGACGTCATAAATGAAGTCAAACGTTGGAAGACGATGTTCACATTACATTAAAAGGGTGGAAACAGATCTAGATGTTCCTAAACTCACCAAGAAACTGTTATTAAGCTCGCCAAAGTCTCGCTTAATAACATTTTCTAAGGCTCGTTTAGGAACATGTGATCTTAAAAAGACAACTTGCAACAGATCCTCTATTTCTTTTTAATGACCCTTTAAGACAGGTTCTACTGTACATTAGTTTTCCATTCTAAGTCCATGTGAAAAGACACTTTTAATGGGTCTATGATCAAATAAAACAAAGGCATTGAATTTGGGGTTTAGTTTATACACAACATTCTCAGATTTTAACAACAGCTGTAATGAGTAAATGAGATTGCCTCCTTAATAGGATGTTAATCTTTTCCTTCATATAAACCCCTTTTCAGTGTTTTCACACATTTGCAAACAGAATAGACCTAGATCAATGTCTTCTGTAGCAGCTGTCAGATCAGGGCCTGCTCGGTTTGTTTCTGAAATTATAATAGATCTTCGTAGCTCTACAGTTTCTACCAATACCGAACAAATCCTGCCATTATAAAAGTTCTGCTTATAAATATTCATGATGTCATTATGAATATTCAACAGGGAAAGGGTTACAGTAATCAATGACAACCATTTGAGGTGGATATCACTGATAACTCATTTCTTCTATCGTAATTGTAACTTTTACAAATTGTTTACATCAAGTCACTTGGTGATTTATTAAGACTCACAAAATTTGACACCATATATTTTTTGCAAACAAAATAAAGGAAAACCACTTCAGAAATGATGCACAAAGCAATTTCTGTAACCAAAGTGTCGAAAGGGTCAAGTGTGACACATCCTTTTTAGCATACAAAAAGACCAATGATTAAATGTGTATACACATGTCTATGGGAATGTGTAAATGACAACATGCACATGAAAAAATCAAAGTGGAAAGAGTAACGTATCACTTTAAATTTGATTGGATATGCCTTTTAAAATTCTTTGCAGAGAAGACCCAGATCAGATAATTCCTGTAGTTGCCACGCTGTTTGATACTGGAATTATACAGATCTGATTCTACAGTAAAGGTTTAACTGAGTAGATCAAGTTCAGCCACTCCATTGAACATTTTCAAATTTGAATTGTCTTTCATTCCTTTTCCAAATCATGTTGCCAATCTGTTTGGATGAGATATTCAGTATATCATCTTGACCCAAACCTTTGGCAAAGGTTTTCACAGATGCTAAAGACGAAAAGAAATACACAAGTAAAAGTTATGTAATTATAAATCCTTTTTCAAACATCAATTGATTCTCCATCAACTCCGGTCCTTCAAGCAATAACCAAACAATTCTTCTAAAGTGATACATGTTTGGAATAGATCTTCTCTTGTCTTTTTCTTTGTGCATTATATTCCCTCCCTCATAATGCCAACAATGTTCTACATAACTGTCCTCATTCTTTATCAGATATTACTGACTTTTCTTCAGGCTCATGCCGGTAACTTGACTTTCATCATCAGAGCTACAGATAAGGTGCATACCCAAATATTAAAATCATCATTTTCCACCAAACCCTTTACTATGACCTCTCTTTAGAATCGTCTCAAAGAGACGATTCAAAAGAGTGGTCACAGTATAGGGTTTGGTGGAGAAATAAAGGACTTAGGAGCTATTCTTGAAAATGTTTAAATCTATGCATCTTATCTGTTCTTCTGATTCATACACAGCACTATAACTGCTATCTCTCTGCTATTGCACATTTTCAATTCAACTACAGTTCACCATAGACAATCAGGAGTATGGCCAGGGCACAGTTTTGCCAGTACCCTCTATGTCAATATGCTCGTAAATCCAGCGCCGGTTGTTCCTACAGTCTGACCCACATTTTTCTGAGTCACACTTGGGACAAGGGAAGTGGCATCCAGGACAAGTGGATTCAAGGCAGTCGCACATGTCTGCATCATTTGAGATCAGCAGGCCATTTTCATTATATATCTCTTTCTTTTTTGAACTGAAATTCACAATAACAAACATGAGCAAACAGGCCAACAACATTGGTATAAATGATGAATACAAGTAGAAAACGTGGTATAAAACTATTGTCACACAATTGAGCTAAGTAATTAACCCTTTACTCCATCAATACTGCCTGTATTAAGCAGCCACCTGCCTAAAAGTATCTAAATACTTCATTATAAGAATTCCTGTACTTGTCTGTCACAAAAATCAGTGACTTAAAAAACCCAGACATGTATAAATGTGGCTCCATCTTTCTTTTATGAAAATTCTTATTTTCAAAACTATATCTTGATGAGATGCAAAGTTACTTAGCATCTACCAGCAATGTGGATTGAACATGGTTGCAAAGGATATCACAAGGGGCATAATTCATATAACTTTTGTAGTGGACATCAAGATGATGCTATGAGCCAAATATGGAAGCTGAGAACCTTCCAGTTTCTGAGGAGAAGTAATATACAGTACCATTTTGTTTTGGGGACATTCTGTAACGGATTATAATAATAATAATACTGACTTTATTTAACGAGGCTACACATTTAGGCAAGCCCAATCTTCCATGTGGGCCTCAATTCCATTACAATTAGATCTTATTCCTATTAAATTCCTATCAAATTTGGTGGAAATCAATTCAGCAATTTAAGAAGAGATGATGTTTCAAGAAATTGACATTTAAAATGTACTTTTAGCTCATGTGACCTACTTCTGCAAAGGACCTGAACAATTTATACAAATCTGATAGAACAATGTATACAAATCTCTCCTGCAGATCATTCCTTAATTGGTGAGAATCCAGTTACTGGTTTAAAATATAATTGAAAGAAATTTTGTTTAAAATGTATTTTTAGCTCCTGTGATCTAATTATGCTGGACTATTGTTTTTATAAACCTGATAAAGGGTCACTTGTAGACTATTCCATTGAAAATTGAATCAGTGGTTTAGGAGGAAATATTGTTTAACCCTTTCCTCCATAAATACGCCTTTCTACGACTTTGCAAACAGAGTAGACCCAGATCAGGAGCTGTCTGATCAGGGTTTGCTCTGTTTGCTTATGATATAAAATATAGATCTGATTCTAGTGTTTATTTGGACGAAGTTTTTGCTGATTCATACATCACTATAGAAATTATGTTAATTAATATTAATGATGTCATTATCTTACATAAATATTCATGGAGTAAAGGTTTAAAGAAATTGTGTATGGCACATGACGATGGACAACTGACACTGGGCAATCCCTCCCAATAGCTCACAAGGCAACTAAGTCAGCTAATAAATATGCATAATGTCAATTTTTTTTACATAAATATTCATCAGGTATAGGGATAAGGACTAATATTTATTCATTATGTGACTGCCAAACAGAGGTACTATTATTTACATTTAAAACATGATCATAAATGGTGAAGAACTGGCTCTCAGGATACACTGGAGACCCATTACAACGCGGTGGTCTGGGGACATAAAATTCAACCCGCGTTATATACAAAACCGCGTTGTAACGAGTTTTTTTTATCTGGGTACTTACATAAACCCCCACCTTCCTAAAATAAACTAATTTCGAACGAAACTGACTTGTTTACTTTGTTTCCCCGCCCACTCACATAGCTCTTTCAAATTCTATTAGCAAACAGAGTAGACCCTGATCAGACGGCTCCTCTAGGAGCCGTCTGATCTGGGTCTTCTCTGTTTGCAAAAACGTGTTTTTGTATGAGGGAAAGGGTTATACAAAATTGCAAATTAAATCGAGTATGATTTCAAGCAACCAAGTATATTTCATAATACAAGCCTGTTGACCGGATGTAATTGCCTCTGGGCCTGTCAAACCCCTAATCCGATTAAACCTGCTGTGTAAAACAATAAACATGGCTGTCACTGTTTTCAGAAATGAAAGGTCACATGTGATGTCGCGTGTGATTTGTTGGGGTTTTAAATTTCATTTGACTGGTCAAAGGGTACACACCCTTTTCTGTATTAGCATATAATCTCCAACCCCTCACTGAGTTAGGGGTTTAGATTTCTAATGATGTTTGTTTTTCATAATTAAAGTGCAAACTTTTGTGGCTTTGACAGTGAAAAAATTCAGTACATGCGGATGTCAATTATACACACAATTAATTTGTAACGAAAGTTATGAAGTTAAGATTTTACTGGTTCCCGTGCTATTAGGGCATCATGCGCATGGTACGAGCCGGTAATCAGCTGTGTGTATTACATTCATGGCGGCATATATACGAGTTGACAGTTGTCAGTTTTTCACACGTAAGATTGTCTTCAATTGTTTATGTAGGGACTGGTGTTTGTTTTTATCCTTTAGCCTGCTGTGGGCGGATAAGTTTACCTAAGTTTATTTTATGTTTCATTGCGATTTTCAATCATATTACTATAAATGAGGTATTTACAAAAAAAAATTCGGCGACACAGACCACCCGCGTTATATCGGATACCGCGGTAAAACAGTCCGCGTTATAACGGATCTCCAGTGTATAAAACTTCTGAGTTTAAGTCTGAATTAATTCTCAAGCATTCAAATTATTAGATTTTTCGAGTTTAAGTAGATATAACCTAAATGTATAAGTGCTGTACATGTATGGTTAAACAAGGATGATCTTTGAATTACTTCTTTTCCTTGAATATTCTTCTGTTCATCTTCTTCATTTCTCTAGTACTTCTCTCTGGATCAAAGTCCTCCATAAATTTCCCTGGGTTAACAAAGGCAAGCATGCGCAGTTGTTTGACCTGGAGGTCCTGCAAATGAAACAGAAGTCAACTAACCTCAAACAATGCTATGGAACACAAGAATCTCAGCCATTTTTAATAATTTCCTTCATTTAACCCTTTCCTCCATAAATACGCCTTTCTACGACTCTGTAAAAGTCACTTTATGAAACCATTGTGATAAAAAGAGAATTTGTTCCTATAGGAGCAAATGCTCTATATTTTTTTTTATCACAATGGTTTCAAACTACAAAATTCTAAAACTTTACTTTTCTTTAGTTAATGCTCCTTTTGTGTAGATTCATTCAAAGAGGTTGGGTCTAAAAATAGCCTATGGAGGAATGGGTTAAACACATCCTTATGCCTTTGCAGAGTAGACTCAGATAAGATGGTTCCTGTAGGAGCCCCCTCATCATGATCTGCTCTGTTTACTTATGGAATATTCATTGACTGGACTCTACAGTTTGTACTAATACCAAAAGCTCATGTGTACATAATTATGCCATTATAACATTTCATCTAATAAATATTTGTAGCCAGGTAGAGAGTATGGTGAACTAAGTTGATAGGCTTTACTGTGTGACTTGATAGCTCAGTCGGTAGAGTGTTGGCATGGTAAGCCAGAGGCCCTGGGTTCGAGTCCCAGTCGAGTCACAACTTTTTCACCATGTTACATAATCATGACATTACTGTTTCTTACATTTATATGCAACAGAGAAAGGGACAACTTTTTCACCATGTTACATTTGGTGCCCAACGTAAATAACCAACAGGGTGAATTGTATGAAGATAATTTGTAATTATAAACAAGAGGGCCATGATGGCCCTGATATCGCTCACCAGACAATCAGGAGAAGATTTTCAAAGTTTTCACTATGTTCTATAGAAAACTGGCCACCCCTGGGGTGGGGCTTTATTTCTTAGAATGACTTGACTGAAATTAGCACACAGTTTGGATTCTGATCTGACGCATACCTGTATGTAACTTCATATGTGGTTTGTATATGAGTTAATTATAAGATTGATATGCATTAACCCTTTCCTCCATAAAAACGCCTTTCTACGCCTCTGTAATAGTCACTTTATGAAACCATTGTGATAAATAGAGCATTTTGCTCCCTAGGAGTAAATGCTCTATTTATCACAATGGTTTCAAATCTACACAATTCTGAAATTTTCCTTTTCTCTAATTAATGCTCCTTTTCAGTAGATTTATTCAAAGAGGTAGGATCTGAAAATAGCCTATGAGGGAATGGGTTAAAAACAGTGTGAACAAACAGACACTAATTCTGAAGCAGACAACTTTATAGAGTTTTGACCAGGAACTTGACCTCTGATTGCGTAAGACAGACTGAGTATCTGGGGTCCTTCTAGCTCAGGGGAACCTTTATATTGTAAAAGTCTATTTTAAAGTATAACCAACAGGGCAGGGCCAATTTTAACCTCAGAACTATGATATTAATCAATTTCAATAAGGTATACTAAGTAAATCTATACACCAAATATCTAAGCTCTGTGACATGCAGTTTTTGACAAGAAGATTTTTAAAGTTTTCCCCATGCCTAACCTAAGTGAACCCAGCATTCTGCTACTTGTACAGAGCTAGAGAAAACTGGTCACCCCTGGGACCGTGGCGGGGCCAATTTTGACTCCAGGGACATAATTTATATAACTTTTGTAGAGGACCTATAGGTGATGCTATGTGCCAAAGATGAAAGCTGAGAACCCTGTAGATTCAGAGGAGAAGACTTTTAAAGGTTCAAATTGTTGACGACGCACACCGCACGACGCACAACAAACGCCGACAGACAACAGACATCAGGCGATCACAAAAGCTCACCCTGAGCACTTTGTGCTCTGGTGAGCTAAAAACTCGTGGAGTGTTCTTTGAGTAAGAATTCCAGACGAATTCTTGTGTAGAGTGGGTGTGTGTAGCCGGGTAGAGATTATGGTGAAATAAGTTGATAGGCTTTACTGTGTGGCTTGATAGCTCAGTCGGTAGAGTGTTGGCATGGTAAGCCAGAGGCCCTGGGTCCGAGTCCCAGTCGAGTCACAACTTTTTCACCATGTTACATAATCATGACATTACTGTTTCTTACATTTATATGCAACAGAGAAAGGGATAATTGCATAGTTCATCCATTCCCTCATATTGATGCCTTTTGACACCTCTGTGAAGTCACTTTTAAACCATTGTGATAAAATACAGCATTTGCTCCACAGGAAAAAATGCTCTATTTATCAGAATGTTTTCAAAACTAGACAATTCTAAAAATTTCCTTTATCCCAGTAACTGCTCCTTTTCAATAGATTTATTCAAAGAGGTTGGGTCTTAAAATAGTCTAAGAGGGAACGGTTTAAACTTCTCAAGCCCTAGATGTAGAACTTTAACCCTTTGAATACCGGACATGTATGCATTGTAATCTATTTGCAAACAGCATTATGCGTCGTCTCATCTGAATCCAAACTGTTTGCATGGGTAATCACAGGTTCGCCGCTAGCATGCAAAGAGTTAAAGCCTTTCATGATACTATGTGGATTCTATTCACTCTGAAAATTCAGCAATGAACGGGTTAAGACAGACAGAAGCTCAACCCAGGATGAAAGTGATGCAGAGGTGATGATTATTCAGTGAATGGTTATTTAACCCATTCCTCCATAGGTTATTTTTAGACCCAACCTCTTTGAATGAATCTACCCAAAAGGAGCATTTACTAGAGAAAAGTAAAATTTTCCAATTTTGTAGTTTGAAACCATTGGGATAAATAGAGCATTTGCTCTATTTATCCCAATGGTTTCAAGAAGTGGTTATTACAGAGGCGTAGAAAGGCGTATTTATGGAGTTTTCCTGTGATTGGTTCCATTATAAATGCTTTAAGTTTTGTATAGACATTATTTAAACCATTTCCCTCATATACGGTAAAAGCTTTTTCACACCTTTGGAGTCTTGGAGCTGTCTGATCAAGGTCTGCTCTGTTTGTTTATGGTATAATATAGATCTGATTGTAGTTTCTGCCTGGCAGAGGCAAAATGCCCATATGTGTTCATATGTCATTATAAAATCATTAAATTAATATAATTAATATTCATGATGTCATTATTTCTTACATGAATATTCAACAGGTGAAGTGTTAACCCATTACCTCAAAGGCTATTTTTAGATACAACCTCTGTGAATAAATCTACCGAAAAGGAGCATGAACTAGAGAAAAGGAAAACTTTAGAATTTTGTAGTTTGAAACCATTGCGATAAATAGAGCATTTGCTCCTATAGGAGCAAATGCTCTATTTATCACAATGGTTTCACAAAGTAACTTTTACAGAGTTGTCAAAAGTCGTCAATATGAGGGAATGGGTTAAATATGATTTTTTGCAACATTAATGATTTATCAAATACATTGTATAGCTATTTTAATATCCAAAAGAACCAATCTTAACAAGAAGTCAAAATAAATGTATTTATTTCCAACTTTGCAAATCTTTGCGATAACTATTCCTTATTTGTTCAATATAAATTTTATGAGATTCTTTTGTGAGACTATTGTGGACTGGATTTACTGTTCATATGTTACTCTTTGGATATTGCTGTCTAGTGTATTTACCTTCTCTTCAGCACTGATGTTCAGCTTGTCCAGTTTTTCAAGCTGCTGTTGGATATGCATATTCTCAAACTGCCGTCGTGACTGTAATGGAAAACAAAACATCAAATATTTGTGTGCTTATTTAACACTTTACTCAATAAATACACCTTTCTATGCCTTAGCAAACAGAGTAGACCCAGATCAGACGGCTCCAATAGGATCTGCTCAGTTTGCTTATGGAATAATATACATGTAGTTCTGATTGAACAGTTTCTGCTATGGCTAAAACTACCCCAGCTTATGTGCTAAAGTAATAATTACTAATAATTATTCTATTCAGTATTCATGATGTCATTAATTAATGATTTTTTTATGAACACATTAATTTTGGAGATTGTGTAGAAAATGTAGAATCAGATTTATATCATTTCATAAGCAAACAGAGTGTGGAAACCATCTGATCTGGGTGTACACTTTTGTACAGGTCAAAAGTAATACAGAAAGCTCTAGGAGCTTTCTGCATTACTTTTGCCCTGTATTAAGCAACCACCTGCTTTTCAAGATTCTTGTGTCCAATTAATACAAGGTTGCTTAAGGCAAGTGCTGTTGTAATTCTGCAGATTCTGCCATGACCCAGACCTTCGGTCTCCATAATTATGCCCTAAGAAGAATGCATCTAATTGGTATACATGGTGGCATTATTTATTACATGAATAGTCATGGAGGAAAGGGTTATCCAATTTTCAGATTCTGATCTTGAGTACTCTCAAACATGTTTATTTGGTTGTGGGGAGTCAAGCAGCTGTTTGAGAAAATTCTAAAGCATATGAATGGGTTAAACATTTCCCTGATTGAGACTCCTTTGCATCCATTTGCATCAGAGTAGATCCAGATCAGTGGACTCCTGTAGGAGCTTCCTGTAGTTTGCTAAACTGAATAATATAGATCAGAATCAACAGTTTCAGCCATGGCAAAAACAATACTGGGTTCATATGCCATTATAAAAATTTACCTATATATAAGTATTCCTTACATGAATATTTATGAGGTAAACTTGTGGATCATGATTTCATACAAATGCTAAATATTTATATCAAAGTACAATCCTCAAATGCAAATAGATGATTAAATCTTAGCATAAAAGTTTAAATCTTAGCATATCTAATTGCATCACTAAACATTGGCAAGTACCAATTTTCAAACATGTCTATAGGCAAAAGGAAAATATTGAACCTTTCTTAAATTGGACCTAATAACGATTAGAATCAGACCTATATTATTTCTTAAAGCAAACAAAGCAACCACTGTCCAGCTGCAAAAGATTTTTTTCTCAAATTTTTCACTATAGCCATACTTGTAGAGAAAACTAGCACTGCCCCTAACAGCCATGATCTTTGACAAATAACTTGATACTTGATGCCAGATGGTGAGCAGTCACAACAGCTTTAACAACTTTAACCTTTTACTCCACACACCTTTCTATGCCTTTGCAAACAGAGAAGGGCCAGGATCAGTCAGCTCCTGTAGGGCCCGTCTGATCTGGGTCTGCTTTGTTTGCTTACAATATAATATAGATAGGATTCTACAGTTTTTGCCATGGCCAAACATTCCTGTGTCCATGTGCTATTATAATAATTAGTCTAATAAATATACAAGATATCATTATTTCTTACATGAATATTCATGAACTAAACTTAGTAAAGGCTTATTAAGGGCCCGCATAAGATCATTTCATTTTCCTTTTGATTACCACAGAAAATGAATTTCTGCATTGAATACAATTCTTTGAACAACACTCATAGACGTCCATCAAAGAAACATCCCTGCCAAGTATAATCAACTGTCACCCAGTAGTTACAGAGATGACATCTGAATGACCCAGCTGGAAGGACAGACTGACAAATGGACACCAGATAGTGAGCAGTCACAATAGTTACAACAACTTTAACCCATTCTCTCCTAGACTAATTTTAGACCCAACCTTTTTCTTAAATCTACAGAAAAGGAGCATTTACTGGACAAAGGGAATTTTTTAAAATTGTGTAGTTTTGACACCATTGTGATAAATAGAGTATTTGCTCCACAGAAGCAAATGCTCTATTTATCACAATGGTCTAAAAAACGTGTCTTTTACCGAGGCGTCAGTAGGAGGGAACAGGTTAATCGATAGATGTAAAACTTGTAATTTAAAGGTCTGGGCAGCCCTCTTCTATTTCTTTTAATCCTTTACTCCATACATACACCTTTCTATGCCTTTGCAAACAGAGTAGACCAAGATCAGATGTCTCCTATAGGAGCAATCCTATCAGGGTCTGATCTGTTTGCTTATTCCTTTCCTCCATAGGCTATTTTTAGACCCAACCTCTTTGATTCAATCTACTGAAAAGGAGCATTTACAAGAGAAATGGAAAAGTGTAGTTTTGAAACCATTGTGATAAACAGAGCATTTGCTCCTACAGGATCATAATAGATCTTACTCTCTAGATTCCACCAATACAACATTTCATGTGAACATTTACCATTATAAAAGTTCTCGATATTCATGATCAGGGTCCGAATTTAAACTGGCATACTGGCAAAATGCAAGTAAAATTTCAAAATTGCAAGTACCAAAATTTGGTACTTGCAATTTTTTGCCAGTGCAACTTTTAAGAAAAGGATTATAAATAATGCATAGTAATATTGAAAATGCGAGTTGAAATTTGATTTTGCCAGTTTATTTTTTTGCAACTGGCAATATAATGCCAGTAAGTTTTTAGCCTAAATTCGGACCCTGATGATGTCATTATTTCTTACAGAAGTATTTAACAGGGAAAGGGTTAAATCACATGTGGTCACAACATAGGGTTTGGTGGAGAAATGACGATTTTAGTATTTGTATACGCACATTTATCTGTAGCTCTGAGATCACATGCTATTGTGGCAAAAATGTAAGCACCACTAAAGACTAACACCGCACTCAAGACTAAAGCATTTTTACAATTTCCCTCATATAAATGTTTTTGTCACAGCTTTGCAAAGAGAGTAGATCCAGAGCAGACAGTTCCTATTGGAGCCATCTGATCAGGGTCTGTTTTCTTTGTGTATGAAATTATATCTGATTCTATAGTTTCTACCAACACCAAAACATCATGTGTACATAAATTATGCCATTATAAAAATTTAGCTCATAAAAAATCTTTATTTCATGAATATTCAACAAGGAGGGGTAAAGAGTTAATGCAGAGATCTCTGTAGCTATAAACGCAGAATTTTGTATGAGACCTGTCATTAAGCACTTAACCCTTTCCTTTATACAAATGCTTATTCATGCCTTTGCAAACAGAGAAGACTCAGAACAGATGACTCCTAAAGGAGCTGTCTAATCAGGGTCAGCTGTTTGGTTATGAAATTACTTGTATAGCAGATCAGACTCTATGATATCTTCCAAACTTAATACAGTAAAACCCCGCTAATGCGACCACCTAAAAGAGGTATAATTCTGGGTGCTAGATGCAGGTGGTAGCTTAATGCAGAGCAAAAGTTTTTGCATGCAGAAAGCTCCTCTAGGAGCTTTCTGCATTACTTTTGTCCTGCATTAAGCAACCATCTGCTTATAAAGACAGCTATGGTTATTCATTAAGTGGTCGCATTAGCTGGGTTCTACTGTATTCATGTGTACTTATGCAATAATAAAACATCAGCTAATAAATGGGCATTATTTCTGACATGAACACATGTATTCAACTGGGAAACGGTTAACCAACCCCGTGAACACTTATGTAAGAAATCATGACATCATGACTATTAGAAATACTTGAATAGCTCTTATCTACTATTTAGACCACTATGGGCCTTTATCAACGATTATCTTTTTGATAAAGGCCCGTGGTGGTCGAAATATTAGATAGAGCTATTCAAGTACATGTACATTGTATTTCCATTCAAGTGTTTCTATATTAATATCTTAATTCCCTTTTTGGAATATTATCTTTATCATTTGTCATGGAACTATTTGCCAAGTAGAAACTGCTGAATCATACCTTCATTATTTGACTAGCAAACAGGGCAGACCCTGATCAGATGGCTCCTATAGGAGCCGTCTGATCTGGGTGTACTGTTTGTAAAGGCTTGAAAAGTGTTTATAAAGCAAAGGATTAAGCAAAGCAGATGTATGCTAATGAGAGTGTTATGGGTTTGGCGTTATGCCGCATGCATGTTAACCCTTTTCTCCATAAATACGCCTTTCTACGCCTCTGTAATAACCATTGTGATAAATAGAGTATTTGCTCCTATGGGAGAAAATGCTCTATTTATCACAATTGTTTCAATTTACAAAATCCTAAAACTTTACTTTTCTCTAGTAAATGCTCCTTTTGGGTAGATTTATTCAAAGAGTCTGGGTCTAAAAATAGTCTATGGTGGAAAGGGATAAATATTCATGAGGAAGAGGGTTATGAAATAATTATATGGTTAAACTTCATGTGCAGAAGTGAAGATTATTTCAAATCACTGAACACTCGAGTATAAATATCAGTAAGTAAGATAAGTGGAGAATAATACAAGTATAAATTACCACTAGACTGTCACCGTTTCCTTCCTGAAATTTAAAAGATGAGAGTACATTTGTTGTTGATTGAATATCTGTGTTGATTAAACCTTCCCTTCATATAAATGCCTTTTCTTGAATTTGCAAACAGAGCAGACCCTGATCAGACAGCTCCTATAGGAACTTTTGACATGATATAGATCGGATTCTACAGTTTTCAAAGCAAAAAATTCCTTTGAAAAGTTTACATGATAGAAATTGAACTAATAAATATTCATGTTGTCATTATTTCTTAAATACAATTTGATGATAAATACTGAACAGGGAAAGGGTTAACTATTCCTCCATATTGACACACCCCTTCATACCTCTATACACGCCCTTTCATACCTCTATACACACCCTTTCATACCTCTATACACACCCTTTCATACCTCTATACACGCCCTTTCATACCTCTATACACACCCCTTCATACCTCTATACACACCCTTTCATACCTCTATATACACCCCCTTCATACCTCTATACACACCCTTTCATACCTCTATACACACCCCTTCATACCTCTATACACACCCCTTCATACCTCTATACACGCCCTTTCATACCTCTATACACACCCCTTCATACCTCTATACACACCCCTTCATACCTCTATGAACACCCCTTCATACCTCTATACACCCCCACCCCCCCTTCATACCTCTATACACACCCCTTCATACCTCTATACACACCCTTTCATACCCCTATGCACACCCCTTCATACCTCTATACACACCCCTTCATACCTCTATACACACCCTTTCATACCTCTATACACGCCCTTTCATACCTCTATACACACCCCTTCATACCTCTATACACACCCTTTCATACCTCTATACACGCCCTTTCATACCTCTATACACACCCCTTCATACCTCTATACACACCCTTTCATACCTCTATACACACCCCTTCATATCTCTATACACGCCCTTTCATACCTCTATACACACCCCTTCATACCTCTATACACACACCCTTTCATACCTCTATACACACCCCTTCATACCTCTATACACACCCCTTCATACCTCTATACACGCCCCTTCATACCTCTATACACACCCCTTCATACCTCTATACACACCCCTTCATACCTCTATACACACCCCTTCATACCTCTATACACGCCCCTTCATACCTCTATACACACCCCTTCATACCTCTATACACACCCCCTTCATATCTCTATACACGCCCTTTCATACCTCTATACACACCCTTTCATACCTCTATACACACCCTTTCATACCTCTATACACACCCCTTCATACCTCTATACACACCCCTTCATACCTCTATACACGCCCTTTCATACCTCTATACACACCCCTTCATACCTCTATACACACCCCTTCATACCTCTATACACACCCTTTCATACCTCTATACACACCCTTTCATACCTCTATACACGCCCTTTCATACCTCTATACACACCCCTTCATACCTCTATACACACCCTTTCATACCTCTATACACGCCCTTTCATACCACTATACACACTCTTTCATACCTCTATACACACCCTTTCATACCTCTATACACAACCCTTCATACCTCTATACACACCCTTTCATACCTCTATACACACCCTTTCATACCTCTATAAACAGTCACTTTTTGAAAACGTGATAAATTGACCATTTGCTCAATACGAGCAAATGCAAGAAGGTTTTAAATTTTGGTTTAGAGGGGTTTGAGTGCATGGCCAACTGGCAACAGTTTTGTGCAAACCTATTATTTACCCATATATACATGTACAGTAGAACAAATCCTAACCGGTAACTCATTTATTGAACATAGAAGTCGTAAAAAGGAATGTTCTGCATTACTTTTGACCTGCATTAAGCTACCAGCTGCCTTACAGACCAATAATTAGACCTCATTTTGATGGTCAATTAAAACAGGTTCTATTGTACATCGTTTAACCCTTTCCTCCATAAATTCGCCTTTCTATGCCTCTGTAATAGTCACTTCTTGAAACCACTGTGATAAATAGAGCATTTGCTCCATAGGAGCAAATGCTCTATTTATCAGTATGGTTTCAATTCTACACAATTCTAACATTTTCCTTTTCTCTAGTAAATGCTCCTTTTTGGTAGATTGATTCAAAGCCGTTGGGTCTAAAAATAGCCTATGAGGTAATGGGTTAACACCTTTACAAACAGAGTACACTTATATCATACCGCTCCGTCTGGTTACGATCTGATCTGTTTACTTGTGGAATAATATTGATCTGCTATTACAGTTTCTTGCATAGTCAAAATTTCCTTTGTTACATTGCAAAAATTCTGCATATTCCTATTTATATAGTTATTATTTCTTCCATGGATATTCATGATGCATCAGTAAACTGCTTAATAACTACACTACATGAGCAAATTGGTAATCAACCTTGCAAGCAGCTGTTTACCGTCAAAGGATAAACAGAATCATTTTTATTTTTAACCCTTTTCTCCATAAATATGCCTACAACTCGTGCCTGATCTGAGATCCAAACTGCTAGTAACTCGGGCCCAACCTCTGCCAAAAAATCACAGAAAACTTAAAAGTTTTGAAAATGTTGCAGATGAGAACTGAGCAGACGACAAATTTACCCAGCATGCAAAAAGTTAAAATAAGACCTTGGTTTACATTTACTTTATAAAAATTGTTGTTTGAAAAAAGTAAAGAATAAAAAGTGCTGAAACCTGCTATTTTACATACCCTGTTTGAAATCTAATCAATCATTTTTTTTTTCAATTAAGCATGTCAATATCTAAATACTAAAATATTCAGATGGCATATTAAGTTTACCATTTTCAAACTGGCCTGTTTCTCCAACTCTCTGATCTCCTCTTCTTTAAGAGCTGCTGCTTTACCCACACACTGCACACAGAATTTACATCTCGACCCTGGGGCCCTCTCATATCCCAACAGGCGGAAGATATACTGTATTTTGGTGGGTACTTGTGATGGCCATTTGAAGTCAGCATCATTACTCCCCCACTTGTCATGCCAGGGATTTCTACAGGATGTTGGCTGATCACTCAAATCACTAGTCTGAAAAAGAACAAGAAACAACTTTAAGCCATTAACCTTTTAATCCATGAATATTCATGTAAGAAATAATGACATCAGGAATGTTAATTAGATGAATTCTTATAAGGACACATGCACAAAGGCTATTTTGGTCATGGCGAAAGCTGTAGAATCAGAATTACCGTATATTGCATGTATTTCATCGACAGCAAAAAGAGCAGACCCTTTAAGAGAGCACATGATATGAATCTGTTTGCAAAGGTGTAGAAAGGTGTATTATGAAATAAAGGATTAAAAATGATCACCGACATTTCAGTTCAGGAATGTTAAAATCTCATTCTGATACTTCCTACTCATTTACCTACTGCCTTAACCCATTACCTCATAGGCTATTTTTAGATCCAACCTCTGTAAACAAATCTACCGAAAACGAGCATTTACTATAGAAAAGGAAAAGTTTAAAATTGTGTAGTTATAAAACCATTGTGATAAACAGAGAATTTGCTCCTAAGGAGCAAATGCTCTGTTTAACACAATGGTTTCATAAAGTGCATGACATTTACAGAGGCGTCAATATGAGGGAATGAGTCAACTCCATAAACACGCCTTTCTACCCTTTTGCAAACAGAGTACACCCAGATCAGATGACTCCTGTAGCCGTGTGATCAGAGTCTGCCCAGTTTGTTTTTGACATGATATTGATATTATACAGTTTCTGCCATGGTAAAAAATTAGTGTTCATGTGCCTTTATAAAAAATAATCTAATCAAATATTCATGATGTCATTATTTCTTACATGAATATTAATTTACTCCATACAAATACCTTTTCATGTCTTTGCAAACAGATTCATACACAAAATGTCTGATCAGGGTCTACTCCATTTGCTTATAAAAAAGAAATTATATAGATTATAGATATGATTCTAGAGTTTCTGCCTTGGTAAAATGTTCCCTTGTTCATAATACAGAGCTCTAGATAAGATGCGTAAATTGAAACTATTGAAACATGTCCAATTGTGTGACCTTGACCTTGGATATACATACTGGGACGCACCCATGCTACTGTAGCATGTCAAGATAAACATTGTATTAAATTTGAGAAGGATCCATCAAGCAGAACTTTAGTTAGAGATGTTACAGACAGACTGACATTTAACATATTTGCTAAACGCAAATCCTGAGTCTAATTATGCGACCTTTACCTTGGATATACGTACGGGGACTGGACAGACTACTGTAGCATGTCCAGATAAACAAGGACTTGAGAACGATCTACCCAACCCAATTTGAGTTAGAGATGTTAGACAGATGGACAGACAGACAGATGGACAGACATACAGATAACGCCATTCCATAATACATCCCCTTTTTTCAAACGGGCATATAAAAATGATATAACTTTGAAGTTTCTAGGTATGTTTCCAAGGTTACAAAGCATTCTTAATTTGAGCAGCATGGTCAGAATGAGCATGCTGCTCAAACTAAGAATGTGTTGTACTAACCTTGGGAACAGACCTAAAACTATAGCGTTTTAATGTCTGTTTCAAACTTGTGCCATTCTGTATATTATAATGAAATAATAAAAAAGCTCCATATTCAATAAGATTTTTGTGAGAAGAAATCTAGTTGTTGCAAGCTGAAATTGAGAAAGTTTCATAAATTCGGAGCAATATGATACTACATAACAAATATCATAGCACTTAATCTGTCAGTTTGAGACAAAAACATTTTTTAAGATTTACTTTGTAAAATTTGTGACCAACAGGAAGTGGCCAGGGGTGAAACAGTATGCCTACCAACTGTTGTTTAGGAAGTAACCATTTGGCAGCTGAAGATGTGTTAATTGCTGCATAAGTTAGACGGGGTGATATACAAATGCAGTTTGTAATTAAAGTTGTAGGAGAAAAGTAAAACCAATACACTGATATTCAAATTCTTGTACAAAACTTTTATTAAACATTTGGAACATTGTACAAAGAGGGTAAAGTTGTTTGTTTTTGTTACATCTGGACCATTTCTAGCAATAAAAAAGTTCAAATGGAATTGCTAGAAGCATCATATAAGATTGACATGTACAGGCTATTAATCTGGGAGATTTTCAAATGCTATGAATTGTATATATACATGTATAATCTTTTCATGTGTATAGTTTGTGAAGGATGGTCCGGGTCAATAGTTTATGAAGATGGATTTTACTCTTGAATACATCTTTGTATCTTTGTGGGAATAAAGTCTGAATGATATGGGCTTATTTGCTGGTAGTGATTCTTAATGGTGTAATTCTAGAAATTGAACAGTTTTCAGGTGTTTGGAAGCAAATTGGTCATTTATAATGTGTAAATGAAGACATTTTCTTTCAACTGTTTTCTGGGCACATTCAAAAGCATTCTACAGCAAACAATCGCATGTCAAAATATACAATTTTGTGGTCTGACCAATATGTTTCTACTGTACCAACACGACCAGTGATATATGAGAAAACAAGATCTAAAATAGACTGGTTGTCTGTTGTAGGCTCATTTATAAGCATCTTGCAAGAAAAAAAATTGACCTAGTAACGGATGATCCATTAGATTTTGAAGCATCAATATTGAAGTACATGTAGTTGTTCTTGCACACCCAAAGAGAAGTCATGGTCCGACATATTTGGAGATTCATACAGCATTACTATTTGCATTTCAGCCAAAGTATGTGATATCTTTAGAACAGAGAATTCTGCCCATTTCAAAGTGTACAAAAATTGTGATGTTACAGGTATATCACTTTTGACATAAATAGCCGAACCATGCGCTGGTCTATGACCTACTGAGTCAATTATCTGGTCATTTGGATAGAGGTTACAGCCTTCTATTTGGTAATTGTCAATCTGGCTCTTCTTTTCTATGCCTTTTCTCTTTGTATAAATTCATCAGATTCTCTGGCCTTTCTCTTTGATATCAATGCACATGCTTTTTCCTTTTCCCCAATTTGAACAGATTCTCTACTTCTTCTCTTGGAATCGCTTTCTTTTTGTTTAAATTCATCAGATTATCATTCTAGTCTTTCTCTTTGATATCAATATAGATGCTTGTTCTTTTTCCTCGACTTGAACAGATTCTCTATTTCTTCTCTTGGAATCTTTTTCTCTTTGCTCATATTCATCAGATTCTCTAGCCTTTCTCATTGATACCAATGTACATGCATTTTCTTTTTCCTTGATTTGAACTAACTATTTCTTCTTTTGGAATCTCTTTCTCTTTGTATAAAATCAGCAGTTTCCCTAGCCTTTCTCTTTGATATCAATGTACATGATTTTTCTTTTTCTTTTATTTAAACTGACTTTCTACTTGTTCTCTTCAAATCTATTTCTGTTTGTTTAAATCAATTAGATTCTCTAGCTTTTCTCTTTGATATCAAAGCTTTTGCTCTTTCTTCTTGTTGAAATTCAACAGATTGTCTAGATTTTCTTTTAAAATCATGTTCGAGTTGTTTGAAATCAGAAGATTTTCACTGTTTCTGTTTGTACAATTTATAATGAATCTTCTTGTCAATTTCCCTTTTATCATTTTTGTAACATTCACTCATTCTCTTCTGAGCTTTAAAGAACCAGTTTAACCCCCCCCCCCCCCTCCCTTGTGACTGACCGTTGCAAGGTGGTACTTCGATCTCCCCCCTATTGTATGTTTGTTTTGTCTTTGTGCCTCTCTTGATGGTTTTTTACAGTTGTGTATATTTGCCGTTTCCTTGTGTTGCAGTACCGGCGGCTGTTTGTTCTGTATGTGGTGTTTCCTGCATGACTGATTTTGTACTTTACCTATTAAAGTTTCATAATTTTCTAAATCTAAATGCATTTCACATTTCATTGTACATGTATTTGTTGTTGCATTTTGGTTATTTGTTGGTTTTGACATATCAGCTACATAACCATATTGTATTTGTGTATTCTTTGCGAAGCAATAGAATACAAAGGTGGTGTTCCACAGCCTAACCCTTGATACCCTTGCCGGCCTGACAACATAGTGCAAGTTATTGACCTGCATTCAACTGATAAAAAAAAAAGGTGTTTAATTACATGGCCAAATCGTGGTATATCGGACATGAAAATGCTTCGTAACATAAGCTTCGGCTTAGCATGTGCAACAAAATCCACAACATATAGCAATGTATAAGAAGGGCGCACGGATATACAAATATCAGTCACGTGAAGAAATCACATGATCATAACATGAATGAAAATACTCAAGGAATAAAGAAGCGCGCATCGGATGACCTTATGCAAGCGATTAGGTAATCACGCCAACAGCTGCGAGTGGTCAGTGTGATAATAAGCTTTTTTAGTGGGAAACGCCTGCTGATGTGTCAGCTGCAACTGTATCATCAACTGGAAAGTGTGTTAATCCCTTCCCTTATAGATACACAAGTCCATGCCAAAGCGAACTTACTCCGTATCAGATTGATGCCATGCAAAGAATACTGCAGCGTCTAAAACGCTTTGATTCTTCACTTATGTGATACTGTTTTCCAGACAATTTGTGATGATGAAATAGTATTGCATGTGGTCACTACGAAAGACCGGCCGTGACATTTACATTTCAAGATTTCGCACAATGCAGTTGACTTCAAAATTTCATGATTTCACTTCAAAATTTCATGATTTCACGATTTCACAATTTCACTAAAAAATTCACAATTTCACACGATTTCACAATTTCACGATTTCTCTTCAAATTTTCACAATTTCACGATTTCACTTTAAAATTTCACGATTTCACAATTTCAAAGTGTCCATTCTAATTGTTATGACGTCATCAAAACGCGGGAAATCACAACGTTGGAGTAAAAGCCACGAAGAAAGAAACGGCAGAAAACTATGAAATCTTCCTCTCCAGAACTGTAGGGTCGATGACCTTCATATTTGGCATGTAGCATGTGCTCATGGTCCACTATCAAGATTGTTTAACCCTTCCCTCCATGAATATTCATGTATGAGAATTGCCAATCATGTTTATGATGTTAAATCGTCTTGTTTGTATGACACTGTATTGGAGGATACTTTAACTAATAATAAACTGTAAGAAACAAGAGGGCCAGAATGGCCCTGACATCGCTCACCAGGCAATCAGAGGAGAAGATGTTCAAAGTTTTCACTATGTTTCTAGAGAAAACTAGCCACCCCTGGGGCAGGCCAATTTTGATCCAAGATGCATAATTTATACAACTTTTGTAGAGGACCTGAACATAATGCTATGTGCCAAATATGAAAGCTGAGAACCTTCCAGTTTCTGAGGAGAAGATTTTCAAAGTTGTCACTATATGTTTCTATTGAGACATGGCTACCCCTGGGGCGGGGCCAATTTTGACCCCTGGGCATAATTTATATAACTTTTGTAGAGGACCTGTATATGATCCTATGTGCCAAATATGAAAGCTAAGAACCCTGTAGATTTAGAGGAGAAGATTTTCAAAGTTTTCACTATATGTTTCTGTTGAAAACTGGCCACCCCTGGGGCGGGGTCAATTTTGACCCCAGGGGCATAATGTATACAACTTTTGTAGAGGACCTGAACATGATGCTATGTGCCAAATATGAAAGGTGAGAACCTTCCAGTTTCAGAGGAGAAGATTTTCAAAGTTTCACTATATGTTTCTATTACAAACTGACCACCCCTGGGGCGGGGCCAATTTTGACCCCAGGGGCATAATTTATACAAATTTTGTAGAGGACCTGAACATGATGCTATGTGCCAAATATGAAAGCTGAGAACCCTGTAGATTCAGAAGAAAAGATTTTCAAAGTTGTCACTATATGTTTCTATTCAAAACTGGCTACCCCTGGGGTGGGGCCAATTTTGACCCCAGGGGCATAATTTATATAACTTTTGTAGATGACCTGAACATGATGATATGTGCCAAATATGAAAGCTGAGAACCCTGAAGATTCAGAGGAGAAGATTTTCAAAGTTGTCACTATATGTTTCTAATGAAATCTGGCTACCCCTGGGGCAGGGCCAATTTTGACCCCAGGGCCATAATTTATATAACTTTTGTAGAGGACCTGAACATGATGCTATGTGCCAAATATGAAAGCTGAGAACGCTGTAGATTCAGAGGAGAAGATTTTCAAAGTTGTCACTATATGTTTCTATTGGAATCTGGCTACCCCTGGGACGGGGCCAATTTTGACCCCAGGGCCATAATTTATATAACTTTTGTAGAGGACCTGAACATGATGCTATGTGCCAAATATGAAAGCTGAAAACCCTGTATATTCAGAGGTGAAGATTTTCAAAGTTTTCACTATATGTTTCTATTCAAAACTGGCTACCCCTGGGGCGGGCCAATTTTGACCCCAGGGGCATAATTTATATAACTTTTGTAGAGGACCTGAACATGATGCTATGTGCCAAATATGAAAGCTGAGAACCCTGTAGATTCAGAAGAAAAGATTTTCAAAGTTGTCACTATATGTTTCTATTCAAAACTGGCTACCCCTGGGGTGGGGCCAATTTTGACCCCAGGGGCATAATTTATATAACTTTTGTAGATGACCTGAACATGATGCTATGTGCCAAATATGAAAGCTGAGAACCCTGAAGATTCAGAGGAGAAGATTTTCAAAGTTGTCACTATATGTTTCTAATGAAATCTGGTTACCCCTGGGGCGGGGCCAATTTTGACCCCAGGGCCATAATTTATATAACTTTTGTAGAGGACCTGAACATGATGCTATGTGCCAAATATGAAAGCTGAGAACCCTGTAGATTCAGAGGAGAAGATTTTCAAAGTTTTACTATATATTTCAATAGAAAACAAGGCACCCCTGGGGCGGGGCCAATTTTGACCCCAGGGGCAAAATTTATAAAATTTTGTAGAGGACCTTAAGATGATGCTATGTACCAAAGATGAAAGCTGAGAACCCTGTAGATTCAGAGGAGAAGATTTTTAAAGGTTCAAATTGTTGACGCCCGACGACGCACGACGGACATCAAGTGATCACAAAAGCTCACCCTGAGCACAAAAGTGCTCTGGTGAGCTAAAAATGACAGCATGGATTTTAATTAAGATTAAATCCTATAGGAGTCATCTGAGCTGGGTCTACTTTTGTGGAAAGGCATAGACAGGTGTATTCATGGATCTCAATTCGCCATCCTGATTTCAAGGATGAGAGCCACTCTGTTGCCTTATTACGTCAAGCGAGTCACGTGACTAAAAGATTTTACACGAGATTGAAATTGCGAAATCGAGAAAATGTGAAGTCGTGATATCGAGAAATTGTGAAATCGTGAAATTTTGAAGTGAAAGCATGAAATCTTGAAATTGTGAAATCATGAAATTGTGAAATCATGAATTCTATTGTGTGAAATATTGAAGTGGAAATGTCGGTGTTTCGTACGTCACTGATTCAGCTGTTCCTTCCATCAAACTAACATGTCAAACTGAGCAAATGTGTCAATCAGCATGTTATCATACACTGAATACATAAAGGTCACTAGATTTTCTAAAGGAGAAAAAGAAACAAGCAGAGATTTTCTATCAGGTGCTGATAAACCATCTGGCCCATGGGAATGTGAGTCAAAACAGTAATATTCATTATCCTTTTTTTAATACAGCTGAGCACACAGCACCTATCATGAACAGTATATGTGAAGACGTCTGAAAGGCAGAGTTTAATCATTGATACATTAATGGCAGATCCATTGTGGCAAACTGTTGAGTACAAACACCAGAAATGACTTCAGCTTTCTTGACAATTACTTCTTTACTCAAAACAGTAACAAAGTTAGGTACCTCATTGAAATCTAAAAGCCTGCCTTTATTATACTCCTTCTGCTTCAAATCAAATACTACTTTTTGGTACAATAGGTCACCATCTATTAGCACTTTATCTAGGCTCTGTTGTGTGTCAATATCAAGCTTATATTCAGCTTAAATCAATGAACACAGAGAATTCACAGTGCATTGACTAATTCACGTGAATAGTCACTGAACAGACTTTTACCCTGATTAAATGATCCAAGTAAATTGTAAGGTCTATATACATGTATAATGAATGAAAAAGTTTAGTCATATATTATACATGTATGCATTTGTCAAAACAGCATATAATAACTTGCCTATTTTCACCTGTTTCTTGATTAAATTCTGTCTCAAGGCTCTTTGTTCGATTATTGCGGAACAGGAAGATAAGAGAACGTGTTAAGCAAATTTCACAGGTAAGATTATACCGGTTCATTTCTAATGTAAAATCACTGCAATAAAGGCACAAGACAAAATTAAGGTGAACATTGGAAAAATATAATGATGGGTCGCCGTCCTGGAATGATGTTAGATCAGCGAAAAAGGGCTATTGGGATACTGACAGTGGGTCCAGTGTATGAGATGTTGCTAGAGTGTTTAATTACTCTGAGCAGGCTATACATAGGCTGAAAGTGAGGTACCTGCAGACAGACAGCATTTCTGACCATCCACGTTCTGGAAGACCAAGGAAAACAATGGCTCGAGAAGATCATTACTTTGTGACGTCATCTAGACGTAATCGATTCTGGTCCTATCAAATGATTGCTAATCAGTTAAGAAACGCTACCCGCACACAAGTTTATGCAAAGACAGACGCCAATCGCCTACGTGCTGCTAATTTGAAAGCACAAAGGCCTTACTGATTGGAATGGTAGGAAAAGAGTTTTGAGGCGTAAAGACAAAAGCATGGATGCTGCAAACGTCATTGAAAGAGACCGTTACGGCGAACAAAGTCTTATGATTTGGGGAGGGATTTCCTACTGTGGGAAGACCAAGACTTGTAACTGTTCATGGTAGCTTGAATGCAAGGCGTTATTGTGATGAAATTGTTACACCTGTTGTGCATCCCTTCATTCAACATTGGCCAAGCAGACATTTTGCAATAGGACAACTCGCGTCCCCAGGTAACAAGACACACTAGAGCAAGGCAAAACATTCCGACACTCGACTGGCCTGCACGTTCTCCAGACATTTCCCTAACTGAACTCTTGTGGGATCAATTGGGCCAACCAATAAGAGAACACTATCATGTTCATGACGTCAGAGAACTGGAATGTGTGCTTCAAGCTGAGTGGCGTAGAATAACCCTATGTGTATAAGACATATGTGTTTGGCTATAAAACACAGGAATGGGGGACACACCAGGTATTGACGATGAAGTTCATCTGTGTGAATTTTAGAACTGGCACCTGTGGTAAAGGCCCTGTGAAATCATCCCTATGGAATCAATTATCTTAACGGCGCACGAAAAGGTAATTAAATATTAGAAACCATTAGATGTTTTTAACATGCGGATACTTCTGGAAGAAATATATACCTACAATATATCCAACTGACTAAATTTTTTATATTCAGTATACAAATAACTGGTCATGACTTGCTGTGTTATATATTGGTGTGGCTGTATAATAGTCTTGTGAGTAAAATGAGTCAAGTTTCAGAGGTAAATGTACAATCATCATCAAGTATTAAAATTATGATCTCCATTCAAACTTGGCAAAATGTGTACATATCAAAGTAATTGTCAATGCAAGTCTCTATGCAATTGTCAATACAAGTCTGATGCAAGTCTCAACACAGGTCACAAGGCAAGTCTCAACACAGGTCACAAGGCAAGTCTCAACACTAGAGTCAATATCAGCATTATGAACAGATGGCCCAGAGGGCTTAATGGGGCGGGCATCATGTACCCCCATCTGTTTTTGTGCGCCCTTTTTATCAATTTCGGTATAAGGAACAGATAGCCTAGAAGGCTCAGAGGGGTGGGCATCATATAACCCCATCTGTTTATATGCGCCTTTTTCATCAATATGGACAGATGGCTTAGACAGGTGGGCTTTGACCCTGTCTGTTTTTCTGCACTCGACATAGATGGCACACACACCTGTTCTATGTCCATATCAGATGACCCAGTCACCGAAACAGCCAATGGCACAGACCCATGCACATCTGTAGGGACGTCATCTAGGTAAAAGCAAGTTCTAATGCCATTCACTGCTCTGTCTCGGGCTGCTTTCCTTGTACTTACAGACCTCTTCCAAAATTTACCACGAGGCATAACTGTATATCTGAAAACAAGTAAAACATTTTCAGTAGTTTTGAAGGCAAGTTACAGAAGAATTGGACCAAAACTGTGACCCCACTAAGGGTGAAACGGTATCTTACAGTACACGTGTACCGCGGTTTTTTCACTTTCGGTTCCGTTTTCGGTATTTATTTCCACTTTACGGTACGTACCGAACATTTCGTAATGTCTAGGGACGAATCTGCCATAATAATATAAAAGCCGTTCTCTGATTGGTTCATTCTATAAATAATATCCAATTAGATTACGCGTTAAGTACATTACACGTAGTTTACATACATTGCTTCTCCGGAGGGAAACGAAAGTGCATATTTCGATTTGGGACCAGTTTGAAACTGTTCCCAAATTGAAAGATGCACCAACAAGCTAGTGGTCGAAAGTTTGGAAGTATTTTGGCTTTCGGGAAGGCCAGTCTGAGAGCAGAATGGCAACATGTCATGTAAGCGTTGTTTCGCAGACGTGCCGTATAAAGCACGTTGAAAGCAAACTGACTGTTGTAGAAATTACTGAAGATAGACAAGTGAGTTATTGTTATTAATCCTTAATGTGCTGGGTATTATTATATAATAGACTTAAACTCTGCTCTGAGATTTTCAATCATAGTCCATTGAAAACTGTGTGGACTAAGATAAGCTGTCTTATTAAAATGTGACATTTGAATGTGACGAATGCTCAGGGCTTACACTGTTGTATTATATTTATAGACAAACAGTGCAGTCCAAGATTAGAAAACTTCTAATCATATGATTCATATCTACACTGTTCGCAATGCTTTGTTTACTTGTTTACAGCACATTGTTGGCTATTTTAAAGTTCCAGTTGAAGAGATTATTAGATAGTGATATTTTCCATAGAAGGAGTTTGTATTTTAAGTACTATAAATCAATAGTCTATGACATGGTGTTCAGTATTACATTATTTTAGTGTTTTTCCCTTAATACACATGACTGTTTATAATTTTAAGAGATTAATCATCATTTTTGTTAGCTGTGGGAGTTACTGATTCTAGTCAAAACAAATTAATTTAAAAGGGTTTTTTCTAGGTAAACTTCTAAATTATGTTTACAAGATAAAAATTTGTGTACCGAAAATGTAACGAACCGTGGCTCATGTACCGTGTACCGAACCGAACCGTGGAGGTAGTGTACCGTTTCACCCCTAGACCCCACTGGTATGGCCAATTTTGACCAAAGAGTATACAGTAAAACGCCGCTAATGCGACCACCTAAATGAGGTATAATTCTGGTTGCAAGATGCAGATGGTAGCTTAATTCAGGACAAAAGTAATGCAGAAAGCTTCTAGAGGTTACTTTTGTTCTGCATTTAGCAGCCACCTGCTTATAAAGACATCCATGTTTATTCATTAAGTGGTCGCATTAGATGGGTTCTACTGTACTTTGAACTCTTGCTAAGGTTTCATACATCCATGCTACAAACCAAATATAAACCTTTAAGTTTTTAAACAATGTTTATTTTATTCCACAGGGAATATTAACCCGTTCCCTCATACAAACTTGTTTTCACGCATCTGCAGACAAGAGTTGACCCAGATCAGAAGGCTCCTTTATCAGGGTCTGCTGTTTGAAAATGGAATTTGATAGATCTGTTTACTTTCTGGAATGGCTACAATGGTTCACCTTTCATATTTCATTATAACTATTTTGTCCATAAATATCCAGTAGGTAATGAAATTTGTAATAAACATACAACAGGAAAAGGGTTAATAGATAAAATTATATACAAATTTAATGACAAATGACATTTTTACACCAAATGACGTTGTGACGCCAAATAAACAATTCCGTTATGTTAATTATTAACAAGAGGGCCAGAATGGCCCTGACATCGCTCACCAGACAATCGGAGGAGATTTTCAAAGATTTCACAATATGTTTCTATAGAAAACTAGTCGGCCCTGGGGTGGGGCCAATTTTAATTCAGAAAGAATAAATTAATCTATACTTATGTTCAAAATTTCAGATATTCTCATTACATCTTCATGAGTTCATATTATTATTCATATCTTATTTTTAACCCTTCCCCTATTCTGTTTATTCAAAATTTCAATACCTACTGAATATTCATGGACAAAATAGTTATAATGAAACAAAGTAGCCATTTTAGAAAGTAAAGAAACAAATTTCAAATTCCATTGACAAGCAGAGCAGACCCTGATCAGAAAGCTGCTATAGGAGCGGTCTGATTTGGGTCTGCTCTGTTTGCAAATGCAGGAAAAGGCAAATGCATGAAAAGGCATTTATATGAGGGAAAGGCTTAAGTAAACATATTATAAGTACATGTATATTGTACACAAAATGAAAATAATTTAATGCAATTTGTACTATATTATATCATAAGCAAACAGAGCAGATTGATCAGATGGCTACCACATGAGCCATCTGATCTGGGTCTACTCTGTTTGCAAAGGTGTAGAAATGCATATTTATGGAGTAAAGGGTTAATTGTTCTATTTACATGTGCATAGTTGTCAAGGGTCAGAACATGTTAAGAGTGAGACTAGAATAGCTGGGGGCCCCCCGGCAAAACCCTGGTCAGGGGTCCAGGAGGCCTTAGGGCCCCCGGCAAAACCCTGGTCAACGGTCCAGGAGGCCAAAGGCCCCCGGAAGCTCCTGAAATATTGCCTTTTTAAAGACGTGAAAAGCCTCTTCCTGACAGCTTTTTGGAGGCTTTAGAAGGGGAAATTATATAATCCAGCACTGACTTTCCTATCTTTTATTATTAAGAAAATAATACAAGAGGGCCAAGATGGCCCTTAATCGCTGACCTGATTACCATAGATTTAAGATTTTTGCTGGGTAGCCCATGGGTAGGGCCATTTGACTTAGGGACAATATTGATATTAGGGACAATATTTGAACAATGTTGATAGTGGATCATGAGCAGTGGTTCTGCAGAACAAGATTTTCAAAGATTTAGTATATTGATTTTACCAAGACAATGATTCTGACCAATGAAGATTGGGCTAAAAATGCAGGCCTCGAAAATTTCTTTAGATGTCACTCGTCCTGTAGGACGAGTGACTAGGAATTCTTACTCGTCCTCCAGAAAAGTTTCTCGTCCTACATTTTTAGGCAAACACTGTTATAATGTCAACTTACTTGAAAATAACTTTGGTTTGAGTCGTTAAATCGAAAGTAGACCAATATCACAAATTGTGGGTACACATTATGTGGACTTGCATAGATGGGGCTTTATACCATGTTCGCTACTCTTTTCTGTTAATGGTTTTCTCTTTAATCCCTCCTCTCGTCATCTCTCAGACCACCAAATAATATCGCTTTTTTGCCATTTCGGTTTGACAACCAGGCGCGAGATAAAGCGGTGTTGATATAAACATTTACCCCTCTCACCAGACTGGTTTCGGACTTTTTGAAACAGTGGCTATCGGGACGCTGTATAGATCTTGATTCGCTAACAAACTGAACTAATTTCCATTACTTTAACACAAACACTATTCTTTTTTTATTTCTTCCACGGTGTTTTCATCACCTAAAGCCTTTCACTCCATTTAATCCATTCATTTACGAAACAAAAAAAATCGACTGTTGAAAATACTGAGCCCCAGTCTGTGCAGTCAGCAAGCAACGAGCACTTGCTACAGCAGATCAAGCTTTCAGCTGACCACGAGGTTCAAATGTCAATTGTAAATGACAACTGTTTTAAACGTGAGTTTGGCTAGAATTTCAGCTCCAAATAAATTGTTTCTCCTCCAAAAAGCTACTCGTCCTGTCGGACATGTACTTCCAAATTTTTACTCGTCCTACACCACTTTCCACTCGTAATTATGAGCGGACGAGTGATATTTTCGAGGCCTGAATGCCAAATATGAAAACATGACCACCCCTGGGGCAGGGCCAATTTTTACTCCTGGACCATACTTTATATAACTTTTGTAGAGGACCTGAACATGATGCTATGTGCCAAATATGAAAGCTGAGAACCTTCCGGTTTCAGAGAAGAAGAATTTCAAAGTTTTACTATATGTTTCTATTGAAAATGCCCATCCCTGGGACGAGGCCAATTTTGACCCCTGGGGCATAATTTATATAACTTTTGTAGAGGACCTAAAGATGATGCTATGTGCCAAAGATAAAAGCTGAGAACCCTGTGGATTCAGAGGAGAAGATTTTTAAAGGTTCAAATTGTTGATGACGGACACCGCATGACGCACGCTGACGGACAACAGACAATCACAAAAGCTCACCCTGAGCACTTTGTGCTCTGGTGAGCTAAAAATTGTGTTTAGACAAATAATACACACTCATTTTAGATTGAGAAAACTATGTGGATAATTCTCAAAATGCAGAAAGCTCTTTAAGCTTTTTTTCATATCTATGCCCTGCATTAAGCTGCCAGCTATCAATATAAAGCCTAACAGTGTATCTGTTGTGAAGTTCAGTTTAATTCAAGTTAAAGTGTTCTAATAGTAATCTCTAGCCGTTCTTTCAGTCGGTACTCTAATGGTGTCTGCTTCAGAATTATTGTCTGCTTGTTTAAGTTTGTTCACACTGTTTTTAATACATATCAATCTAAAATTAACTCTCTTGTACAAACCACATATGAAGTTACATATGGGTCAGATCAGAATCCAAACTGTGTGCTAATTTCAGACAAGTCATGCTCAGCAGTATTAGGGTTTCTGTCATCTGTAATATGTTTGTCTGAAAAATTAACACTTTCAATGGCCCTCTTTTCTATAGAAACATATAGTGAAATCGTTGAAAATCTTCTCCTCTGAATCTACAGGGTTCTCAGCTTTCATATTTGGCACATGGCACCATTTTCCGGTCCTCTACAAAAGTTATATCAATTATGCCCCTGGGGTCAAAATAGGCCCCACCCCAGGGGTGGTCAGTTTTCAATAGAAACATACAGTGAAAACTTTGAAAATCTCAGATTTTATATTTGGCCCTTAGCATCATGTTTAGGTCCTCTACAAAAGTTATATAAATTGGCACTGCCCCAGAGGTTGTCAGTTTTCAATAGAAACATATCTGATTGTCTGGTGATTGTCTGGTGATTCTGGCCCTCTTGTTTTATTTTTTGCTTGTCCTTTGGATAACAGTCACTGCTTTCTTTGAATATGATTTGCCAAGATGGCAACTGGTTGATTGACTGTTAAATTATATTCAGAAGTTTCCATAACCATACCATTTTTAGCGTTCAACACAGATAGCTACATGTACTTAAAGCAGGTTTGCAATTAAACAGAAACTTGTTAAGGAGCTTTCTGTTTAATTTGAGTCTGCTTTAAGCTAAGCCTCCTACTGGAATGATCAAAATGATGATTATATTTTTTTTTTATCTGACAGTCATAGTAGCCAAACATAGATGTCTGGATTACATTTAAGTTGTCTTTGAACAATTAACCCTACAATTGCTAACTCGGCAAAATTATACTGCATTTCATTGTTTCTTTTGATAAAACAATGCTCTAACACAGTATCTGCCCATACAGATGCAATAGCCTACAACAAACTTTACCTCTGACAGGATGCTTCGGCTTATCTCCAGTGAACTCCTGATTGGCCAGTCACTAAACTCAACTATTCCCTGACGAATAGGTCACTTTTTCAGTATTGTATATGTATATATTTTCACACTTTCACATTAATAATTTGCACTGCATGTACATTATCAGTATAACGGCGTTATTTCGAATCTCGTTCTTCCGAGACACCCACCTATTCCGAGGGAATTTTGAGGTCCCGGCTCGAATTCTATCAAATTTCATTGAAAATACCTGCATTCATCCGAATAATTTGAGCATGTGTGCTGGTCCCGCGGATCATTCTGGTTCCTTTGTTTATTTCGAGCACGGTGTTTTCCCACCTTCGAGGTAATTCGCCTTATTCCAGTTTCCCATAATCCTTTGCCCATTGGGTGAGTTCCGGTTTTCGTCTTGATTACAATACGTAGAGATTGGCAAAGAAGACATCTTGCATTTTTCTTTCTGTGATCGAAATTTTTTATCATCACTGTTTAAAATGTTACTCCTTCTTTTATTTTGATAAGATCTAGATCTTTTACTCCTCCTTTTAATTTGGTAAGATCTAGATAAGATATCTTTATAACATGTATAGATCTATATACAGTCTCATGGCGTTCAACCCGTTCATTCATGTGGTATAAAATGTCTTTCTGGCTACTGTACAGTAGGGTCCGTAGCAAATCTGGTAAAATAATTTTTGAATAAATCTAGATCAAATCAAACTAAACTATATTTAGATCTAGAATTCACTTTATCTAAATTTAAATAGATCTAAATCGTTGGGATTCAATTGTGCTAAGGTATAGATCTAATTTGTCAAAATATAGTTTTCTTCTGAAAAAATTCGGGAATCTAACAAATCATAACTTCAGATAATTGGCACATAGTTTGGTATGTCTGTCTAGTTAAAGTAGAAGTATTCGTGTTACGTAATAATTGATAAGAGAGTATGTGATTGATGGCAGTTGTGTGATCACTGTCAACTTTGGAGATTGGAGACCCTTGTCCTCTGCTGAGAAAATTGGGGATTTAATGACCATCTGGCACCTTTGATATTTACTCCTTTCCTAGGTCTAGTTAGTGAATTAGCAATAATTAGACTGGGTAAATAATATCATAATAAAGTATCCAACTAATACAATTTATGTTCATGTATTCAACACAAAATTAATGGTTGTAATGTTTAAATTTTTGAATGCGGGTAAAAAGTACTGGCATTTAAAACCACTGTAGACTCAGTCTACTCTGTTTGCAAAAGTGTGAAAAAGGCCTTTACAGCTGTGGGAAATGCATTGCAATAATTTTAAAGTTATGCCATGAACTATATGTACAGTAGTTTTTCTTTTTTTAAATTCCTATCATATCACTTTCATAATTAAAACACGCTTTTCGAAAGGGGAGAACGAATTGCTAGGATGTAAGCAATGTTTTATTTGAAAAGACAAAACTGGTTTGTTCTGGGTGACTACTGTACTTATACATGGTTTACTCCCACTTCGTCTAAACTCATTTCATCTACTATATAAACTTTTAAGTTTAGACAAAACAAATCCCATTTCGTCAAAAGGGTATTTCACACCTTTTCAGATACATTTCCTCATAGTGTCTAAAGGTGCTAATTGAGTAGATACTGACACTGAATGAGGTGTGAATGTCATATAATGTACTATATAGTTTGTATTTTTATAAGGAAAAGAGCTTATCAGGCAAACACATGTTTAGGATCCAGATTATTACTGAGTCATGAAATGACCACTTTATGATGTAGATTTAAACTAAGATGTTAACATTATTTAAACAATCTCGAATTTATCAAAATTGACAGATGTGCTATGTCAATAGTGTAGATCCAGATAAAAAGAAGACCCTGTGATTGGGTCTTTATTTTGACATTATGAACTATATAATACATTTCACTAATAGTCAAATTTCAATAAATTAATACTAAAATTAGGCAAGAAAACTATTAATAATAAATATATCCCTTTGAACTTGAGGATCATATTCCTTATTAAAAATGTATGTTTTCTAAGACTTTTTCTTTGAAATTATTAGTTTGTAAGAGTACTAGGTAATTATCCCAAAATATATCCTTTTTATTGTTTAGACCAAATGGGATTTCTAAGTTTTAGACGAAATGGAAATTGGACAAGTTTATACCGTTAGACGAAATGAGAATTTGACTTTAAATTTAGACTAAATGGGTTTAGACGAAGTGGGAGGACCCTAAGGGTCATCTTTTTATCTGGACAAATCTCACAAATCTAAGTCCCTGTGCTGTCTGTCTCTGTGTGGGTGTTTTTTTTTGTTGTTTTCGTTTTGTTTTGGTTTTTTGTTGGGGGGTTTTTTGGAAGGGGGGGGAGGGGGGGGCTATCGTCGAAACTGAAAATACCTCGATATCACTACAGATTGTACATGTGTGGACTAATCTTTTCTTCAATCTGTAAATATTTGTAACAATTTTACATATATTCTATGGAAATATGAGTGTACAGAATCTACTGATCACGAAATTGAAATTTACATCACCCACTATTTACACTTCAAGTTCAATACATAACTGCTCTATATTTATCGATGGGGAAACCCAAAACATATTTGACTGAAATTTGTTCCACTGTACGCATTTGCTTACATGAGTATAATAAGGTGAGTTAGTTTGTATTTATAATTACATAAATATTTGTACAATAATCTTTATCCAATTTCAATCAGCAATCGTCGCATATTTTCATTTCGAGAAACTAAACCGGAACTCACCTAGCCGCGATGATTATGGGTTACTGGAACTTCGTAACCTTTTGAAAGATCCGTCTTTGGGGCATTTGATCTTCAAAATGTGTGAAAACGCATTCACTTAGAGTAAAATTTGGTAAGTTAAAAGCTGATACAATAACTCACCAGAACTGCCGTGACTGGCCGAATGCTATCTCCAGGGATCCTATTAGTAAGTGACCGGAGTGAGGGACGGTTGTTGATGATTCCCCTTAGTCTCCGGTTGGCGCATGCGCCTGGGCGATAGACATTCGCCCCAGACGGAACGAGGCCAGCCATAGTAAAACCTAGTTTTACTACACCCTGAATGTAGACTTTGCTTTGGAGTAAATAATAATGAGAATTTAGTCCAAAAAACAAAGAATCACTTTGCACATGTTCTCAAACGTGTAGTGATTTTTCGGTTAATGCCATCCGTTCTTCGAGCACCGCGATAATCCGAGGTGTTTGCAATATTTCCGGTGGTCCTCGAAATATCGCCAATATACTGTATATATTTTCACACTTTCACCACAACAATAATAAATTCAACAATTGTAAAATTCATTGTTTAATGTCTTTGTTTTCATAGGAAAAATAACCTAGAAAAGAAACAAGAGGGACATGAGGCCCTGAAGCGCTCACCCGAGATATTTCCCCCCCCCCCCCCCCATGGGGCCATTTTTTACCGAGAAGTCATCATTTGTACAACCTTGGTAGAGTACCATAAGATAAAGCTGCATGCCATTAAACAAAGGTGTAAGTCTTATGGTTTCAGAGAAAAATAATATTTATATTTTTCCCCATGAAAAACTGATAAGCCCCAGGGAAGTGCCAAATTTCGCCCAGAGGTCGGTGTCGTAAGTTGAACAGTCTTGGCAGAGGACCACAAGGCAAAGCTGAATACCAAATATGGAAGGTATGGGTCTTATGGTTTCAGGGACTAAGATGTTTTAAGGTTTTTAATTCTTTATTAAGTCTATGAAAAATTAATATGCCCCTGGGTGGGGCGATTTTTTACCAACGGGCAAAGGGTCATAATTTGTCCAATCTTGGTAGAGGACTACATGTACATATGGTTAAGCTGCATGTTAACTACTAAAGGTATTGGCCTTATGGTTTCAGAAAATAAGATCTTTAAAGGTTTCCCTATACAAGTCTATGTAAAACTGATAAACCCCAGGGTGGGGCAATTTTGGCCTGGGGGTCATAATTTGAACAATCTTGGTAGAGGACTATCAAATAATGATATATGGTCTGGGAATTTTAGAATCGGAGAAGAAGATTTTGAAGATTTTCCTATGTAAAACTGAGAAGCCCTGGGGCGGGGCCATTTCCGAACCAGGGGTCATAATTTGAACAATCTTTGTAGAAGACCATTAGATCATGCTACATACCAAATATCAAAGTTCTAGGCCTTACAGTTTCAGAGAAGAAGATTTTTAAAAAAAAATCTTATAAAACAAGAGGGCCAGAATGGCCCTGAAGCGCTCACCAGACAATAAGAGGAGAAGATTTTCAAAGTTTTCACTATATGTTTCTATTGAAAGCAAACTACTCCTGGGGCAGGGCCAATTTTGACCACAGGGGCATAATTTATATAACATTTGTAGAGGGCCTGAACATGAAGCTATGTGCCAAATATGAAAGTTATGAACCTTCCAGTTTCAGAAGATTTTCAATGTTTTTACTATATATTTCTATTGAAAACTGACCACCCCTCGGGTGTGGCCAATTTTAATCCCAGGGGCATAATTTAAACAAGGCCATACAAAGTTCTGACTAAAGCTGATCAACTATTCTTCTGAACGGGTATGTGTACCCTAGCATTCCAAACTGATTTTTTGCATTTGAATATTATTATAAATTATTACATAATAATTGCATATTCATAAGTTTAACTTAATAGTTTCAAGTAATACAATTTCATGTTAAAAAATATTTCATAATTTATTTGAAATCTTTAATTTGGCATTCTGGAGTCCTTACATGATTTACCCTTCTTCTGAACTGCAGGGCAGGTTATAATAATATCATAATGCCAATCACTATTATTAATTAACCCTTCCCTCATATAAATGTGTTTTCACACATTTGAAAACAGAGTAGACCCAGATCAGACGCCTCCTATAGGAGCCATCTGATCAGGGCCTGCTCTGTTTGTTAATGGAATTTTATACATCTGTTCCTTAAGTTTCTAAAATGGCTACAATGTTCCACCTACTATATTTCATTATATCTATTTTGTAGATGAATATTCAGTAGGTTGTGAAATTTGGAGAAAAAAAATGGCTACAATGTTCCACCTTCCATACTTCATTTTAACTATTTTGTTCATGAATATGCAGTAGGCATTCAAATTAATAATAAACATAGAACAGGCAAAGGGTTAAGACAGAGAGCTCCAGCACTAGATACAGGTGCACTTAAAATAGCCACTGGTCATCTCTCTCTACTGCTTGACTGGATGACCTATTTATGAGCAAAGAGAAGATGCTTAAAAACGCAGTCAGCTATAAGTTAGCTAGAAAACTGTCCACCCTGGGGTGTAGCCAATTTTGACCACAGGAGCATAATTTATATAACTTTTGTAGAGGACCTGAACATGATGCTATGTGCCAAATATGAAAGCTGAGAACCTTCCAGTTTCAGAGGAGATGATATTCAAAGTTTTCACTATATGTTTCTATAGAAAACAATGCACCCCTGGGGCAGGGCCAATTTTGACCCCAGGGACATAATTTATATAACTTTTGTAGAGGACCTACAGATGATGCTATGTGCCAAAGATGAAAGCTGAGACCCCTGTAGATTCAGAGGAGAAGAATTTTAAAGGTTCAAATTGTTGACGACGAACGACGCACGCCGACGGATGACGGACATCAGGCGATCACAAAAGCTCACCCTGAGCACTTTGTGCTCTGGTGAGCTAAAAACTGAATAGCCCCGGAGTGGGGTCATTTTTTGGTCTGGAGGTCATCATATTAACAATATTTGCAGAGGACCATTAGATGATGTTACATACCAAATATCAAAGCTCTTCAAAGTTTCAGAAGAAGATTTTTAAAGAATTTCCTATGAAAAACTGATATGCCCCGGGGCAGGGCTATTTTTGGTCCGGGGTCATAATTTGAAAATCTTTGTAGAGGACCATTAGTCCATAATACATACCAAACATCAAAGGTCTAGGCCTTACAGGTTCAGAGAATTTTTTTTAAAGATTTTCCAATGAAAAACTGATAAGCCCCCGGGAGGGGCCATTTTTGGTCTGGGAGTCATAACGATTTTGAATTTAGATAATCCTTATTTTGATACTATGGTTTCTTCAATTTACCCAAAAGAACTGTCTTTAAACAAAGCTAATCAATCTGACATTAATGCTTCATTTTTAGATTTGAATCTTTCAATTACAAATGATAAAGTTTCGTCCAAAGTATACGATAAAAGAGAAGATTTTAATTTTAAAATTGTTAATTATCCTTTTCTAGATGGGGATGTGCCACGTTCTACATCTTATGGGGTTTATATTTCTCAACTTATTAGGTTTGCCCGAGCCTGTTCTTTGCTTGAAGATTTTAACAGACGTAATTTAGTTATAACTGATAAACTTCTTAAGCAAGGTTACAGATATCACAAACTTCGGAAAACTTTTTCTAAATTTTATTATCGAAATTTACCTCTCATTAGTAAATATTATTGCAATCTACGGACGTTACTGCGACAAGGCATTTCTCAACCAGAATTTTATGGGGATGTTATCTACAAACTTAGGAAAATTCGGGGTCATATCCATTTTCATGATTTGTTTATAAAACGCATTAAAACATTTAAAAAGAAAGGTTATGATCCTATTATATTGCAACGCACTGCATGTTTGGTTATCGACCCTTTTACAGTCGGTAGCTACGCTTCCCTCTTTGCTTGCGCGATGACAGGCCGAGGGTAGTACTCTATGATGGTATACTCTTAAACTTGGATACAGGATGAGCTTACCAGACTCATGTATTACTTTTTCCCTGTCGTGCCCTTAACGGCTTACCTGCAGGTGCTCTGACTTCAGCAAAGTCATTGAGTACATATTTGACGGATTGTCACAGTTATTATGCTATGTTTTACATGTTGTCCTGTGTTCACCGTCGTCTATGTTGTGGGTAAGTCCAGCGGGGATACCTTTATTTACAATATTTGTAAAGCTAGGGTGACTTTGAGAGAAGTGTGAGGTTAGGACGTCCGTAAACCGGTTTAAACCCCCAGTGGTGTTTTTGCTGCTGACCGTGCCAAGGCGGTACTCTCTTTGTCACCCTTCCTTTTGTTTGCCTTGCGTCTTTGTGCTTGTGATTTGTTCATGTTGTGGAACGTTTGTCCCTGGTTCTTGTGTCTCTTTTGGTGTTTTCTGTGTTCATTTCGTGTGTGTGTTTGTGTGCGTTTGGGTGTGTGGTTGTGTGTGTGTGTGTCATGCTGTCTATCGGTGTTTTGGTGGTGGTTGCGTCTTGCATGTGGCTTTGCCTGCTTGACTTTACTACTTTTCCATTGAACAATATTTCATTCTCCTAACCACTGATGCTTCTAACATAATCTGGTTAAAATCGGGCAGCGGTTTCAGAGGAGATCTCGTTTGAAAATGTGGACAGACGCCTGACAGATCGCGGTCACAATAGCTCATCCTGAGCCAATGCTCTGGTGAGCTAATAAACTGACAAGAAACTAGGCAATAATTATGATTAATATAATACTATAATTAATAAGCTTAGTTAGTAGACCTATGACATTCTAAAATGAATGAATGAATGAATGTCATGATGTTTTATGGCCTATTCACTCATATGTTTCTATTGAAAACTTCACACCCCTGGGGTGGGGCCAATTTTGACTCCAGAGGCATAATTTATAAAAAAAAATTGTAGAGGACCTATAGGTGATGCTATGTGCCAAAGATGAAAGCTGAGAACCCTGTAGATTCAGAAGAGAAGATTTTTAAAGGTCCAAATTGTTGATGACGAACGAGGCACGATGACGGACATCAGGCGATCACAAAAGCTCACCCTGAGCACTTTGTGCTCTGGTGAGCTAAAAAGTAATCTAATTTAGTTTTTGAAACAATGTTACCTATGGTGTCTTATATGTACATATATAAGTGGGTACCCGTTGTTAATTGAAGCTCAGGTACCCTGGTCCAAAATTGCTACCCATCCATGCCCCAACACCAGTCCTGTGCAATCCAAATGAACCCTGGCAGGGAGTGCATCCTAGCTTGGGCCTGTAGGTCCTCGCCAACTCATTTACACTCCAATGGAAAACTCCCAAAAATCAATTTCTAATAATGACTGGGCGGTATTTCTACATTTTGCTGAACATATCAGTGTCACGATCGAATCACCAAATCGGATTATCCGACAGGATCTTAATCAAATCAGACCACTTTAAGAAAAAAAGAAATGTATTTCTAAAAGCATTTTCTTATATTTGCATTGATATGTTACCGGTGCATGTATCTGTCAGATAGAGAAAAACAGAAGATTTGGAACTATCACAGGGTTGGATCACCGTTTATTGTGTGTGACGTAATCGCGATTCGGCCTAAATAATGGTTCGTAATCAAGGCATGAAATCAAAACAAAATTTCATTATTGTAGAAATGGGATTTTCATTGTGATAACAAACAATGAGCAATAATAAACATACACATATATAGCTAAATGGCCCACAAAATATCAAGCAATATATACATAGAACATGTTAGGAATAAATAGCTTTAACTGTCATGTTTGGGTCGCCTGCGAAGCATTGCAGACACAGGGATCACTTTGTCCGTCATCATTGTTATCGTCATACTTTTTGTCCGGCCTGTATCTCCTATTCTACTGATACCATTGAATTCAAACTTAAGACATAGAACAGGCTTGATGAGAGGAAGTGTCATGCACAGGATCCATAACTCTAGCTTTGAACAGTATTTGTGGAGTAATTCCCCTTTTTTCATTTTTTTTGTCTGGCCAATATTAGTCCTGTTCTACTGATGCCATTGAATTCAAACTTCAAACATGGAACAGGCCTGGTGAAAGAAAGTGTCATGCACAAGGTCCACAACTCTAGCTTCAGTATTTTTGGAGTTGTTGCCCTTTTTTTCATTTTTTTTGTCTGGCCAATAAGTCCTGTTCTACTGATGCCAATGAATTCAAGCATCACACATGGAACAGGGTTGATGAGAGGGAATATCATGCATATGTTCCATAACTCTAACATCAGTATTTTTGGAGTAATTCCCCTTTTTCTTTTCTTTTTTGTCCAGCTAATATGTCCTGTTCCACTGACGCCATTGACTTTAAACTTCACATATGGAACAGACCTGGTGAGAGGAAGTGTAATACACAAGGTCCATAGCTCTACCTTCAATCTATTTGAGTTATTGCCCTTTTCATATTTCCTGACTCTGTCTATAAATTCTCTACTACTGATTTGGTTGAATTGAAATGTCACATATGGAACAAGCATGATGAGAGAAAGCATTGTGTAGCCAGGTAGAGATTATGGTGAAATAAGTTGATAGGCTTTACTGTGTGGCTTGGTAGCTCAGTCAGTAGAGTGTTGGCATGGTAAGCCAGAGACCCTTGGTTAGAGTCCCAACCGAGTCACAACTTTTTCACCATGTTACATTTGGCGCCCAAAGTAAATAACCCACTGGGTGATTTATATGTAGATAATATGGACATTATATGAAGGTAATTTTTAAGAATAAGAAACTTGTGGAGTGTTCTTTGAGTAAGAATTTGCAGGGCTGGAAAAATCCTAAAACTTTTACTCGTCCTGCCATCTGCTTTTGTCTTATTTTACTTAAATTCTACTTGTCCTGCAAGAAAGTTACTTATCATGGCGAGCGGAGGAGTGGAATTTTCCAGGCCTGATTCGGGATGAATTCTTGTGTAGAGGGGGTGTGTGTAACAGGGTAAAGATTGTGGTGAAATAGTTGATAGGCTTTACTGTGTGGCTTGGTAGCTCAGTCTGTAGAGTGTTGGCATGGTAAGCCAGAGGCCCTGGGTTCGAGTCACAACTTTTTCATCATGTTACAATTGTGCACAATAACCCTGACATCAATACAGTAAAACCCCTCTAAACCAGATAGGGTTGGGGACACTTTAATATTCTGAATTAGAGGGGTGTCAAGTTTGGATGGGACTTCTATTTCCAACCCTTTGGTAAGTTACTAAGGTCACTAAATTGGTGGGAAGAGGGTCAGAATGCAGGCAGGCGACACATGTATTCTGAGGAACACCAGTTTCTAGCTATATGTATACATACAAACCAAATAAATGAGCAATAATTCCCATGACATGCATATGTCTACACACTCCAACAAATGCACTCTTAGATAATTCATGTGTGGTCTAGCAGTGACTGATTATATTTTAAATCGACCAAGATCAAAAGGGATTGGGTCTGAAAAAAGGGACCAGAAAATTCACCCTGTTAATAACATGTATAATCTGTCTTTCATTTACAAGGGCCTAGTGCCCATTACGCACATGCGTATAAAAATATTTCAAAGCAAAAAATTTCAAGAAGCCTTTTTTTGCTTACATTCTATTTACAATGTATTTTGGAATTCAAGTAATAAAATTATTAGCTTAACAGAATCTAGACCATCTATATGGAAAGCAAAAATTTAATGTTCATGGCGCGTCATAATAGAAACGCTTTAGTCATATTTATGACATAATAAATCAATAATTGTCACGTAAACAGTCTCATCATGCTGTAAATTTACGTCACCATCTTGCACTCGTCATCAAACAGCAATGCTTTAATTGACAGCATATTTTATATTTTACTCAGTATAAATTTTGTCTTTAGAAGTTCCTACACTTACACTACTGGCTCAAATTCCAGAACATTTAACCAAGTGGGCATCTATTCGCATAAAGTTAAACAGCGGTGAGCCTAGATCTTACTGTAAGTTACATGTAGTTTTCAATTGTACACTATTAGACTTGTCAGTGTTTTGTTTAACTTCGGGTCTTTACTTCAAAGATCTACCCTTGCTTTCTGTTTCATTTAGATTGAGTTTTAACCCTTCGCTTGCTGAATTTAAAATTACTTTTCTCCTTCTTTACCCATGCCCTATTGTATAATTACATGTATATTCACTGTGTACACATATTTCGCTGTGCAATCACTGCTGTGGAGTGCACTGGTTGCATAATTAACTTGTAAATAATGCAGACCCTGATGAGACAGCTCCTGCAGGAACTGTCTCATCTGGGTCTTCACTATTTACAGGTATGTATATTGATGTGAATAGCAAGCGAAGGGTTAATAAGATCTAGCAATACTTAGATCCAACAGATCCAGATTAAGATATGTTTAAAAGTAATATAACTGTAGATCAACGCTTACAGTGAAGATCAATTGATGTAGAAATTGAAACGTCTATAGTATTAGATCTGTATGCAACCATTTTGAAAAACCTAGATCTAATGATCTAGATCCAGATAGATCTAGTCGTTGTTATCTCAGGATTGGCAATGAAAAGAAACATTCGCCAAATACTAGGACAAGCCACTCTTATCAAAGTCTTGAAAAATTATACCTCTCAGACTGAGACGAAAGTGATAAAATATTCAATGGAAACATGAATAAATCGAAGTTCCTCTGAGACGATGAAATCGTCAACATGTGACGCTTTTCAAAGCAAAATTTCAGTCACTCACGCCTCTTCTTCTTGTGCTTCTGAAAGAGTTTCAGGATCTCTTGGGGCACATTTTCTAGATATAGGAACTCCAGATATCAAAAGTAGGCTTAGGATGTCAGATTCCTAGACAGGGACGGTTCTCTGTACTTAATTAGTACACGATTTGAACTACTGAGTGGTTGGGTCGTGTCTTTATAGCTCCTCACCGCCTGACAAGACCGCCTGGGAGATCCAAACAGTTAATTTACACACTATTAAGTATTATCCAAACATCATTATGAAAGATTCTTTATTGAAGGTTACAAATTTGTGATGATGATGAGGTTGTATTACGCATCCAAAGTGAAACTAGGCACTTACATATTCATTTCCGAAACATCATCCTGAACTTCCAAATAAAATATGTTAACAAGACTTTCTTCAAAATAGATCTAATTTACCCAAGACATGCCATAGCCCACCATTTGACATCTAAATTTCTCAATCTTTCCCGGGGGACATGTTGACAAGACTTTGTTCAAAATATATTATCTTATAAATCTAATTCTTGAAAAAAAAAAAAAAGTTTAATTGCAAGTTATTACCATGAAAAATTATTGTCCAAGACATGCCACGGTCCACAATTTGACATCTAAATTTCCATACCCCCTCCAACGCTCTACCCGGCTCTGCACTTCGTGCCTCGGTTTCTAGACGACTCGGCACCAAACAAATCGGCCCAAGACGATTCGGCACCATGGTCAACTCAGCCCCTCCCAAACTTTTACCCTAGACAATTCAGCACCTATTTATTTTCATTAATTTTTGTTATCAAATTTACATTTTCCCTGTCAATCAATCAATAACATGAACTTATAAGGTAGATCCAGATCATTATTATAAATTGTTATTATCGTATATTGAATTGATTAAATCTATACCCGGTAAATTTTGGTTCGATGAAGAGATGCTAAATACATGTACTTTCAATCCCGATCATCCAATTTCAAACTTCCAATTTCAATTTCCAGATCATTATTATGAATTATTGGTACAGAACGATGGTTTGGATCCCTTTTGCTGTACGTTCAAATTTATTTTATGTTCGGCGCATAATATTTAATATTATTTAACCACTTGCCTGCTATGGGTGGATTTAGTCACCAAGGACGATTACCTTTAAAAAGTTGTAAACAGTTTGAATTCTGATGAGACTCGGAGAAACTCGGTGTCTTATTGATCCGAAAATAAAGTTTTAAAATTGCGGCAGAAATATAGCAGACGACAAAATGTACCAGACAAAAAAATACTTAAATAACGAGAAGGTAAACAGTTGGGGTCCCGACCAATCAATTGGTAATTGGATTATGTGAAAATGAATTTGCGGCATAACATCAAAGTGGGTGTACAGGTGTTAAATAACCATCCACTAGAACAATTAGACCAGAATTATCACATTATGTTTATTGGAGGCTAAAGTTGAACGTGAAAATGGTAAGTAACATAATTGGCAATTAATTTAATAAATTATCTTTCTTTCAAATATGTCGGTCAGTTCAAAAGCGCTGATTGATTCAGAGACATATACATGCATGTACGTATATGTCTCTGATTGATTTAACACAATTTTAAATGATAGGGTCCAATGATCTGATTAGATTAATGGTTTTGCATTGACTGATATCGACACGTGCCAATTAATCAGTTTATATTTTGTGTTACGTGCATCATACGGTTTTTGTAAATGTTCAGTACCTGAATCTATATAAAAATTGAATCTATATAGTGAAGCTAATAGTCAAAATGTTAAAAAAGGTTTATGTAGTTAATATGATTTTCAATTCACCTTTTAACTGATACCGATACATGCCAATTTATCCCACCCTTTCCCACATACAGAAGTCTTTTAACGCCTCTGCGAACAGAGTAGACCCAGATCAGGCAGCTTCCGTAGAACCTGGATCTACTGTTTGCTTCCACATTTTGGCTTGAAAACGATTGCATGCTTTATTTTTCGTTTACTTGTGTATCTGTCTTGCAATTTATATGTGTATACATATAACGAGCAATAGGATTGGAGCCACATCATTCATTGATTTAATTGGTCACCAGTGAGCGATCTGGATCCAACCTGATTTAAAAGTACATGTATATGTGTATTCTTTATTTTCTTTTAAATAAATATGTTTATGCATATGTGTACTTGTTCCTCGTGTATAGTTTCGGCAAGGTTAAAAAAGATCGGAACCAGATCAGACATACCTTTATCTGGGTCGAATGTAGGACGTTTCGGCCAGCGGATGTTTCGGCCTAGGATGTTTTGGCCTAGGATGTTTCGGCCTGGACGTTTTGGCCAGCTATTTTTTCGAAGTAGGACGTGCTACTATAGCTTTAAGTAACAATGTTAAAATTATAACTAGTACATATTTGCTGTTCTATCAATCATCCTTTTTATTTCTGATTTGGGATGGAGGGATATGTATCTGCAACATTTTCAACACTTGGTATCTATTCAAGTGTTTCAAGTGTTGCATATAACATTATGAAATCAAACTTTGGGGCTCATGAAAGCAGGATCCATGTCCTGAGCCCTGGGTGCATCTGTTAATTAACTATTTAAGTATTTACTAGTCTCATCAACAAGCTGTAAGACAGCATGCTGATTTTGTGACGGTTGCCGTCTTACAGTCTCATGGCTTCAAATACGGGGTGGAAAACGTTAATTTTCTAATTTATAATCTGGCCATATTGGACCTAATTTTCAATGTAAATCTGCACTTTTGTGGCAATTACGTCATTCAAACAACAACTGACCTCAGATATGCTCATAAACCCACACTCTTTTTGTCGAGCGATGCGTGTGTATACACACCAGTGCAATATATTATAGGGGTTACTGTAAGCGCTACGAGAAAACAGATTACGTGGATTAAAAGCTACCACAAACTCTCTTCGGAAATTCTCTAGTCAGGTACATACATTTATTTTGCCATAATTATCATTTCAATAGCATATGAGCACAAAAAAGTATGGTTTGAACAGGTTGGAATTACCGATACAGTTCTAATGTAATATAGGGGCCGAATCGTCTAGGACCGAGTTGTCCAGGGGCCGAATTGTCTAGGGGCCGAGTATGTTTGGCGCCGAATCGTCTAGAAATCCATGCCTCATTTCAAGCCCTGGGCCCCTGGCTACGCCAATGATTTATTATCATTATTGACAGCGTCTTACCTTGGAATCAAATGTAGCATACGTTTCATTTGAATTTGAATTTTCATCAGAATCGTCGTCAATGATCATAACATCATCATCGCTCAAATGACTTTGTGTAGTTGATGCCATTTTACTAACAGGGAAGGGTACACCTATTTGTCACATTTATGCATCCCTTGTTTTAAAAGAAAAACAACAAATGAAATCGATCTTTATTAACCCCAATCTTACTTTCTTCTAAAACACTATTTCCGTTTGAAACGCTCAAGAAAAAAAATCAACGTAATATTGAAATTCGTGGGGAAAAAACAACACCCAACCAATGTCTAATAGTGGTATTAGTGTTCTAATACCATATATGACAGGCATCGGCTAAAACAAGGACTTATCGATGTCTCAGGACTAAGCTTCGATGCGGCTGTCTCTTTTAATGATCTGCATTAGTCATATGTACCATTTATTATATATCCTAACTATTTACCTTCAAGGCATTTCAAAAGGAATGTTGGCCCATTAACCCCATGCTGTGTATTTTGGGAGTTGACTGTCAGGAATCTGATACACAAACTGATAAGGCGGGCTACCATCACAGAGGATCAAGTATTGATTAAATATGCTAAACTTTGGATAAAAGAAGCTTTATTTAACGTCGGTTGTAACAATAAAATAACATTAGCATATAGCTATTTGCCGACATTTAAATAAAAACATTAACATATCAAAAAGTAAAAACAAAGAGAAGGATACCTGTAAAAAGGAAAGTTCTGTAAGAGAAAAAACATATATTTTATAAGTCAGCTACAACTAAAACATAAAACTTTACTTATAAGCTGTTGTTTGACACAGACAAAAACCTAAAAAGTAAGTGAGTACATCTATAATGCAGAAGAAAACTTAAGGGTAAGACGTGTGCATATATAAGGTTATGTAGTAAAAAAAATTTTAGAGGAGCTACGATCGAGGATCTAAAAAGGTTGACAACCATATTAAAAAAAAGAAAAAGTGAAACACACTGAAAAGGCACATGCTCTAAGAAATACAAATGAAAGCGGAAATGGGGCACAAGCATAACAAACATATATATAAATACAGACAGCAGAAAAGCTAAACCAAATAAGCATTATAAACAAATGCACATGACATCACAAAATGCAAGCAAAGGAGAGATCTGTTTTGATAAAAGCTTACTGAGAGCTTAAAAGTGCAGACTGGATAAGTCTTCCTCCAAAGATGAAAGGAAACAGAAACTATATTTACAGGCTGTTTTGTTTTAAAGTGTTATTGTTTTATGCTGCTATAGTCGGCAAATAGCTTCTGATCTAGCTAATACTATTTGTTGTAAACCCGACTGAAAATAAAGCTTCTTGTATCTTGTGAAAAGGCATTTATATAAAAGGAAAAGGTTAAAATTGTGTTGTACATGACAACGGACACGGCACTATTACAATAGTTTACACTGAGCACTTTGTGCGTATAGGCGAGATAATTCCTAAATAAATCAATAAGAACGCCAGGTGGAAGTCCTAACGTTCACAGTTCTTGAAAGTTTAAATTCAGAAAACAAAACAACTGGAGATTGAAAATAAATTCGAAGGATCAAATTCGAGGGCTTGGTGCAAAACTATTCTAACTCCTTCACAAAGTGAAGGAGTAAGAATAGTTTTGCACCAAGCCCTCGATTAATGATAAAGGAAACAGTCTAGAGAAGCGATAGACTTGCTACACCCTGATTTGCTGAACTATGAAGTATGCGGCTGAGAAATGGTATGTCAAAAACTTAAGCATATAGTGCATGCCTGATCCATAGTGACAAATGCCTGTAAGTAATGATAGACAGATATAATGTATGTTCCGTTGCCGAGGTTAGAAGAAAACGGGTCGATTTTAGTCTGAAAACATGATTCGTCGCATACCTTAGAAACGTTTTGTATTTCAAATATCAAACTTGGACAGTGAAAAACGTAAGGCGTGTATCTAATGTTTGGTAGACAATTTCTGACTTTGCGGGAACTATCTATTATCTTTACTAATTAGAATGCCATATTCAATATGTATGCCATATTCAATATTTACGTGAGACAGGGTAACATTGGCTTGCATGCTGTTGGAATAGATCACGACTGGCATGGATTTGAATGTTATGAAAATATTCTTTAGTACATGTAATGCAATGCAGTCATAATTCTGTCCGGATTGTACGCTAAATGACAGAATAACAATTTCTTTATACAGCCGTTGCAGATAAACACGACAGATTTATAAATAACTAGTGTGTTTGTAATACATGTTGTAAAAGATCGAAATTGAGCGAGGGAAATAAAAAAAAACTCAGATTAGGCCTAAATCAATTTTTTTTATTGATTTTAAGTAGATCTAGATCTAAACTATTACTAAAAAATGTTTGGGCAATTTTAATGTGTGTTTTGTTTGTTGTTGTTGTTTTTTGTTGTTGTTGTTTGTTTGTTTGTTTTTTGTTTTTGTTTTTTGGTTTTTTTTGTGTGGTTTTTTTTTTTTTTTGGGGGGGGGGGGCTATGCCGGCCCGGTCCGCCCCTTTAAATCCGCGCCTGCAGACAACATGCCACAGAAAGATTACCCCGGCCGTGCACTCTGACCCATTCCGTTGTTGCCAGCAGGTATGCGTGGACATAATTCACGGAATCCTGGTACTGGTACAGAGAGCGTCAGTGCAAAACTTGAACTCAATATGGAGACTATCAACAAATCGGCCATCCTACAAATAATACGAAATGTACTTACGGAAAAAACTTAATATACACACATGTACAATCATTAAATTCAAACATGTGCAAATCTACATGTAGATTGTGAGTCCAGCCGTTGGTTAGCACAGAAACAAAACTCCACTAATTGAATGGGGATTGCGTATACTACAAGAACTTTAGACGTTTTTAAGAACTTTATCTATTCACTTGAAGGTACGGCTAAATATATAACAGCAAACTGCAATCAAAAGCTGTTTATAGTATATATATTCTCGAGACGTGACGGCTAAATTAAGGTACATGTATAACAACAAAATGAAACCTAGTTTTTGGTCTTACTTTTCTTTGACACATAAAACACACAATACGGCCTAATTATTAGAACAGAACATCACATATATCGTATGTAAAATTATTTGTCCGTGATTTCTTTTTTCTATTTTACATATAATATATGTACAGTCGCGCTTGAACAAACTATTCAGCCGTAGTTTGTAAGTAGTGCAGCTCGAACCCCGTAGCGATGTCCAAGAGTGGAGTATAACACAAATGTACCCATGGTACAGGTACAGTAAACTCTCTCTCTAGACCAGGCGTTCAATTTAGTAATAAAATCGGTCAAGGAGACATTCTTCAGCTTAATGCAGGGTGAAAGTCATGCAGAAAGCTACTCTAGGAGATTCTTGCATGACTTTCACCATGCAATAAGCAGCCACCTGCCTAACAGTATCTTAATTCGTCTCTCATAATTCCGGTTTAGAGGGGTTTTACTATAAATGTACAAAGTTCCTTTTGTGTTGTGTTAAGTTTACCATTGTACAAGTAATCTAATTCATTGTCATATTTGGTCAAGATCATGCTTATTTCGCTACACGCGATGTTTTCTTTGGGGCATATTCTTTTTCTGTACACCCGATCAGTCAGCCAGTATTATGCTTTGGTTGGTGTCAGTTTACATATTGTAAACGAACGAAAAACAAGAATTGTATATATTTACTTCTTTGTAATACTATAAAATAACCAAATCATAAAAAATATTTTGTCAGGATTTACCCTAATCTGATTGGATAACGGATAACATAAGCGACACGGGGCATTGTAGATTAAGAGCTGGTTTCAATGTTATAAAACTTCTTAGTCTGAGTCTGGGTTCATGTTCAACTATTAGATTGGTCAGATCTGAGTCTGTGTTCATGTTCAACTATTTGATTGGTCAGATTTTGCGCTTGTTCCAAACATGGCCTATCGCTACTTGAAAATGAACCCAGACTAAGCAGACAACAACAACAAACAAACACACAAACAACATTTAACCTCCGGTCCAAGGGCGGGGGTGTCTTATATGGGTGTATTTCAAACACCGGGCCATGGTCAGCCTGGATTAGTTTTGTTACATGCAATGTATGTGGAGCTTAGTCACTTGTAGTTTTGTAAAGCTTCATTTTACAAGCAGTCCTGTCAGGTCTTCCCACTATTTTAACAACCCTCTAGTGCCATAAGGGAACATGCGTCGTTCGTCCTATCGCTACCCCACCGATAGCCCGTGCACTGTGGAATATGCTGAGGAAGCGATTAGGTCTAAGGGAAATATAAACTTACCAAAAGGTTAATTACGGTAAACCCCCGATAGTTCGAACACTAAAACAAGTATTATTATCGGCCTTTAAGACAGATGGTTGCTTAACCATTCTCTTGCTGAATTTTAAAATACATTTCTCCTTCTTTACCCATGCCCTGTTGTATAATTACATATATCTTCACTGTGCACAAGTATTTCGCTGTGCAATAACTGCTGTGGAGTGCACTGGTTGCACAATCAATTTGTAAATAGTGCAGACCCTGATGAGACAGCTCCTGCGGGAGCGGTCTAATCTGGGTCTTCACTATTTACAGGTAAGTATATTAACGTGAATAGCAAGCGAAGGGTTAATGCAGGGTGAAAGTCATGCAGAAAGTTTCTCTAGGAGCTGTCTGCATGACTTTCACCCTGCATTAAGCATCCGTCTGCCTATTAGTATAAAGTTCTCAATACTTCATTACTAAATCTTCGAACTATCGAGTTTAGACTGTGTACTTGTTTCTATATGTTATTGATTGGATCAGATTGTGCTCATCATTTATGTACACCTAGGTGTACTGAGACGTCGTATGCCAAAAAATAATCAAGCACATTTTATCTGATACTTCTTCAAATCTGCACCAATTACAGAAAAAATGCACATAATAAAAATTGGAAAATGTAGAATGTTGAAAAAATTACCGTTCTTGTTGGGCTGCGAAAGCAGCCCAATCTCACACGACTTTGAATTTTGGCCATGCGTTTCTGCGTTCCTGTGTTTCTATAAAAGCCAATCTTTTTTAATAACTATTGTTTACTGTGAGACAAGTTTTTAATTATATATATATATATATATTCATTTAATTTATTTATTTTGATTCATATATTTTTCTCAGTGGGGGGGCACATATTTTTGTCGGGGTTATTTCTTTCTTTTCTGCCATGACCCAGCTTCAGTGAAATGCTAGTGAATTAGGTATAACTTATTAAAATCACAGTTCCAATCATAGCCGTCAGCGTGGTCTAAGGTTTATAATGATGGCTTAAGAAATGTGAGGTTGTAGGTTCGATCCTCGGTGGAAGCTTTTTTTTCTCTCATGTTTTCTTAGCACTCTTAGTTTACGTGCTTTTGGTTTAAAACCATTTTGTACATAAAAATATAAGTTCTTTGTTTGCATTTTGGCTTTGGTAAAGTTATTCAGCTGAGACTTTTTACTCGTGGTTTTGTTGACTGTTTTGCATAGTTCACCATTGTGCATGAATTTGCTTCCATTTAAATGTATATCTTATACTAACCTGTTCTTAATTTTGGGACAATATAAGCGAAAATGTTAATTGGCATTGAGTCGACCTATTCGAATAATTTCATATAGACTGTAAGTATGGAGTTTGTAAGCCTTGTGAATATCACTTAATGTGATAATGGTTTTTACGTCAGTGTGTTTCAGCAAATGAATAACATTGATCTGTGACTTAATGTGTATCATTGGTGTCATACACAGGTGTTATGCATCATGGCTCATTAAAACGTTCCCCCGTTTCTTCTATTAATTTATACATTACAGTCATGTTTTCCCAATGTATCTATTAATTAAAAGTACTAAACAATATTGCTCCCTCTTTTTCTTCTATCCTGCTTAAAGACATGTTACGCAGCCATTTTACGCTTGCGTAAAACCTTGCTTGTTAATCTTATTGCACGTATATTTGTCCTCTTGGAAAGAAGCATTATTCTGTTGTGAATGAAAACTTGTATTATCTCGAACTCGGATAACTCGGACTAAGGGATAACTCGAACTAAAAGTTCGGTTTCCAAAACTTACGACGCAGAATTGTTATAAAATGTACGACTATGCATATCTAGAGACACATATGACAGCTTAATGCAGGTCTAAAGCAATGCTGAAAGTTTCTACAGGAGCCTTCATTATTATTTTAGACCTGCATTGACCTGAGAAATTGTCCATATTAGAAAGCTGCTACATTTATTAGGCAAACATGAAATGACACAAAATGTCCATTTTGTAATCGGATAACTCGAACTTCTATTATCTCGAACTAATGTGTATGGCCCCTTGAAGTTCGAGATATCGTACTTCCATTCAGTTGTCACCTGTTACATTTATTAGGCAACCATGAAATGGCACAAAATGTCCACTTTGTAATTTACGTGAGGAAAGAGAATATCAATTCACTGTCATTGTCTAACAGGTGAGAATAAATGATATGTTTGTCGCAAAATGTTGACCAAAAATATAGAACAGAAGTCAGACAGGAAATTAGAAAATGGCAGATGAAAGTCTACAGCAAATGAAATGCGCGCTCACACATACATGCATGAACTTCACGAACGACATAATTTTATAAGTTTGTTAAATAAAAGTTGTACAAAAACACACATTATTTTGATATATTTGATAAACATGTACTCTGTATTATACTACCTTCTGCAAATGAATTATTTTTAATTATTATGCAGTAACGTATATGTTTGTTTATCACTTTACTCCATAAATACGCCTTCTATGTATTTGCAAACAGAGTAGACCCAGATCAGACGGCCACTGTAGGAGCCGTCTGATATGGGTCTGTTCTGTTTGCTTATGACATTAAGCTGCCACCTGTCTAAATTCTTCTTTACTAGAATTCCGGTATTATAAAACACTTTTTGGGTTGGATTTATTGACATTGCATTTAACACTTTGAAGACTGTGTTTTGTTTGTGGCCATTGTCTTGTTGCTTCATTGTAGCATCGACTATCATCGACCAACAGAGTTTCACTAAAAGTTTGATTCACAAACCCTAAAGCATGTACATTTTGTAAACAGTGTAGACCCAATTCAGAGGACTTCTCACAAATCATACCCTTTCATACTGAATGAATGCTACCCTTAAACAGTCGTTAACTGTTTCACTTTGTAAATTCAGCATTCACGTTGTTAGTATGGTAAAATGCTAGATTATAATATATATATAGTTGTAATAGAAACTAGCAATAAATACGAACACATCTAAAAGCGTAATTTAAATCTCAAAAGTTCGAGTAAGAATACAAGTTTTAAGGTTATTTAAGAATATATTTTGATTTCTATACCTAACAACAACAAAAAAGAGAAAAGAAATGTCAGCTTAGTTTGCTCGAACGTAGGTGGATGAAATCATTGTTAAGATGCGTTTTTTTAGTATCCCATGGAATAGATATGATGGGCAACAGAATAGTCATGTATGTGACATTTTGACCAAGTAAGGTACATGTATATTTATTATAGTAAACTCGTTTCATATAAAAACAATTTGTAATGAACACTCAAGTAAGATCCTCTAGGACTGCATGTCCCTAAAGTACATACCATTTACACAAAGTTTCATAGAAAAACTCTTAACAGTTTCTGAGAAATGGCTCAGGACAGGCAAAAATGTTACAGTTTTAGCAAAGGTCCATAACTCTGGGGTCCCAAGGTCCATAACTCTGGTGTCCCAAGGTCAATGTCAGTGATACTTGCAGTTCAAAGAAACAGAACAGGGTCCATGCTTATAAAGCTTTTTAGTTGAGTCTGAGTCCGTTCTCAAGCTTTTGATTGGTCAGATTTGAGTTCTCAAGCTTTTGATTGGTCAGATTTGAGCCAAAGGCTCAAATCTGACCAATCAAAAACTTGAGAACGAACTCAGACTAACTAAAAGTTTTATAAGCATGGACCCAGAACAGAAGGAGTCTGGGAAGTACGAGACGTCAGACGAGACATTGTTACTCTGTTTGAAGCGCTAAATAACATTTCTTGTTTAATGTGGATGTTTGGTCTCACCTACAAAATGATAAAGTGAAACATAAGAACTGGTCAAACTCTCACCATATGTGTCATTTCATCCCGATTAACGCTTTACGTGATAGAGACACCTTTTCACGCCTTTGCAAAAATTGTAGATCCAGATCAGACGAACCCTGTAGGGACCATATCATCGAGGTAAGATCTGTGCGCTTATTGAATTATACAGATCTGAATTTCAGTTCCCCAGCTGGGCCCACACAGCAGTACAACAAGATTATCCCCATAACCATTCCCTTATATAAGCGCATTTTCACGCCTTTGCGAACCTAGTAGACCCCCCCACTAAAAAAAAGAGAAAAAGAATAACAACAACATTAATATTTATTATCTCAATTTTGATAATGTAAACTTTTCGGGTGATTTTTTTTGTGTTGACAAAAACTGTAGAAAAGTATTCGGGTATAGATAGGCTTTAGACTGTGTGTCTTAATAGCTCAGCCGGTAGAGTGTTGGCATGGTAAGCCAAAGGACCTGTGTTCGAGTCCCAGTCAAATCACACCTTTTTCACCATGTTACAACTACTACAACTATTTTGCGCTCAACGTAAATAACCCGAGGGTGATTTATATGAAAACTGGAAATGTGTCAATAGGACACTGATGTCCCCACTTCAGATTTTTGTCACAGAAAGTAAGGGCCATAATCATCATTCAAGATGCGCATTAATTTTATAAAAGAGAAACATCTGTGAATGTTTCAGGCAAGTGCTCCTAACAGTGTATGAGTATGACACATAAGACATTTTGATTGTAACAGTTTCTAAAGTATGCAACGACTGATGCGATTTACATGGATATCGAACTTGACCAAGATATAATGGACACAAACATGTGTGTAAAGTTTGGTGAGGAATGGACAAATACTTTTCCAAGAAAGAGTCAGGACACGATATTTTAAAGTCATTTTTTGCAAATAATGGGTCGCAACTCCTAAATGGCTGAAGCAATTTACATGCCTATCGTACTTGACCAAGATATAATGGCCACAAACATGTGTGTAAAGTTTGGTGAGGATTAGACAAATACCTTCCAAGAAAGAGTCCAGACAAGATATTGTTAAAGTCATTTTGCAAATAAAGGGCCACAATTCCTAAATGACTTAAACGATTTACGTGGCTATCAAACTTGACCAAGATACAATGTCCACAAACATGTGTGTAAAGTTTGGTGTGGATTGGACAAATACTTTCCAAGAAAGAGTCCGGACAAGATATTTTAATGTCATTTTGGCAAATAAAGGGCCGCAACTCCTAAACGACTGAAGCGATTTAAAAGGCTATCAAACCTGACCAAGATATAATGGCCACAAACATGTGTGTAAAGATCGGTGAGGATTGGACAAATACTTTCCAAGAAAGCCGCAGCTTCTAAACGACTGAAGCGATTTACATGGCTATCAAGCTTAACTAAGATTCAGTGGCCACAAACGTGTGTAAAGTTTGGTGTAGATTGGACAAATACTTTCCAAGAAAGAGCCATGACAATTTCTTCTAGATGTGTATGGACGGACGTACAAACACAGGCAACTCTATATGCCACCACTTTGTAGAGGCATAAAACACTGTAATAATAAGAAACATGTGAGTGGCCGGGTAGAAATTGTCGTGAAACAGTTGATAGGCATAAGACTGTGTGGCTTAATAGCTCAGCTTGTGGATTGTTGGCATGGTAAGCCAAAGGCTCTGGGTTCGTGTCCCAGTCGAGTCACAACTGTTTCACCATGTTACAGAATCAGATCTATGTCATAACCAAACATAGTAGACCCTGATCAGACCGTTGAGAGAGAGAGAGAGAGAGAGACAGACAGACAGACAGAGAGAGAGACAGACAGAGAGACACAGAGACAGAGAGGAGAGACAGACACAGAGACAGACAGAGATGGACAGAGACAGAGAAGACAGACAGAGAGAGAGAGAGAGAGAGAGAGACAGAGAGAGAGAGAGACAGATAGAGAGAGATTAACAAATAGTACATGTATTATGTTTTATAGTCCAATGGAAGTAACCTGCTTCATTTTTTTTATATAGTCCAAGGGAAGTAACCCTGTACTCCATAAATACGCATAGTTCCTGGATGTTTTGATACCCATGTTTTTCTACAATTGTTTTCAGTAACTTATAAATTACGTATTAATATTTCAGAATTCAGGAGTACCATTCTTGTAAAATATCTTTGAGCTGATGTTCTTTGTTCCATGCCACCATACCTCTTGCATCTAGCAGCTAATATTTGGTTTCAGAGTAAGAATAACAACAGCAGAGAGTGAAAAAAGATTGAGAGAGGGGAGATGTACATCAGATGAACTTAGTTGCCATAGCTCTAGTTAAAATAAACAGGCCACCAGAATTAATTAACAGACTACATAGTTCATACACATTTTATTTCTGTACGTTTTAATATAAAATAAATTATTTTTGTAGCATATTTGAGAAATATGTCAAATAATTAATTTTCAATGGCTTGATAAAGTATTGTTTGAATATTTGTAATGTAAGACTACTGAATATGCTTTATGATTGCTTTTCACAGCCAGTTTTGTCAGATCAGATGGCGCCTCTAGGTCTACTATATTTGCTTATGGAATAATAAGCTGGTAGATCTGATTCTACAGTTTCTGCCATAGCCAAAATATCATGTGTTCATTTACTATTAGGAAACTATTCATGATACATGTAGCATACTATTTTTAACTAAGTGTTTCATCTGAATAAAAAAACATTTGCATGATCATCATAATTTTGTAAACAGCATTTGAGGGATTAGTCTTAACCATTTCCCTGTTCAATATTCATGTAAGGAATAATGACATCATGAATATTTATTAGCTGAATTTTTATAATGTAAAACTTTCAAGGGATTTTTTTTGCGATGACAAAAACTGTAGAATCAGATCTGTATCATGTCCACAAGCAAACAGAGCAGACCCTAATCAGATGGCTCCTATAGGAGCCGTCTGATCAAGGTCTACTCTGTTTGCAAATGCGTGAAAAGGTGTTTATATGAAGGAAATGATTAACACTGTCCCTGGCCTGGTTGACAAGTCAGCAGTTTCTTAGATTTGGTTCCCTGTAGGTTATCTGAAGATGGTCAAACACCTCCTTCTCACTGGACGCTGGTAATTTCTGGCCCTGAAATAAGACAGAGTAAACATGTACAAATTTAACCCTCATCCCCCACTAGCCATAACCCGACTCACATTTGCAAACAGCCTGGATCCAGATGAAACACCATGTCACTTAGCATCTCATCAGGGACCAAGCTGTTTGACAGGGTTAACAGGAAAGTGGTGTTGTAGGGATACAAATGAAGAGTACATACATTCAATTTACAATACATGTATATTTCTTATATTAAATATAAGTGCCCTTAAAATGTTTCAATGAAAATAAAATGAAAATGAAGTTTGATGGCTGCTGTATGCAGGGCAAAAGTAAGCCAGAACATATTTTGGTTTCCGTTTTATGCTTTGCACAAGCCTGAAGAAGTCTTATAGGGGGTCAGCACATACTGAGATTTTAACTATGAGGCCCTCGTACCATATATTTAAATCAAGTATATATTTGTATGGCCTGTTACTGAAAATGAAAAGGACAATAACTCCTACGGTAATTGAAATATCACAATGAAAAGTGTAGGTGCACATCTTCCTATAGTAGAAGGGATTACTGTAAAGTTTCGGAAAAATTGGTGAAAAACTGTAAAAGAAGAAGAGCGGACAAAAATGTTATACATTGTAATAAATACTTCAAACTCTACGAAAAGGACAATAACTCCTGCAATAGTGGAATAATCATAATGTAAATTGACGACGCATAAGTTCCCATGGTGGGCAGGATTCCATTAAAGTCTCGGCAAAAGTGAAAAACTGAGAAAAAGTGTGGACAAAATTTTATCTATGGAGAGACAGACGGACAACCTGATTTCAGTACTATCCCCACAAAACTTTGTTGTGGAGGGGGTAAAGGGGGGGGGGGGTATAATAAGCCAAGCCAAAGGTAAAGTCTCATGAAATCATACAGAGTAGTCGCAGACAGTATAATCAGGGTTCTACATATCCTAGACAGTATAATCAAGATTCTACATTATTTGTCACTCAACAATACACTCAGTATTTGCATGTTATCACTGATAAGATGTCACATACCATTGCTGCATCTGATCTGGATCTACACTTTTAGCAAATGTCACTGTGACCTTTTTCAAGATGTGGACACTATCTAGTATGATGTAAACCCATTCTATTCAATTACATGAACAGCAATTCTTACAATTACAAACATTCCTGAATCATTTAATCTCTACATATGAGCATAAAATTTCCACAAATGAATAAAGTCAACTCTCTTTTAAATGTATGACTGACCTTATTGAAGTCGTATAACCCGTGGCTGGTGAGTTTCATACCCAGTTCCCTCTGAGCATACCACCGAAGGTCACGGTTAAACTGCTTATTTCCTGTCCATCCCACTAATGCGTAGAAATACTGGCTGTAAGGGGCAATAATCAAGTCCATCCTTCGAGCAAGCCAATCACGAGGTTCTAGACTAAGTTCAAGAGGAGTTTTATCACAGTCGTTTCTTTTGTTAGCACTATCCATCTCTAAACTGTCTACAGTTGACTTCAGACTCTCACCATTTTCATGTACACTAGATCGTCTTTCATATAAAACTGTTACACTCTCTTGTGGTTGATGTCCTTGTACACTCTTTGGAACTTTCACAATGCCGAGCCACTTTTCAAAATGATCTAACTGACCTCTCATGGTCAGTTTGAAGTCTCTGGTGAGAACATCATCGGTGTATGAGCCCTTCTCCTGTTTGCCGCATAGTATGATGTCATGGGACTGCAGGCTGTGTACAAGTCTTGCAAGAATCCCCACTTCTCGACCCTCAATTGGATGAGTTATAAGAATGTCCACATCATGACCGGTTTCCTTGCCTCTGTACATTAACAGAAAATGAAACCATTAATCCTTTTACCTCATACAGAGATCTTTTCATGTCTTCTCGAGGATCTGTCTGACCATGGTCTGCTCTGTTTACTTACGGAATTCTAGTTTCTGCCATGACCAAAAATTCCTGTGATCATATGCTATTATAAAAAAATTAATCTTATTAATATTCATACATTAACCTATTCCCTGATGTTGACGACTCTGTAAAAGTCACTTTGTGCAACCATTGTGATAAATAGAGCATTTGCACCTATAGGAACAAATGCTCTATTTATCACAATGGTTTCAAACTACAAAATTCTAAAATGTTCCTTTTCTCTAGTTAATGCTCCTTTTCTGTAGATTTTTTCAAAGAGGTTGTATCTAAAAATAGCCTATGAGGTAATGGGTTAATTGTTTTTTGTATGAATATTAGTCAGGTAAAGTGTAACCTTTACGACAACAATCAGATGAGTTTCTGCTTATCTTAGCATTTTATGAAGTATCAAACACATTGAGACTGTGATTGTGTTTTTGTAAAACTGATAAAAAAAATCAAGTTGTTTTTTTGAGTGGATAATTACAAATATACTAAAAATTATAACCATTACTCAACGAGAGCACCTCATGCAGGTGTCAATGCTCGTCTGTTTGATTGTAGCCTTTGTGAAGGTGAACAAGTGTGTGAAGTTTCATAAGATTTGCATGAATAGTAAAGAAGTAATAGCAATATTAAAGTTTTAAAACGACAATGAAGACAGCGCTGATGACAATGCAGATGCCGTAGTTACAAAAATTTGCAGAGTAGACACAGATCAGACAGCTCTTTCAGCACCTAATTCATATTCATGATGTCATTAGTTTTTAAGTTATATTCTGTCTATCTTTGGTACAAATCAACACCAAAAAGTTGTACACATATTGATATCATTAAAATAATGCTTAAAACTCATCTTCTATCAGTTTATATATATTCAGCTAAATATTAATGCTATCTGAATATTGCTAAATCCTTAGAAGACCGTTGACTTTTCAAGAGCCACAGAAAACTTTGTCAATTAAACGGAAATCAATGGACACATTCGGCCAATCTCTGATATTGGAACAACATCATTTTACCCTTTCCCTCATATAAACGTGTTTTCACGCATTTGCAAACAGAGTAGACCTAGATCAGACGGCTCCTATAGGAGCCGTTTGATCAGGGTTTGCTCTGTTTGCTACTGGAATTTGACAGAGCCATTTCTTTACTTTCTAAAATGGCTACAATGTTCCACCTTCAATATTTCATTATAACTTTTTTGTCCATGAATATTCAGTAGGTATCGAAATTTGTAACAAGAGGGCCATGAGGCCCTGAAGCGCTCACCTGAGATAACCCCAGGGATTTTCCAATGAAAAACTGATAAGCCCGTGGGCGGGGCCAATTTTGGTCTGGGGGTCATAATTTGAACAACGTTTCGTTCCCTCTAGCCACTGATGCTTCTGACAAAATTTCGTTAAAATCGGGTCAGCAGTTTCAGAGGAGATGTCATTTGAAAATGTGGACGGACGCTGGACGACGGACAACAGACGCCGGACACCGGACGCCGGACACCGGACACATCACAGTCACAATAGCTCAGGTGAGCTAATAAACAAAGAACAGGGAAAGGGTTAATTGTGTTTTCTCAACAGTAGCTGACTCAGGTTAGTAGAAAGTGTATACATGCCAAAACAGAATATCTTCTGTGTAATACCTTACTTACATGTACATCGAATACGTACCATACCAATAACTAGTTACACAACAGATTGCAGTGTATGGCAAACATGTTTCTGTTTGTTTCCGAGTTAAAACCAACAACTATTTCCTTACAATGTGCTTTAGCACAAAGTTAGTTTCAAGTCACACAGACTCCGATTCTGAAATAATTTTGTTACGGAAAATTGGTGAATTTGTTCGCAGAAAATATCTTTAACTTGAGTATTCCTCTAACAGGTAAAAGGTTAAGATAATTTCAAATTTCATGATTTTTTACCATTCACAATTAAGTGCAATTTGCAGGAACCACTATTCTCACCTTCTAAATCCTCCAGTAAGGTGCAGGATGGCCCCAGGTAACAGTCTGTTCACATGACGCTGAACAATATCAAACATATAGCTGGCTTCCTGTCGGTTAACAGGGGTCGTAAGGTCATCATGAAAACCAAGGCCTGTAACAGAGTGTACAACAAGGGTTTGAGTTTGATATCATCTTTAAGCTGTCAAGCTGTCATTAAAAGTGAAAATTATGACATCATCATCAGATAACCCTTTCCTCAATAGATATGCCTTTTAAAATCCTTTCAAACAGAGAAGACCCAGATCACACGTCTCCTGCTAATGGAATAGTAAAGATCTGATTCTACAGTTTCTGGCAGGGTCAAAATTCCCTGATTCCATTTGCCATTATAAAATGTTAATTTTTATGATATTTCCTACATGAATATTCATGAAATATTGGGAAAAGGACACTTAAGCCATCAAATTAACATGATTTCATCTTATAATCAAATGTCATTACTTATGGCCATTGGATCAATCAATGAAAGAAATCATGGATACAAACTTTTAATCCTTTCCTTCATATAAACCTGTTTTCACGCATTTGCAAACAGAGTAGACCCAGATCAGACGGCTCCTATAGGAGCTGTCTGATCAGGGTCTGCTCTGTTTTCATAACTCAAGGGAAAGAGTTTACTGTTTTTTGCAAATACTGTAGGGTCTGCACTGTTTGACATTCAAAATAGTAATATAACTAAATAGAACTACTTATAACAAATGATAGACCATTCCATTTCTAACATTCTGCATCCCCTTAACCCTTTACTTCATGCATATTCATATAAAAAATAAGAACTTACTGAGATGCATTTTTCATAATGGTACTATGAACAAGGGCTTGTTTAACCATGGCTGAAACTGTACAACCAGATTTATATTATTCTATAATCATAAAGAGTAGACCCTTATCAGACTGTTACTACAGGAGTCATCTGATCTGGGTCTACATTAAAAGGTATAAACATGAAGTAAAGTGTTATGTCTACTTTGAGTTTTATTGATTGAACAATGTATAAAATGAGTAAGACATAAAAATTGGCATTTTAATTGCAACAGTTACTGAAATCATTAAAACCAAGAAACGCGGTAATGCCACGAAAACAGGTTTTCAAAGTTTTACCAAATTATTTTATCAACAGCCTACAAATTTGCGAAATATGGCAATCCCAAGCTAGGTCTTTATATAAGCTTGCTAAATACAAAGTTTGGTGAAAATCGGTCTATCAAAAATTACGTTTTTCTATTTTTAGTAACAGTGTCCTTGACCTTGACCCTAGAACCCAAAAATACAATGCCAAGCTAAGTCTTCATAAAAGCTTGCAAAATACAAGGTTTGGTCAAAATTGGTCATTCCAAACTTAAGTTATTGACCAGAAACCATTTTTCTATTTTAAGAAACAGTGACCTTGACCTTGGTCTGAGAATCTCCAAATACAATCCCAAGTTAGGTCTTCATAAAAGCTTGATAAATACAAAGTTCGGTCAAAATCAGTCATTCCAAACTTAAGTTATTGACTGGAAACCATTTTTCTATTTTTAGTAACAGTGACCCTGACCTTGACCTACAATCCCAAGCTAGGTCTTCATGTAGGCTTGCTAAAAAGTTTGATCAAACTTGGTCTATCCAAACTTAAATTATTAACCGGAAACCATTTTTCTATTTTTAAAAACAGTGACCTTGACCTTGACCTGAGAACCTCCAAATACAAATGCAGCTTTTAGGAGTTAATCCCCTTTGATACACAAAAATGATATAAAATGGTAAAATGGGCCTTTTCAAGTTTCATACAGTTCAGAAACAGATTAGCAAAAGCGTCACCAATGCACAATCAGGATCTGTAATAATTCACTATATCAGAATAAACTGTAAACAAACTACAACTAATGCAAAAAGTAGTAGACTGGATCAGGTGTCGCAGCGGAGACTTGACAGCTGGTCTATGTCTATCCTTTTTGTTATACAATAAGGCATATATCCCCTTGTTGTGGTTCATTCAGTATCAAAACATGTACACTATTATTAAAGATTGCCATAGAAAGCAGTAATTTGACCCAATATTCATAAAGTTGGTCAAAATATCTATTCAAGGTTTCAGTATGCATAAATTCTATGAGTTTGCTTGTTATCGACAGATTTTATCTGGTTCTTTTAGATGCCCAGTCGGCAGTGAAAAGCACTAATACATCAGATCTCAGTTTATGGTCTCTTCCAAAGAACTTGGTCTAGCGGCCCTAAATAAGCACCGGTATTTATGAAGCAAAAGATTAACTCTGTGCCCATTGTGTTTTACAATATGAAAGGGGAAGGGAGAGGGGGGAGAATAATTTGACTGAAAACATTTGAACAACACTCTACCCCATTTGACCCTCCAGTCAGATGATGAGTGCCCCTGTTGGGCCTCTGCAATTGAATTCCAGCCTTTCTCTATCCACTTCTTTGCTGTTGATGGTCCAATACCAAACACACTAGAAAACAGCTAAGAGTCGAGAAAAAAGAATTATTAAATATTCACTCTCCAAAAGACACATTTTTAAAACATGCAAAGAGAACAAAATGTGCATCTATTAACCCTTTGAATGCGGGATACACATGCTTTGGCATTTGCAAACAGTATAGACCAAGATCAAAGGGCTCCTAGAGGAGCCCTCTTACCAGGGTCTACACTGTTTGTCATTCGAAATCTAGCAAATTTAAGCCTTTCACATAGAGTGGATTCTATAGTTAAACACTGGTGGACTATTCCACTCTTAAAATTCAGCTATGAAAGGGTCAACTCTGTATGTAATTAACTATGAAAGGGTCAACTCTGTATGTAAGTAACTATGAAAGGGTCAACTCTGTATGTAATTAACTATGAAAGGGTCAACTCTGTATGTAATTAACTATGAAAAGGTCAACTCTGTATGTAAGTAACTATGAAAGGGTCAACTCTGTATGTAAGTAACTATGAAAGGGTCAACTCCGTATGTAAGTAACTATGAAAGGGTCAACTCCGTATGTAATTAACTATGAAAGGGTCAACTCTGTATGTAAGTAACTATGAAAGGGTCAACTCCGTATGTAATTAACTATGAAAAGGTCAACTCTGTATGTAAGTAACTATGAAAGGGTCAACTCTGTATGTAATTTACTATGAAAAGGTCAACTCTGTATGTAAGTAACTATGAAAGGGTCAACTCTGTATGTAATTAACTATGAAAGGGTCAACTCTGTATGTAAGTAACTGTGAAAGGGTCAAATCTGTATGTAATTAACTATGAAAGGGTCAACTCTGTATGTAAGTAACTATGAAAAGGTCAACTCTGTATGTAAGTAACTATGAAAAGGTCAACTCTGTATGTAAGTAACTATGAAAGGGTCAACTCTGTATGTAATTAACCATGAAAGGGTCAACTCTGTATGTAAGTAACTATGAAAGGGTCAACTCTGTATGTAATTAACTATGAAAGGGTCAATTCTGTATGAAAGTAACTATGAAAGGGTCAACTCTGTATGTAATTAACTATGAAAGGGTCAACTCTGTATGTATGTAATTAACTATGAAAGGGTCAACTCTGTATGTAATTAACTATGAAAGGGTCAACTCTGTATGTAAGTAACTATGAAAGGGTCAACTCTGTATGTAAGTAACTATGAAAGGGTCAACTCTGTATGTAATTAACTATGAAAGGGTCAACTCTATATGAAAGTAACTATGAAAGGGTCAACTCTGTATGTATGTAATTAACTATGAAAGGGTCAACTCTGTATGTAATTAACTATGAAAGGGTCAACTCTGTATGTAATTAACTATGAAAGGGTCAACTCTGTATGTATGTAATTAACTATGAAAGAGTCAACTCTGTATGTAATTCACTATGAAAAGGTCAACTCTGTATGTAATTAACTATGAAAAGGTCAACTCTGTATGTAAGTAACTATGAAAGGGTCAACTCTGTATGTAATTTACTATGAAAAGGTCAACTCTGTACGTAATTAACTATGAAAAGGTCAACTCTGTATGTAAGTAACTATGAAAGGGTCAACTCTGTATGTAATTTACTATGAAAAGGTCAACTCTGTATGTAATTTACTATGAAAAGGTCAACTCTGTATGTAATTTACTATGAAAAGGTCAACTCTGTATGTAAGTAACTATGAAATGGTCAACTCTGTATGTAAGTAACTATGAAAGTGTCAACTCTGTATGTAAGTAACTATGAAAGGGTCAACTCTGTATGTAATTCACTATGAAAAGGTCAACTCTGTATGTAATTTACTATGAAAAGGTCAACTCTGTATGTAATTTACTATGAAAAGGTCAACTCTGTATGTAAGTAACTATGAAAGGGTCAACTCTGTATGTAATTAAGTATGAAAGGGTCAACTCTGTATGTACGTAACTATGAAAGGGTCAACTCTGTATGTAATTCACTATGAAAAGGTCAACTCTGTATGTAATTTACTATGAAAAGGTCAACTCTGTATGTAATTTACTATGAAAAGGTCAACTCTGTATGTAAGTAACTATGAAAGGGTCAACTCTGTATGTAATTAACTATGAAAGGGTCAACTCTGTATGTATGTAATTAACTATGAAAGGGTCAACTCTGTATGTAATTAACTATGAAAGGGTCAACTCTGTATGTATGTAACTATGAAAGGGTCAACTCTGTATGTAATTAACTATGAAAGGGTCAACTCTGTATGTATGTAATTAACTATGAAAGGGTCAACTCTGTATGTAATTAACTATGAAAGGGTCAAATCTGTATGTATGTAATTAACTATGAAAGGGTCAACTCTGTATTTAAGTAACTATGAAAGGGTCAACTCTGTATGTAATTAACTATGAAAGGGTCAACTCTGTATGTATGTAATTAACTATGAAAGGGTCAACTCTGTATGTAATTAACTATGAAAGGGTCAACTCTGTATGTATGTAATTAACTATGAAAGGGTCAACTCTGTATGTAAGTAACTATGAAAGGGTCAACTCTGTATGTATTTAACTATGAAAGGATCAACTCTGTATGTATGTAATTAACTATGAAAGGGTCAACTCTGTATGTAAGTAACTATGAAAGGGTCAACTCTGTATGTAATTAACTATGAAAGGGTCAACTCTGTATGTATGTAATTAACTATGAAAGGGTCAACTCTGTATGTAATTAACTATGAAAGGGTCAACTCTGTATGTAATTAACTATGAAAGGGTCAACTCTGTATGTAATTAACTATGAAAGGGTCAACTCTGTATGTATGTAATTAACTATGAAAGGGTCAACTCTGTATGTAATTTACTATGAAAAGGTCAACTCTGTATGTAATTATCTATGAAAGGGTCAACTTTGTATGTAATTAATTATGAAAGGGTCAACTCTGTATGTAATTAACTATGAAAGGGTCAACTCTGTATGTAAGTAACTATGAAAGGGTCAACTCTGTATGTAAGTAACTATCAATGATAAAGAGAATGTGTTGAATAAAATCACACTTGACTTTTACTCCTCTGAATGTCGAAATTTCTAAGTGGAAGTTTAACTTTTCAAAGTTGAATTTTCAGTAGTGTTGGGAATCGGTTGGGATTTTACTATTGATGGTCGGTTCGAGCTATGTTACTATAAATTATCAATTGTATAATCGGTTCAGAAACTATATTCAGATATATGAACTAATACTGTAATTTGTACCTATACAATGCTGTTCTAATAAGGAGAATATACATACCAGTAGATAGGGTAGACATCGATTCTTAGGTGCCAAAGTTGGTGCAAATATACGTTTTAATATTTTTAACAGGGTTTTTCTTCAGTTTATTATTCTCCAAAATCTTTAAAAAACTTTAGACTTGGGTTAGATTTGCTAGGTAGGGTCGGCCTGCCCTAAACAAACATTTTTTTAGGTCCAAGGATTAAAATTTAAATTGATAAACTAAGGTATCAATCTTTTCTAAAGGATAAGACTTTATCAATATACAAACAGATCATCTATTATTTGAAACAACAATTGATTGTCTGCAACATCAGGCTCAACCAATCGATTATCTATTATAATCGATCATCAGAACAACACTAATAGCCCATAGGTAATTAACTATAGAGTCTACTCAGTATGAAATGCTAAAACTTGCCAGAGGATTTTAAATGACAAATAGTGTAGACCCTGACAAGAGGGCTTCTATAGGAGCTCTCTGATCTGGGTCTACACTGTTTGCAAATGACAGGGAATGAGTGTCCCACACTGAAAGGATGAACAGTAAAGTCCATTCAATCCTTAATAGTAAAATTAACTGAAACAAAAACTGCAAGTACCAAACAGTGCAGACATTATTAGGGCACATGAGATCTCTGATCTGGGTCTACATTGTTTACAAATACATGTACAGTATTAGGGCACATGAGATCTCTGATCTGGGTCTACATTGTTTACAAATACATGTACAGTAAATGCAATTTCAGCATTCAAGGGATTAACCCTTTACTCCATAATTGTGCCTGTCTATGCCTTTGCAAACAGAGTAGACCCAAATCAGACAGATCCTATAGGAGCCGTCTGATCAGTGTCTGCTCGGTTTGCATATGATATACATGTAATATACATTCTGTTGATATGACTCTACAGTATCTGTCATGGCTAAAAATCCCTGTGTCATTGTGCTATTATAACAAATTAATCTGATTAATATTCATGACATCATTATTTCTTACATGAATATTCATGGAGGAAAGGATTAATACCTGAAGTCAATGTAAGATATATGCACTAAGTGTCCTGACATTTTAAGTGCTTAAAAGGAATAGGAAATATTTTGCTTAATTTCTGCCTTCTTGTCCCTTTGCATGTAAAGAAATCGATTTTTATCTTTCATAATTTCGTTGCAGTGTTTTTCCTTTATTTATGAAACACATCTAGTGTGAGCCACTGTAACCATTTATTGCATACATACACCATAAAGTGACCATTTGATACCTTAGCAAACAAAGTAGACTCAGATCAGACAGCTCCTGTAGGAGCCGTCTAATCAGTCTGCCCTATTTGCTTTTGAAATAGTATAGATCTGCTTCTATGGTATCTGCTATGACCGAAAAATGACTCTGTTCATATGTAGTTATGTTCATATATAGTTATAAGAATTCAGTTAATTAATATTCATGCTCCATTATTTCTTAACCCTTTACTCCACATTAGTATTTATGTAAGAAATAATGATTTATCAGATGACTTTTTATTATGGTGCATGAACACCAGATTTTTTTTTACCTTACCAGAAACTGTGGAATCACATCTTTATAATTCTATACATGTAGCCCTTTAATCCATAAATATAGGCCTTTCTACGCTTTTGCAACCACCTGCTTTTTAATACTCCCTATGTTCAATACATGAATGCCTTCTTAACCCTATCCTTCATATAAATGCCTATTCACGCATTTGCAAACAGTAGATCCAGAACAGATGGCTCCTATAGGTCTACTCTGTTTACTAATGGAATTTAATAGATTTGTTTCTTTAGTTTCTAAAACGGTTACAATGTTCTACCTCTCATATTTCATAATAATTATTTTGTCCATGAATATTCAGTAGGTATTGAAATTTGAAATAAACATTGAACAGGGAAATGGTTAAAACAGGTTCTACTGTACATGAATTCATACACATGTATATGCAGTAAAATTCTGTAATTGTACAGATTCATGTACACAAAATAACTATTAAGTAATTCCATGTAAACACCTTTTCAAGCCTTTGCAAACAGAGTAGACCCAGATCATATGACTCTAGTATACATGGAGTACAGGGGCAATTCTTAAAGTGGAAATTTCTTTCATTTCTTTTCTGGACCAAGATCAAAAGACAAAACACGTTTGATACATCGTCTCATCTGTATCCATACTGTTTGTATAATTATGTCATCACACTTTTGCCTGGAAAAAACAGAATTCAAGAATTCAGCCTAAAGAATGCAATAATATTTAATCTATAACTTAACCCTTTCCTCCATGAATACGCCTTTCTACGCCTCTGTAATAGTCACTTCTTGAAACCATTGTGATAAATAGAGCATTTGCTCCATAGGAGCAAATGCTCTACTTATCACAATGGTTTCAATACTACACAATTCTAAAATTTTCCTTTTTGCTAGTATATGCTCCTTTTCGGTAGATTCATTCAAAGAGGTTGGGTCTAAAAATAGCCTATGGAGGAAAGGGTTAAACCTTTACCTCATAGAAATGCCTTTTCACACCTTCACAAACAGAGTAGACCCAGATCAGATAGATAGCTCCTGTAGGAGCAACTTGATAATGGTCTGCTCTGTATGCTCATGAACTAATATAAGTATATAATAGTTACAGTACTGTTCCTGCCATAGTAAATTCTCTTGTTCATAATGACATTATAATCATTCAGTTAGTTAATATTCATACAGTCATTATATCTTTAATACTAAATATGCATCAGTTTCAATGGTACAACAGCATCTATTTACCTTCATTTTATGAAACCAGCTGTCATTACAAATGGTTTCTACCTCCTCACACATCCCCTCTTCCAGAATCTCCTGTAATGATAAATAGACACACTTGTAACCAGAGCTACAGATAAAGGTGCATACCTAAATTCTAAAATCGTCATTTTTCCAACAAACCCTATACTGCTAGATAAGCTGAGTTACTAAAAATAGAAAATCCTTATCTGGAAAACCCCTTGTCTAGCGTATTCATATGCGCGATTAGGCTAAATTAATAAAAGGGAAGTAACTCTTACAGAATTATACCAACATTTCTATAGCCAACAACCGTATAAATTAAAATTAATATAAGTAATTAGTACGAATATGAATTTTCTATTTATCATATAAACATTTTAAAAGTCTATTTAATTAACCAAAGACATTGTTTTGTAGTCACTCAGTCATTTATATTTTATGCCAAAACGTAACGTTTGTGCTCTGGTGAGCTAAAAATGGCATATTAACAAATGAATTTTTTGCCAAAGCAGAAACTGTAAAACCAGATCTATATCGGTTCATAAGCAAACAGAGCAGACCCTGATCAGATGGATTAAAAAAGCGTAGTTTGGAGTAAAGGGTTAAAAGCACCTGAATGGTCAGATATTTGTGAATGAAGTCCGACTCAAAACATTTATAACCTTGGGGCCTGATCACTGTCAGAAGATTTAATACTCATCAGTATGTACAGTATTTACTATCCTACACAAACTGCCAGTCTTTATCCTGACAACATTAGGTAATTTCATCTGCAAAACTTGTCGTCTTCTTAGTTCTAAAACTACATTGTCTTCCAATTCTTTTAATACTGGTGTTTGAATGTCAAATGGCTTGGGTCCTGAATAGATGCAGAGTTACTCTGTCTGCAAAGGTTATAACATTTGGTCAATAGTATTAACAGAGTTGACGCTTTCCCTCATATAATTGCTTTTTTATGCCTTTGCAAACAGAGTAGACCCAGATCAGACAGCTCCTGTAGGAGTTGTCTGATTAGGGTCTGCTCTGTTAGCTTTGACATGATATAGATCTGATTTTACATTTATTCATAGAAATTCAGCTAATAGATATTCATGATGTCATTAGTTTTTACATGAATATTGAACAGGTATAGGGTTAAGGTGTCTTTCCTATGATGTGACTCTAATGCAGCTGGTCATTATTTCACCTGTATGACTCTGCGGCTGTGGTCACCAATGTTGAGCATGTTTCTAAGCTGCTGCATGCTGACCAGCTGTGCTGGTAAACATTTCAAGACACAAGCAGCTCGTCTGAACGCCAGGGCTCTGGAGTAATCATGCTCTCCATCTCTCAACTCTGCATGCTTCTCCAGAATCTCCAAGGCATTCTGTAAAGAAGGGTTGGAAATTTTCTTTCAATAGATACATGTAGAATATTAACCCTTTCCCTCATATAAATGAATTTTCACATTTGCAAACAGAGTAGATCCAGATCAGACGGCTCCTATAGGAGCCATCTGATCAGGGTCTACTCTGTTTGCTGATGTTTCTTTACTTTTTAAAATGGCTACAATTTTCCACTTTCCATATTTCATTATAACTATTTTGTCCATGAACATTCAGTGGGCATTGAAATTTGGAATAAACATAGAACAGGGAAAGGGTTAAACATAGAACAGGGAAAGGGTTAAACATAGAACGGGTTAAACATAGAACAGGGAAAGGGTTAAACATAGAACAGGGAAAGGGTTAAACATAGAATGGGTTAAACATAGAACAGGGAAAGGGTTAAACATAGAACAGGGAAAAGGTTAACTTTTTACCTGATGAATATTAAGTAGATGTTTGTTTACAATGGCATGACAATACGGGAACTTCTGGCCATTGAAGAAACTGCTGATGAATCAAATCTGATTTATACTATAAGGAAACAGAGCAGACCCAGATCAGATGGCTACTAATGGAGCCATCTGATCTGGTCTACTCAGATTGCAAATGTGAAAAGGCATTCATATCAACTAAAGAGTTTTAAACTCTTTGCATGCTAGCTGCGAATTCATAACCAACCGGTAAGCAAACATTTTTTACTCAGATGAGATGATATGTTGCTCTGTGTCTCATCAAGATCCAGTGTGTTTGATTGCATATTTGAAACAAACAAAATAAACAACAACTGTAAGGTTTGTAGTAGACAACAGCTTTCTCCAGACACAAATTACTTAGTGTGGATTTGCAGGTTTCTTTGAACAGAGTGCACAAGGCTTTATTCTGAAGTCCTTACCCTTACTAAGCTGAATTTTCAAATGGACTATTCCTAAATTCAAACAAGTAAAGCTTATGGTGAATATTTAGGGATATTTCTTAAGAAAAGTGTAACACGACAAACAGTGCAGAATGCAGACCCTGTCTCTCATCTGGGTCTGCACTGTTTGCAAAGGACATTAGTGACTTATTTCCCACATTGTAAGGGTTAACACTTCTATTGAACATTTATGCATAAATTGATCACTTCATGAATATTCATTAAATAAGATGAAAAATAAAAGGAAATCATTGGCTTCAACAAACGCTGTAGGATCAGATCTATATAGTGTCATAAGCAAAGTGCAGACCCAGATCAGATGGCTCTTACAGGAGCTATCTGATCTGGGTATACTCTGTTTGCAAAGGAGTGAGAAAGCATTTACATTATATGATCTGATTTGATGTTATCTTTGCAAGTGTAGCCTAAGAAAGGTCTGTTTGGTTCCATTCAAATTCAAAAGTAAACAAGCGAAAACAAAGATAATGCCCTTTACAAACAGTGTAGATCCAAATGAAAGGACTCATAGATAAGTCATCTCATCTGGGTCTGCACTTTTTGTCATGTTTACATTTTTATTTTATTGAATATTACGCAGGATATTCATGGTAAGCTTGACAAGTTTTAATTTTGGAAAAGTCAGCAAATGGACACAGGAAGCTTTGACCATGGCAAGAACTATAAAGTTAAGTACCTAGTTATAGTCTACTTTCAGTCCAAATGACCGTTCAGGAAACTGTACATTTACTCCTCTGGTCATTTAGCCATTTGCCTACAATATTGATCACAGCTAACATATGGCACAATCATGCAGCCTCAGTACTGGCTAGTGACCCTCACAGGTACCCATTTTAACTGCTGAGTGTAGTGCAGGTGGGAGACACTTAAAAACGTCTCTGAAAATTTCGGGAGGACCATGCAGGATTTGAACTCAGGACCTCCAGATAGAATTATATCCTAAGCAAACAGAGCAGACCCTGATCAGACAGGAGCCATTTGATCTAGGTCTACTCTGTTTGCAAAGACACAGAAACACATATTTATGGGTTAAAAGTTAAAAAACATTTAAAGTAGACCTAAAACTAATATACTCTGTGAAAAGTGCAAACTTATCTACAATGCTAAGTTATTTTATACATGTAGTTTACTTTCGCTGCTAATGTAATTCAGGTCCCAATTAGCAGTGTAAATGATAGGAGAACACTCAACTGTAAACTTTTCGTTGTGATGTTTCAGAGGTGTGGCTCTTTGACAGGCATATTCGGGCATGGACTTAGACTCCACTGTCTCAACATGGGATGATACCTTAAACATACAACACACATATATGCAATCAGTAAATCTCTCTTAAGTGGCCACACAAAAATACCAACTTTCTACAACAGAACACAAGTACCTCATAACCTTCTACCTTACCTTCATTCTGCATTAAGTAACATTCTGCTTAACCATTTACTCCATGAATATTCATGTAAGAAATAATGACATCATGGATATTAATTAGAATAGTTGTTATAATAGCCTACGCACACAGGAACTTTTGGCCATGACAGGAACCGTAGAATCATTTCTATAATATATCATAAGCAAACAGAGTAGACCCTGATCAGATGGCTCCTATAGGAGCCGTCTCATCTGGGTCAAATCTATTTGCAAAAGAGTAGAAAGGCGTATTTATGGAGTAAAGGGTTAATGTAGATTATACCAAAAACAAATGGCTCCTATAGGAGCCATCTGATCAGGGTCTGCTCTGTTTACATATGGAATTACAGTAAAATCTCTCTATAACGGCCACTAAATTACATCAAGTATTTTGTGTTAAAGGCAGGTGGCTGCTGAAAGCAAGGTGTAAGTAAAACAGAACGCTCCTATAGGAGCGTTCTGTTTTACTTTCACCTTGCTTTAAGCAACCACCTGCCCTAAATACCAACTAATTAACACAATTTAGTGGCCGTTATAGAGAGGTTTTACTGTATATAGATCTGATTCTACAGATTCTGCTATGGCAAAACTTTTCTCTGTTCATATGCCAGTATTAAAATTTGGCTAATTAATATTCATGATGTCATCATTTCTAACAAGAATATTCATGCAATAAAGAGTTAAGTGGGCAATTTGTAGAGGTTTATTGTAGAAAAAAAATTATAACAGTACCCAACAATATAAAGGGTTGTTTTAGACAGAAATATATGCCCCTTTCAAACAAACAAACACCAGTACTGCTTGTTGATTAGACTTTGTTGTGTGATGGAATGATGACCCAATAGTGGGACAGAATGAACACATGGCAAGCAAACCCTAGCAGCACAATTTCATATGCTGATACAAACTGTTTCATGATTCATTTTTGTGAGACACGAAAAAAAAGAAATGTGTCACAGTAGGTAACAAATGCACCAAAAGCAAAGCAAGTACATTGAAATGTGTGTTGCACAGTGTGACCTATTCCCAAGATGTACTCACATACCAAATTTGGCATTCTTACCTCAAGTAATATAGGAGATATGATAATGGTACACCACACAAGATGCAGATTTAGAGAGGAATTGATATCCCCTGCATCTCCTTATGCTACTAAACATTTACACAAAGTGTCATAGAACATCTCCAAAATATTTCTGAGATATGACTCCAGACATACAAAAATGTTAAGTTTTTAGAAAACAAGGGGCCATAACTCTCCTTATGATAATAAACATTTATAGTTAACCCGTCTCATGCTGAAAAATAATGTCTGCTCAGTCGCTACTTTGTTGAAATTTTCGCTGACTTCCGGTTCCGATTTCCTATTGACTGAGTATCAAACACCTTGGATCATGGTATATTGAGTTACTTGGTGTCTCATTTGGATCCTGGATGCTTACAAATACCGGACAAGACGTGCTTAGCATAAGAAGAGTTAAGTGTAGTATAACTTGTCTACAGCGACTCAGCGAGTCAGCGACTGCACAACTTCTATTTTGCTGGTACCCATTAGAAGCTTCTCTTAGAGACAATTCTTGTAAGTACCAGTATGAAAGGGTTTGGCTGTGAAATAAAAGCATTTAGTTGTTTACTCCATAAATATGGATTTCTACGACTTAGCACACAGAGTAGACCAAGATCAGAGGGCTGATGAATGAGCCGTCTGATCAGGGTTTGCATTGTTTGCTTATGATATAATATAGATATGATTCTACAGTTTCAGCCACGGCCAAAAATCCCTGCTTCCATGAGCTATTATAAAAAATGATCTAATTAATATTCATAATATCATTATTTCTTACATGAATATTCATGGAGTAAAGTGTTACATATATCAGTAATGCTCTTATCCACATGCAGCGCTATTCAGACCAAGTCTGCCATGTACCTGAGGTGCTGTGATTCTGTGTCTGTCAAGAACTTCAATGACATGATTTGCTTTCATGCAGTCTGTGAACCATTCCACCGAGACCAATTCCACATCTCCAAGATCATCAACACTAGCAACGCCAAGCTTCCGGATCACTGCTTCAGTGTCTTTGAATTCTGTCACAAGATGAGTAACTGTGTCTCTACTGAAACCAGTAAATGAAGAATAGCAAGCTATATACAGTAAAACCTGGATTATTCGAATTTTCGGTATAGAAGAATTTAGACCCTTTTAGGCAGGTGGCTGCTTAATGCATGGTGAAAGTCATGCAGAAAGCTCCTAGAGGAGCTTTCTGCATGACTTTCACCATGCATTAAGCTGCCACCTGTCTTAAAGAGCGATAATAATACGTATTTTAGTGTTCGGATAATCAAAGTTTTACTGTATATTCAAACTTACCCTATCGATATGGAACATCAACAAGGGGGCCATGATGGACCTATATTGCTCACCTGCAAATTGTAGCACTAGACAGAGATGAAAAGTCACAACTATCTCCAGAAAATGAAGATAAGAAGGCCAAAATCTCCAGAAAATGAAGGTAAGAAGGCCAAATATTCCCTTTGTTCAAAATGCATGGTAGTCATAATTAATTCTCAATATGGTAACCAGAGGGTATTTACAAAAGCTCACCTGAGCATACTCAGGTGAGCTAAGAATGGCTATAATATAATGGCTATAATGGCTCAATATGGTCACCAGATGGGCGATAACAAAAGCTCCCCTGAGCATGCATGTACTCAGGTTAGCTTAAAATGGCTATCAGTTGCTACAGCAACCAATTTTCTGAAAAACTGAAAGGAGTTGATTATTTGCACTGTATGCAGATCGTACTGAATCTACTGATCAGATGCATATCCATGCATGCACATGTTGAATCCAATCTATATTATTTAACTAGAGATACATGTATCACTATTCACTAAAGGTGATTAATACCCCCACTCACCACCTTGTCACAAGATCAAATGACTTCAATACAAGAGGCAATAGCTCAATAATCCTTTCATCCGCACTTGTGAAAAGAAGATTTTTAAAGTCCAATCAGAGAATGACTTGCATGAAAATTATGTCACACACATCTACACATCAGTATAAATGCATATGCAAAATTTGAGGCTCATTGGTGAAGAAATGTAGAAGGAGTACTTTGTGTCACAGGATGTTTAGGCTTCAATCAGGGGCAATAATTCTAATTCTTGGAATGACTCATATGAAATTAATGTGATCAACATCTACACTTCATTATAAATGGTGAAGAAATGTAGTAGTTTGCTTCACTATGTTTTTTAAGTCCAGTCAGGGGCAGTAACTCTTTAATTCTTTGAATGACACCCACCTCTATCAATGTTTAAAGTTTTACAATTCTACCAACAACTTGTTAGAAGTTATACTCCTTACAAAAATGCTTATGAAAAGTAACAAAGGGGAATAACCCCCTCAAAAATAAATTTAGAGTTACAATCCTTGTTGACTGTACATCTTCACACCACCCTCTATCCATATATAAAGTTTCACAGTTGTGCCTACAAAACTTGAGAAGTTATGCTCTGGACAAAAAATTGCTTCTGAACAGTAACTAAGGGGGATAACTCCCTCAAAAATGAATTTTGAGTTACAACCCTTGTTGACTGCACATCCTCTCATCACCTTCTATCGATATCCATATATAAAGTTTCACAGTTGTGCCTTAAATACTTGAGAAATTATGCTCCCGACAAAAAAATTGCTTCTGAAAAGTAACTAAGGGGAATAACTCCCTCAAAAATGAATTTAGAGTTACAACCCTTGATGACTGCACATATTCTCAACACCCTCTATCCATATATAAGGTTGTGCCTATAATACTTTAGGAGAAATGCTCTGGACAAAAATCCGGACAGAAGGACGGACAGACACATGGACACGCATGATTCCAATATAGCCCCCACTTCTTTAGAAGTGGGGGTTATAATAAGCAAACAGAGCAGACCCTGATCATATGGTTCCTACAAGTCGTCTGATCTAGGCCTACTCTGTTTGCATAGGTGTGAAAAAGTGAAAAAGCATTTATATATGAGGGAAAGGGTTGTGAGAGAGAGAGAGAGAGACAGGGAGAGACAGAGAGAGAGAGAGAGACAGAGAGAGACAGAGAGAGAGAGAGAAAGAAAGAGAGAGAGACACACACACACACAGAGACACAGAGAGAGAGAGAGAGAGAGAGAGAGAAAAACTCTTGCTCAGCAACTGTATTGTCACACAGTCATGCTGTCCCTTGTTGTATGCCCAATTAAGTGGTATATGAAAACTACTAAAGTAATAATGTAAAGGGGTTGACGTTAATACTGTCTCAACCCTAAGATTAAAACTATAATGTTCTATTTGTATAAAAATACTTACAACAGTAAAGTTATCCGTAATACGTCTCCATTATTCTTATTTATCGTGTTATTTGATGTATTTCGTCAGGATTCATGTACGTAAAGAATGACAGCGTGACGAACACATTATTTTGACTCGTTCATCACGATAAACCAATGCAGTCCGTAGTGCCAGCGAGTGGTCTCATTTACGACATTGCTTCTAATCTGGTCTCACATTTTATTGGGCTGCCAAAGGTAGCCCATACTTATACGGCTTAGAAAAAGGTGTGTAACAGGGGGAGAAAAATATGCAGCCAGACCGGGGCTCGAACCCGGGACCTTCGGACTACCGTTCCGACGCTCTACCGACCGAACTACCGGGCCGCTTACATATTCCTCATCCTGACTGTGTTAGGTTCGGTACCGTGACATACTTCCCCACTTAATTGAAATTCGTCCTCGAATTTATTCAATCGTGAGTAGTATATATATATTTGAAGGCGTCTTAGACTAACCATACAAATATGCCACGGTCCCATGTCGGGCGCCAAATGTTGTCGTTCATATAATCTTCATATTATCTTCATATAAATCCCCCTGTGGGTTATTTAGGTTGGGCGCCAAATGTAACAGGGGGAGAAAAATATGCAGCCAGACCGGGGCTCGAACCCGGGACCTTCGGACTACCGTTCCGACGCTCTACCGACCGAACTACCGGGCCGCTTACATATTCCTCATCCCGACTGTGTTAGGTTCGGTACCGTGATAGGTGCATGATTAACCGTGGTCCTGTGTTTCTATAACTGCCGACTGCTACGGATTTTTTTTGTTATCTCGTCTTTTCTAAAATTCACGAAAATTATGTTGTTGTTTTTTTCAACAATTATGATGTACCCATTTATTATTGTTTAAACTCCGCATGATGCTTTTGCATTTTAATTTCATATGCACATGTTTATGAACATGTTCTTCAAAAGCATTTTTTCAAATGCCCGTGATATAGCTAAGCTATAATTGAAACACAATTTTAGTATAAAGCACCATGGCGTAGGGGTGGCGCATTAGCCTAGAAACCAAGGGTATACGGGTTCGATCCTAGGTAGATACGAAAATATTTTTTTCTTTTCGTATGTCAATTGTTTCTTTTTAATTCTTATTTCGACATAAACGTGCTTTTGTTTTAAATCCATTTTATATTAGCACCCTGTCAATAAATATCCACACATCGTCCGGTTCGTCCCGTATGTGAAACCTACTCCACACACACAAATGACACCTTAACTCTGATTTGCTGATGAAATGATGTCAACAAGTTAACAAGTGAATAACTGATTAACTGTCAGTTGAATTTGGTAACTAGTTGAATACAAACTTTTTATTTCAAAGTTACTTTGCATAATAAAAATGCAAACACAACAAAACCTCTCAAACACGACATGTTAATAAGTGTTATATATGTATGTTCTTTCTCTGATTTCCATTCATTTACAAGCCCCGCCCCCATTGTTTTTTTCTGCAAGTACACTATATAACCCGCTTCTTATTTTATTTATTTATTTATTGACATTTAAGGTCTTGGTTTACACTGCTGATCTTGCCACCTGATACATGTTAGGCAGGGTTTACGGAGAAATCGCCTAGTGACGAAATCGCCTACAATTAGATATATAGTAAACCAATTGGAGAAATCGCCGAGAAAGCAATTATATAGTGTTTGTATTTCGCACCTATGGTACAGGACGGATAACATGACAGAACTTTAAAGAATGTTTTTAACAAGATTAATTTGTGATGTGGTATTATTTTCCAGATCAAGATTGACCAAGATTGATCGATCAGTGTAGCCCCTGATCACTACATAGAATTAATTTGACAGAAGATCGATATTTATATATAAGGAACGATAATTATAATATTTATGCAGAAAGTAAGAATGTTATACGCACGGAACAGGTTATTGTATGAGTCTTATGTCTAGTCAAATGATCTGGATCCGATCAGTGTAACCCCTGATCACTACATTAACTTTGACAGAAAATGGTAAAAAGAGCGATAATGATATTAATAGTTATGGCAAATTTGCAGAGTGAAAATATCATGAGTCTTAATCACTGTAATATGATCTGGATCCAGTAAATGGATTAGCAATATTATTATAAAAACTGTCGGTTATCACAGTAGAAAATAAAATTATTATAATGGGACTGACATTTTGTACTAACTAAAATTGCATTTCGAAAATGTATTGGATGCTAATATTCGGTATATAATTATCAACCCCTGTAATATTGGGCTGTCAAATTCAAGGTGGTGATCAGGGGCCATACTGATCGTCCACTCTTGGTCATCTTGATTTGGAAAACAACACAACAGGACAATGTATTCTTGTTACAAACACTCTGTAAAGTTCTCTCATGTCATCACTACCTGCACCATAGGTGCGAAATAACAACACTATATAATTGCTTTCTAGGCGATTTCTCCAATTGGTTTACTATATATCTAATTGTAGGCGATTTCGTCACTAGGCGATTTCTCCAGCACCCGTTAGGCAGCCATTTTACGCTTGCGTAAAACCTCGCTTGTTACCTGTTTATAAAACTGTTCAGCGCTACTACACCACCCAAAAGAAATGGGTAAAACTCTGTACATTGTTAATAACATGGATATTTTCATACGTTTTCGGAAAATAGCTCATGAGCTAATGTCATATATTATTTATATCCGACGTAAAATAAAATGTATTGTACCTTGTAAAGGGTTCGGGGTTCGATTATATGGAAGACAGATAAAACAAATATTAAGGCGAACTAAGTTGGGAACGAATAGGAAAACGCATATAATAATTATAGCTTATGGAACTGTTACCTATATTTGTCCGCAACTTTAATCCGCCTCCTTTTCGCTGCTTCTTTCATGTCTTTAAGTCTCTGTTTTTGAATTTTTGACTCGATGATGTAAATAAAAGCTTCCCCTGTCATCCTGAGCAAGGTTGAGTAGTAATGGGACGAAAGGAATCTGGGGATATCGACTAAAACGTAAGCCGACTAAACATGAGTTAGCTCTCTTGCTCCCCCTTAATTTACATCATAATTTTTGAGTATTTATGGTGGCATATTTCTGACACAATTTAACTACTTAATTTGATTATCATGAAAATTTCTTGTTAATAACTCACACAAATAGTTATCTAGTTAGTTTTCACGAAAACTTCCGCCTGTTTGTCTGTTTGTTTGTCAGCAACTTTAACATTGGTCATAACTTTTGAGCCAGTACAGATAGATAGAGACTTGATATTTGGCATGCATATGTATCTCATAAAGCCGCACATTTTGAGGGGTAACATGTCATGGTCAAGGTCAAGGTCACCCTTAAATGTCAGAGGTCAAACATATGGGTCAAATCACCGACTTTAACATTGGCCATAACTTTTGAACCAGTACAGATAGAGACTTGATATGTGGCATGCTTGTGTATCTCATGAAGCTGCACAGTTTGAGGGGTGACATGTCAATGTCATCCTTCAGGGTCAAATGTCACCAACTTCAAATTGGCCATAACTTTTGAACCAATAGAGATATTGTCTTGATATTTGGTATGCATGTGTATCTCATGAAGCTGCACATTTTGAGGGGCAACATGTCAAGGTAAAGGTCATCTTTTAGGGTTAAAGGTCACCGACTTTAACATTGGCCATATAACTTTTGAACCTGTAGATACAGACTTGACGTTTGGTATGCATATGTATCTCATGAAGCTGCACAGTTTGGGGGTGACATGTCAAGGTCAATGTCATCTTTCAGGATCAAAGGTCACCGACTTTAACATTGGCCATAACTTTTGAACCAGTAGAGATACAGACTTGACATTTGGTATACATGTGTATCTCATGAAGCTGCACAGTTTGGGTATGCATGTGTATCTCATGAAGCTGCACAGTTTGGGGTGACATGTTAAGGTCAAGATCATCTTTCAGGGTCAAAGGTCACCGACTTTAACATTGGCCATAACTTTTGAACCAGTAGAGATACAGACTTGATAGTTGGTATACATGTGTTTCTCATTTGGCTTTAAGTGTGTGTGTGTGTGTGTGGGGGGGGGGGGGTCATTTGTTCTTCTGGGGTTCTATAACTCTTTCCCTCATAAAAATTAACGCCTTTTCGCGCATTTACAATAAGATTATACCTAGATCAGATGGATCTGTTTGAATACAAAAATATAATAGATCTGACTGTACAGTTTCTACCAACACCAAAATTCCTGTATACATATGCCATTATAAAAAAAGCAGCACATAGATAGCATGATGTCATTTTCTTATATTAATATTCAACAGGGAAAGGGATAGTGTGTTGTTCCGTCAGCGGCCTCTTTATAAGGCTTCTGTCTTTTCGGAAAGCGTCTGTTTTGATGTTCTGTAACTTTTTCATTCTTGCCTGAAGCTTTTGGATATATGATGTGCCTTTTATTTGACCTTTCTTTTGTTTCCATGCCTTTGCGATTTTCTTTGCGTTTTCCAGTTCCTTTAGTTTTTTTTCTCTCGTTCTCGGACTTCAGGCAGCTTGTGAGAATATCAATCGACAGTCCCAATTTTGCACCACTGATTGATTCATAAAGTTATTATGCTTGGTTAACCCCTTACCTGAAAGAGACGTCTTTTCTCGACATTACAGACAGAGCAGACCCAGATCAGACGGCTCCTGAAGGAGATAAAGGGTTAAATCGATTTAGATCCACATATAATTTATGCATGTATGTTTCAATTCCCTCGGTCAAACATTATTAAGTCCCTATATGTATTGTAGTTGTACTAGTCTGTCCAAAGTCAGTCATGTTGTTTTTTTCTAAATCGAGTTTGGTGCCAATTAACGTACGTATACAGTATGTATTAACATATTATTCCACATAGGTCCACCTGTACTTGTAAGCAATTTTCTGGGTTAAACATATGTGGTGATTGACTCGATGTCCAAGTCGTCAACTCATCAAATGTTCAAACGCAAACCTCTTAGGCGAAAGCAGAAACATAGAAATACATGTATGTATATGTTTCTGGCGAAAGTGAATTGCTGCAAATGTCGCAACAAGCGATCCGTCATGCATCATACTTTCAAACCAAATCAAAAGTAAAGAAATTTCAAACATCGATGTTGAAAGTACTTGAGGATAACTATTTACTCAGTAATTTGACCTTGTATCTCCATTGACCTTGTATCCCAAATGACCTTGTATCTCCATTGACCTTGTATCTCCATTATTTTCGCAGTATCTATAACGTCAGCTTAGAGGAGGTACAGGAAAACAGTAACTAAAATTAGTGGACACTTTCGATCACTGTTTGCTTATGAGGAATTAAAGTTCTGAATCTGCAGTTTTTGCCGTGATCAGGGTCCATGCTTATAAACCTTTTAGTTGAGTCTGAGTTCGTTCTCAAGCTTTTGATTGGTCAGATTTGAGTTCTCAAGCTTTTGATTGGTCAGATTTGAGCCATGGGTACAGAAAGGTAAGTGCTAATTCACCATCTTGGAAGACCCGCCTCAGTTATACTTTGGGGTAATACTTTAATCCCTACATGAATATTATCAGGCGGAATAACTATGCGTTGTAAGATGTGCTTGTTGAGTAACCTAGCTATTGTATTATAATGTTTGTAATGCTTTTCAATTATATTACCTTTTCTAGATAATGATGTCATTTGTAATTATTCTCTTAATTATGTGTCTTTAGTAAATCACTGATGGAAGAGCATATACTTTTAATTGCCTCATTGTTCACCTGTATACATACTGGAATTTTTACCTGTGGATCACTTGAAATTAGAAAACAAGCTATTAACTTTCTTGGTCGTCCATAGGACCAGGTGATTAACAAATTGTATCTTATTCATTCTTAGACATTAATAATTAAGTCAACGACAGAAATGATCACGTACATTAGCGTTTTAGGTCGTTTTAAGTCTATCCAAGATTCTAATTAAACCAGTTTTAACAACTGTTGTGATTGTTCCGCCCTAATATATTTTATCACATAATCTGCCTCGTGGGGGATAACAGATAGCCGTAAATCGCGGAAATGCACTAGTGCAAATGAGCAATTTGAATCCGCCTGTACACAATTGCCAAGACAGCCGCCAGATATAGTCTGTTTCACTTTCTATGGAACTATGAATATTACACTCGCTAAAGCTCGTGTCATATAATTATATTAAAATCGTGTCATATCATTATAGTAAAATCGTTTCATAAAAATAAAATGTAATGAACACTCGTGTAAGATCCTCTTTATCCTTATTTGGTCGAACGGTCTGCCTCCTAATGGCCCTACTCTGGTAGGTGTGGAACAGTTCAATGCGGAGGTATCCCGTACCTATCTAGATCATGTTTCACCGTAATCCAGCTCATCCACTGTCTTTTAGTGATGTTAACCTTGTTACATGTCTTCTGCTTTTATCCCTTTTTTCATACTTTTATTTTCCTTTTGTATTATTAGCCTTGTCATTAGACGCGCATGAAATGTCTACGTCCCCAATAGGGGTTTGACATTAATTAACGGAATATAGGTAGCGATAGATATAGAGAATAATAGGTTAGTGCCGTAGATGGGACGCCTTTATCCGACGAGGGGAGAAAACGTTGAGGCGAGGCTTGCCGAGCCTCAACTGTTTTCTCTCCGAGTCGGATAAAGGCGTCCCATCTACGGCACTAACCTATTATTCTATTTATCCAGTCAATTTAGTTATATCTTTTTTCATAGACTCATAAAACATACGAATATTGAAATAATTTGCATTGAAAATGCGGTTTTTCGATCAACGGACCTCCCTTTTCATTTCCGTTCTAAAGACGTAAATAATGAGCTACCGCAGAGGAAAATAGTTTGGATACTTACATTACAAGACGGGATAACGTGCTTGAATTTGAAAAATAAGATCGTTTGAATCGAGAGTCGATATGTTAAAACAAACAGACATGGTTATTATTCTACCGGAGGCTCTATGGTCAAATTCGAGTTCCGTCGTCTCGGTTTCTATTTTTAGATAGGGCTAACGTTACTCGTCAATGGAACTGAACAGGCTAGATTTAGGTCTATGACCATCACCGCCCTTGTAAGAGTTTATCGATTAACGGGAAAACGTGCTTGAATTTGAAAAATAAGATCGTTTGAATCGAGAGTCGATATGTTAATTCAAACAGACATGGTTATTATTCTATCGGAGGCTTCGAGTTCCGTCGTCTCGGTTTCTATTTTTGGCCTGGGGTCGAAAGACCCCAAGGCCATTGAGCTGGGGTCGAAAGACCCCAAGGCCATTGAGTTTGTAATACGACTGCCCACCCTTACAATGCACACAGCAATGCCGCAACAATTCTGTTTATACTTTTCTTTCCGATCCAAATCAGTGGTAGTTTTTTACAACATTCATTCAAACGCTTAATACGCAGTGGAATTGGATTATTGTTTTAAGAATTTGGCTTTTCGGTAAGGATTTATCAAGCAAAATCAAGCAGACTAAGGCGTCCACATACACGAATCGTCTCGTGAAAAAAGCCCGAACAACACAGTCTTCTTCTTCTTCCGCTTAACTCAACAAGTAATCCCTTGTATACGCAGAAAAACAGCTAGTTTTCAAGTTAGATCTCGGAAAGAGTGTTGTGCAAATGAACAGATGAGTTTATTCAGATTCTCTTAAAAGTTCGTGCAAGTTAAATTGAGGTAAAATATTGTCCGAAATTAATGAACGCTTGGGAAACGGCGTAGTGATTTCTTACTAAACGACCGAACGGTTCGCTGAAACACAGTTATAGGCGGAAGTTCACGAGTGTGTTAGCGCTCTTGTCAGAAACTACATGTCCCAGAGCTTAGATATTTGGTGTATAGATTTACTTAGCATAACTTTTTGAGTTTTGTAAGTATCATAGTTCTGGGGTTAAAATTGGCCCTGCCCTGTGTGAATATTCTTCTTTACTTCAGAAACTACATTCTAAAGGTTTCTCCTTAATATCACTCTCAGCTGAGACCAGTCACTGGGAGTTCTTATGTAATCGCCCTTAGCCTGATCAGTAGAGTAGAAATTGTGTTTAGACAAATAACACACACTCATTTAAGATTGAGAAAACTGTGGATAATTCTCAAAATGCAGAATACCCTTAAAGCTTTTTTCATACCTATGCCCTGCATTAAGCTACCAGCTATCAATATAGAGCATATCTGTTGTGAATTTCAGCTTAATTCTTTGCATGCTGGGTAATTTTGTGATCTGCTAAATTGATGTCTGCAGCATATTCACAAGTTATCCTAACTACACACTTTCTTTCTGAGTTTTTCAGAAGTTCAGTCTCATTGACAAACAGTTTGGATATCAGATCAGGCACCACATTATGTTGGCCCTGATCTGGATCCAAACTGTTTGCATAGGTCATTAGTGGTGGGAGAATCCCACTACACACTTTCTTTCTAAGTTTTTCAGAAGTTCAGTCTCATTTACAAACAATTTGGATATCAGATCAGGCACCACATTATGTTGGCCCTGATCTGGATCCAAACTGTTTGCATAGGTCATTAGTGTTGGGAGAATCCCACTACACGCTTTCTTTCTAAGTTTTTCAGAAGTTCAGTCTCATTTACAAACAATTTGGATATCAGATCAGGCCCCACATTATGTGGGGCCTGATCTGGATCCAAACTGTTTGCATAGGACATTAGTGGTGGGAGAATCCGCTTCTAGCATCCATAGAATACAAGTTCCAGTGGTCTAATGCTCTATCCATTCTTTCACTTCATTCTTTTAGCATCATGTTCAGGTCCTCTACAAAAGTTATATAAATTGTGTCCCTGGGGTCAAAATTGGCACCGCCCCTAGGGTGTTAAGTTTTCAAAAGAAACATATAGTGAAAACTTTGAAAATCTTCTCCTCTGATTGTCTGGTGAGCGATGTCAGGGCCATTCTGGCCCTCTTGTTTAAATGTTAATATAAAAGGTATTTTTACTTTATTGTTATACTTGTTTGCTATTGAAGTTTGTGTACACTGCTCTGTTGCATGTAAGAAGACTAGGCACATATTTCGGTCGTCCTTCTGCATAAAGTTAGTACTAGTTGGACAGAATAACATTTTCTCCACTTTACACAGATATGCTTATGTGCTGCCACAAGGTGGAGCCGGTGTGTTATGTTATTCTCAAGTTAAAAGAACTCATTTAACTCTGATACTTCTAATAGACAGTCTCAGTTTAGAATCAAGTCTAGTCAGTTTCTTCTTAATAAGTGATGATTTCAGCAATAAATTAACAAAATGACAAACCATGAAGACCCAGACCAGAGAGCTCCTAGAGGAACAGGAGCCCTCTGAACTGGGTTTGCACTGTTTGCATATTAAATGAGTGTAAATGACAGGTAAAAATACTCCACTGATAGTCTTCAGAATTAGTTATAAGTGCTGGGATTGGGTATGGAGTTGCAAAACCGTGCAGACCCAGACCAGAGGGCTCCTGGAGGAGTAGGAGCCCTATGATCTGGGTCTACACTGTTTGCATATTGAATGAGTGTAAACGACAGGTAAAAATACTCCACTAATAGTCTTCAGAATAAGTGCTGGGATGGGGTGTATGAAGTTGGAAAATAGCAATCACTAACATAATATTATGAAGACTATTTTAGCTGTTGTCAACTATTCACTGAAAAAACAACATGTAGTTAAAGTTTATATTTAAAAAAGATAGTATTCATGAATTTTTGTCATTCACTTTTTATTTCCTTGTTTATAACCTTTGCATGGATTGTTGACAACAACTTAAATAGTCTTCATATGTTATGTTAGGATGTCATTCATTGTTAACACATTCTACCCTAGTAACTAGCTTTACTTGGCATTAACTAATAGTGTACCTGTGATAAGTACACCTGTCCTATGCAAACAGTATAAAGCCTGCCAACTGGTCATGTATTTATTATATGCCTTTATATACCACAGTAACAAATAAATAGTTGTTTAAATCATTTCCTATCCAGAAATATTTGAGGCAGAACAAGAACTCTTTCATGCCCTTAGATATAACGCTGTGCTTATACATAACATCACTCTTATTGAAAACGAGGTCTAGTATTTGGCTGATCAGATGAGACTCGGAAAGCTTGATATCACATAAAGGCATATCATATATAACCTTATCATTATATATTTCTATAAGAAGTGCTTGTGTAGTTTGTTAGATTTAAAAGGGGTGGTATGCAAAGATGGCAAGATTCTAAAACCGAATTTCACTTTTTTCAACCTTGTTGCATCGGATATTTTATGCCTTAGTCTGAAAAAAGTGAAAGTGGTAGGTTTTGAATATGTCATTCTTGATAAAAACCATTGAGAAGTCAATAACACATTTGAAATATGTCTATTGCCTTTCTCAGTTTATTTTTGTGAGTTTTCTAACATGTTTTCTCTTGTTTGTACAGTTTCACCCTTGTTGCTCATGCTCAGTCTTTCTCAGTTTTGTTTTTTCTTTGTGTGTGAAATCCAAATTTTTCCTCATCTTTGTTAGATTCAAAGAGGTGGTATGCAATGATGGCAATATTCAAATCCGAATTTCTTCATGTTCAACCTTGTTGCACTGGATATTTTATGCCTCTGTCTGAAAGTGGTAGGTTTTGAAAATGTCATTCTTGATTTAAACCATTGAGAAGTCAATTACACATTTAATATATGTCTATTGCCTTTCTCAGTTTTAGTTTTGTCACTTTTATAACATGTTTACTCTTGTTTGTACAGTTTGACCCTTGTTGCTCATGCTCAGTCTTTCTCAGTATTGTTTTCTGTTTTTGTATAAAATCCAAATTACACCTCATCTTATGAACGTGTCTTCTGTGCACAACTTCACCTTTGTTACCTACAGTCACATTTTACCTTTTACTCATTCAATAAAATATGTCAATCTGTTGATTTATGGAAAGTCCATGGTTCTACCAAATTGCTAAATCGTACTTAACACAGTATCTAAGTGCATCTTTTGTCTTGTGCTTGTAATTTGCTTGATGTCAAAAATCATCTACATACTGTTACTATCAATATTATATAGTGACAAATCTAAAGTTGATTTAACTGCTAGGTATTTCTTTACTCAACATGATTTAGATTTTGGTAAGACATGTCTATAGCTTGAATGACAAATAAATAGTATTTAATTGAGTAGCTCAATTACATACATTTTCTTTTTTTGTGTTTTCGTCTTGCTCGATCATACTAATGAAAGTGCCTTACAAACACAATATCATTTATTATGCTTTTCATGTTAAAAATTTATGCTTTGTGATGCTGTGATAATATTTATATTGTGCCTTTCTTTCACCGGATATAATGACAGTTGTCACTAGTTGATAACTGTTTCAAAAATTTACCATTACCTTGTAAGGTCATTTCTTAAGCGGGCTGGCTATGTTGCTAAATGAGTAAATCCTTAAGCTAATAACCTGTTTCTAGTTATGAAGACAGGTGTCCACTTTCAGCAGATTGAAAGTTCAGTAGAATGCGCCTTAAGGTGCTTTCTGCTTTATTTTCAGCCTAATTTAAGCTATCAACTGCTAGGATATAGAATATATTTCTTATGGTATATGATCATGACTGTGAACCATTGAACTATGGAGGAAAATTTAATGTTCTTATATAAGAGAAAGACATCCCTTCAGTCTTCATGAACTACCAGCTATAGAATATAGTAAATATCTCTTATTGTGCCTATTCATTTATATATGTCATGGAACTTTTCTCTTCAGTACAGGAGATAAAAAAGATGACATATCCATTGGTTTAGGCAAATTTCCGTTTGTTCTACTGTCTCTATCACAAACACAAACTTACATTGATAATTAATCATTTCGTGTTCAAGGCAGATGGCATAAAATCAAATTGAGATAAAAACAGATAGCTCCTTCAGTAGCTTTCTGTCTTGCTTTCCTATTGTTATATGCCGTCTCCTGTCTTACAATCAATTAGCCTTTATTATGTGATAGTCGGAAGGTTTTACTGAACAAACATGGACCGACCTGTAATATGCAGCTTTGTGCCAGTATTGTCTATTAAATGCAATTTCTTTTATTCTTCCCTAATGTTGATATTGAAACTGTTGCTCTGTAGTGTAAATATTATGTGCCTTTCAGGATGTTATTCCAATAAAAGCAACACATCTGAGAAAGAAATGTAGGAACATGTGTTTCTGAAGTTTGCAGATTCACTAATTGTTACTTTCCTTCTTGATTCTCTTGCTTTCATTTGAATGCATTTACTTTCTTTTACCATTTCCCACAAATTTTACCTATGTACATGATATGCGTTATACAAATACAAGTAAAAAGGTCCAAGACTGTAGTGCAGAATCTTTCGTTTTTTAGGCTTCAATTGTCCCCAAAAGCTATAGCTCTCCCTCTTGGACCTCTTTTTATCTTGTAGCTTTCGATTTAACTGTTACTTTCTTCAAATGATGCCATTCAAAATAAATATACAAATATTTATTTTGCTATCATGTTATCTTTTGTACCTACACTAGTCAGCTTTAAGATCCCCAGGCCTTCAGCGCTTTCAGCGCTTTGATTAGATAGGGCTAACGTCACTCGTCAATGGAACTGAACAGGCTTTATTTAGGTCTATGACCATCGCCGCCCTTGTAAGAGTTTATCGATTAAATTATCATGAGAGTGATAAATATTTTAATGAAGTTTTATTGTTTTATTTTGTTTGTTTTTTTTTAAAAAAAACGCGTCAATATAGTAGCATGGTAACTTTATATACATCTTAAATTTCGCTTACAGTATGTCTGGCCCGATAGCGTAGTGGTTACGATGGTCGCTTATCGTGCAGTTATCTGACGAATCTTTTTTTTTCTCTTTTTCCTTTCTATTATTTTTTTAAATGACTGGGATACTTAATGATAATTATCCATATTAAGTGTTTTTTCTTTCAATTAATACGTTATTTTTGGTAAAACAATTTTGAAGAAAAATTAAAAATAGTTCCTGTCGTAAGAAAAATTCCTACACCTACTATACAAATAAACCTCTACTGTACGTATAAACTTAGGTTTATTATGCTACCCCTTTATTACGTCACTAGCGGCTGTAGTGACGGGATAAAATTGGTTCCGCAAAAATATGTTGTGGAATGTCCGATATTTAGTCATACCTAAGGTAAAAGCGTTTTTGTGACACTGACGAAAAAACTGTCAAAATTGGGTCAAAATATTCCAATCACTGTCTCTCATCATGACTTATCAGATTTAACGTTCGTTTATACCTGCAGTTGTAAGTAATTCAGTCATGTTAATAAATTATCCATGTTTGTTGTTAAGAAGATAAGTATTTTGCATTGGCGCAGAAGCAATCTTAATTTTGATATAAATTTAGGCCATATGCTTCCCCCCGAGACCAAATTTAATTGTCGTCGTCGTCTTCCAGTGGTCAGGAGGTTGTCACGCTGTTCTTGTTTTATAAATTACATGTTGGATATTCGACGATATTTGATGACATATAATGCGATAAAGAATGCAAAATGAGATGTAGTCAATAATCGAAAGTAGGAAAGATGGTTTTAGTGTTTAACTGAAAGTGCTGCACTGAATGGTATGAGAGGGTGCCGGACGTTTCGGTAAATGACCAGTTCGGTAAATTGATTTTATATAGTGAATGGTCCGGACGTTTCGGTAAAAAGGTAAATTAGAGTAATTAAAGGATTAAGTAGATTTATATCGCACCTCTCCCAGTAACTGTTTGACTAACAATGAAACTGTTCGACGATGTTTGTGCTCATCTTATTAAAGTGTTGGGTGTAGCGAGGTTGTTAATTAGTTAATTAATTAATTGATTACAGGCGACGGCACAATTAATGGCAAACAATAATTAAAGACGTGCCGCATTTACAGACCACGCTTCGGGGTCTGAAATATTTTTTTTTTATATAAATATGCGTGACAGGATAGCATGATCCAATTCTATTTTTAATAATTCTAATATAAAGCAAAACTGGTATTAGTCCTAAAGGTGAAATGATTGATATTAATAATCGTAATATTAATAATTATAAGAATAATGATATAATCATAAATATTGTAATAAACTTATTTATATATTTGAGGAACACAAAATTTTAAACTCGCTTAAATTAAAGTAGATTCTAATTTTTTCAACTCAAATAGGGGTTTTCGTGTTTTTATTACATTATAATGATAAAAGTGACTACAGATCAAACGCTATCCGTCAGCAAAAGGTGTGATATACCGGTATATAAACCTTTAATTACTATAATTTACCTTTTTACCGAAACGTCCGGAACATTCACTATATAAAATCAATTTACCGAACTGGTCATTTACCGAAACGTCCGTAAATCGTATGAGAAACTATAGTGCAAATTGCATTCTATGTTCCACCTTTTTAATCGTTTAAAACTTGTTTGGAGAGTTTTACTGTTTTAAATGTGAGAAGCAACAATGTAAGGTTTGGTGGAGAAATGACGATTTCAGTATTTGAGTATGCACCATTATCTGTTTCTCTGGTAAACTTTTATGTACAAAAGAGCATCAGGGCCCATATTCATAAAGCTCCTAAGGATGAATTACAGTCAAACCGGCCCCAAGTCAAACCGGCCTCCAAAAAGTCAAACCGGCCCCTGGTCAATCTGTCCTCCAAAAAGTCAAACCAGCCTCACATGAATTATTTTTTGGTCAAACCGGCCGCACATTTTTAAATCGAATTTTTAACCATGTTTGATATTAATTATTTCATGTAGTTGCTTATCGCATATAATTTGATCAGTTGGAAATTCGGCAATGTATTAGTTTATATAAATATTCGGCTCGCGTTTAGATTTAGTGACATTGGCTTAGTTAATGCCAATTAATGGCATGCATGTGTCTTTCGGTAGGTGTCACCCCGTGTGATAATCCAATTAATGTCGCGCGCGTGTATGTTTTTTGCGATAATCCAATTAGACATGTATGCGTTCATTGTGTCAGTTGAGAGAACGTAAGGTATTATTTATCTTGGTATGTAGACATATTTATACACATGTATTAATGCATTTGCAAACAGAGTAGGAGCCGTATGAACAGGATCTGTGCCGTAAGTCCCGAAGTGGAAAAATCTTGAATCAAACTGAGTGACACAGTTTAATTATATATCAATATGGACAGAAGCTATCTGCCGACCCACGTTCATGAAGCTTTTTAAACTGAACACAGGGCCCATATGTTTCTAAGCTTTAATATTTTATAGCACATATTGAGTCAATTCAAGTAATATATTTTTATGCCCCCCAGATCAGATCTGGGGGGCATATTGTTTTTGCCCTGTCTGTCTGTTTGTCTGTTTGTTTGTCAGCAACTTTAACATTGGTCATAACTTTTGAGCCAGTACAGATAGAGACTTGATATTTGGTATCCATATGTATCTCATAAAGCCGCACATTTTGAGGGGTGACATGTCAAGGTCAAGGTCATCCTTCAAGGTCAGAGGTCAAATATATGGGTCAAATCACCGACTTTAACATTGGCCATAACTTTTGGACCAGTAGAGATAGAGACTTAATATGTGGCAGGCTTGTGTATCTCATGAAGCTGCACAATTTGAGGGGTGAAATGTCAAGGTCATCCTTCAGGGTCAAAGGTCACCAACTTCAAATTGGCCATAACTTTTGAACCAATAGAGATAGAGTCTTGATATTTGGTATGCATGTGTATCTCATGAAGCTGCACATTTTGAGGGGCAACATGTCAAGGTAAAGGTCATCTTTTAGGGTCAAAGGTCACCAACTTTAACATTGGCCATAACTTTTGAACCTGTAGATGCAGACTTGACATTTGGTATGCATGTGTATCTCATGAAGCTGCACAGTTTGGGGGTGACATTTCAAGGTCAAGGTCATCTTTCAGGGTCAAAGGTCACCGACTTTAACATTGGCCATAACTTTTGAACCAGTAGAGATACAGACTTGATAGTTGGTATACATGTATTTCTCATTTGGCTGCACAGTTTGAGGGGTAACAAGTCAAGGTCAAGGTCATCCTTCATGGTCAAAGGTCACCAACTTTAACATTGGCCATAACTTTTGAACCAGTAGAGATACAGACTTGATATGTGGTATGCATGTGTACCCCATGAAGCTGCACAGTTTGAGGGGTGACATGTCACGATCGAGGTCATCCTTTAGGGTCAAATATCATATCGAAGGGGCATAGTGTTTCACAAACACATCATAGTGTTTCACAAACACATCTTGTTTTATTTTTTAAAGTATGTTTTAAGTTCTTTTAACCCTTTACTCTATGAGTTGATATTCATTTTTATCATGACTTACGCAGAAACTATAGATTCAGATCTATAGTAAACTAAGCAAACAGACTGAGAGCAGACCCTGATCGGAAATCTCCTATAGAAACCGTGTGATCTGGGTCCACCCTGGTCGTAGAAAGGCATATTTATGGAGTAATGGGCTAAATACAATGTATTATCATCAATGCAAACAAAGGAGACCCAGACCAGATGGCTCTTATAGGATATGCTCTGTTTGCTACATGGAATATTATAATATATAGGTATTGCTAACATAAATAATCATGAATTAAAGAGTTAACATTTTATCTGATTAATGAGCATGGCACAATGCACATATACATAGAAACACATACATACATGTACTCTAAAACACACATATAATTAACCTGTCTGTTGAATACATTCTATATAAAACACACATAAATAATCTGTCCGTAGAGCACCGACGTTGTTCAGACCTGTGGATTAATCACAGAACAGAATATCGATCTTCAAAAACGCCAAAAATAATTTAACTTGTTTATTGACGGAACGCAACACTGAAAACAAAGGGATTAGCAGCTTTAATTAAGTACATTTATGTGTTACCGCCACATGCATTATAGGCACAAATTATCAATAAGTGTTTGTCTAAAAAAGTGTTGATTGTTCGTTTACATTACATGTATAAAATTAATTATTATGCAGAAATGGAAATTTACCTCATCACAGGTTTCTCTAGCAATATATTTCATGATAAAAAAAAAGTAATAATAGTATCAATAAAACATTTCATTATTAAAAAAATGATTAGAAGCTTTTTTTTAGCTCCACTTTTTCAAAAAGTGGAGCTATTGTCATGACCCTCTCATCGGCGTCGGCGTTGGTTAACTTTTTTGTTAAGATCCATTTCTCAGAAACCATCAAAGATATTTGGTTCATATTTGGTATGTATGTTTACAATCACAAAGGCAACCCATTTCACAAGGGTAGGTAACCCTATAATTAATTTTGCCATAGTTATGCCCCTTTTTCGACTTAGCATTTTCATTGTTGGTTAAGTTTTATGTTACGGTCCATGTCCCAGAAACTGTCCAAGATATTTGGTTCAAATTTGGTATGCATGTTAACTATTACAAGGGGGACCCATTCCACAAGGGCAGGTAACCCTAAAATAAATTTTGCTATTGTTATCTGCCCTTTCTGACTTAGACTTCCACTACACTATCCAGCACTAAAGAAAGTGGAGCATGCTGTCTGCGGACAGCTCTTGTTTATTCGTGGGGCCGGTTTGACCTGCCAAAATATAATGAGGGGGCCGGTTTGACCAAACTGAGGTCCGGTTTGACTTTTTGGAGGCCGGTTTGACTTGAGGCCGGTTTGACCAGTTTCCCTAAGGATAAACTTAAGAAAATTCCATGGTTTCATTAATATTCCTTAATCTTATGAATTCAGTACAAGTTAAGTTATTAAAGAGAACAGAACTTTATTTAAACTATTTAACAAATTATTCTAAGAGCAATTGAATGAAATTTTACTCATTAGTTTTGTTATACAGTCCAACCTGTTTGAACAGTGGTCAATTTGTATCAGCAGCCACATTGCTGTAAGTGGCCACTATACAGGACCCTCCCAATGAAATAACGCTATATATTACTCCTGAAATAAACGTTCACCTGTCTTAACATTGCCAGCGGCCAGTATATTTCATCCCAAATGGCATATACACACTGATGTAAGCTGCCAGGTGTTCTACAAATGTAAAGCGTCACTGTGTAAATATTTTCATGGCTATCAGTGAGCAACAACAGATATTTTGTCACCTTTTAATGCATATCACTAACGTTCATGACTCATTGTTGACCTCTCATTCAGTTAATACAGTTTCTTTTGTTTGTTTACAAAGTGAGTCGGTTGTTCACAGCATAGATGTGCCACAGTGGTAATTGGGGAAATCACCCGAAATTCAAAATCATGTGTCTAGTATTTATGGAGTAAAGGGTTAAAGAATGACAAACAAGGTAATTAATTTGACCTTGCTTGCGATTATTACGGGCACTTTGGGTCAGAACGGTCTTTATAAAAATCAACCAGTATACACATAATACATGTCTCTATCATCATCACTTGAAAGTATGCTTGGTCACCTGCACCTGGTTTAGGTAATCACCTGCTGTACACGATCAAAGCGGCCACTTCCCTAGTTGGCCGCTGAGTCATCAGGTTTGACTGTACATGTACATGAAGACGGAAATTTCTCCTAAGTTGTTCTAAGGTTAAACTATTCCTAAGGAGCTTTATGAGTATGGGTCCTGAACTACAGTCTCAGGTAAACAATAGTGTCATCATGGCCTTCTTCTTTATTGTTTATTTCAGGATTGCATGATACTGGTAATGGATCATGGGTAACCAGCAAAGTCTAGGGGGAAATTTCCTCTCATCATCTTGTGTTCAGGGTCGAAGATTGTCCTATAGTAGTGGAAGGTATCGGCAGCTGAGTTTAGCGGATTCTGAGACTGGCAGCATCAACAGCTTCACAGGCAGCACCAACAACACTGATGATGATGCCAACTCTATATCAGAGGAGGAGGAGGAAGGTGGTGAGGACTGTTTCAGTGATGCAGCAGAGCTTGAAAATGCCATAATATCGAACGATACTGAACAAATGCAGAAACTTTGTTTAGATAAAAAAATTGATATCAACACTCAGTTGAATGAGAAAGGAGAGACTGCTCTTATTCTTGCAGTTAAGCTCAGTCAGATTGAAATGGTGAAAATCCTCTTGTTGTCACAAGGTTGTGACAAGAATAGTGTGAATATTCAAAATTTTTCTTCATTTGATGTTGCACTGGTGACTGCATTTGACAATCGCCTTGAACCTAGGCAGACCATCTGCTGGGAAATTATAGAGTGCCTTTTACAAGTTGGGGCAGAACCTTGTAGCAAAGATGCTATGATGTATGTGATAAGGACTGCACTAAAGTGCTGTGAGGAAGAATTCATTTACAGACTTATTCTTCTTGCGCAAGAGTTTTCAAGTTCTGTGAATCTTCATGAACTTCTTTTACAAAAATTGCATCGCTATCAACCTGTTTACATGGAGAGTCTTGACCCAATTTTCATCAGTGCTTCAGACTTTACTGTCAAACTGTTGAAAAAATCCTTTGGCAGAAACCTATGCCATATTGTCAACTCAATGATCTATTATCTGGATTCTTACTGGCATTCACGCATCAATAAAATTTCAACTTTCAAAAAGCTGATTGTCTACGCAACTGGTTCTGGCTGGGAATGGACAAACCAACAGCTAGTCTATATCAACCGTGTTTGTCCATCTTTGGGAATCTGGTGTAAGAATCAGCGGTATTATCCATCATCTCTGAGCCATGTGGCTAGACAGTCATTCAGACGTAACTCACAGTGTCTTGTGCCAGATAGTATTTCCGGGCTGCCTTATAGAATACCAGAAGCAATTAAAGACTACATAATGCTCAAAGACATTGATGACCTTGTTGTTGAACAAGGTTTGGAGGATTTAAACATGTCAGAAATTTGTTTATGAAAGCCTGGTCAGTTTGTATAGATTCTAGCCATATATTTCACTTGTAGTTTATTTTACAGAATAGACTAAAACCTGTAAAAATGGCCATTCACATGAAGTCTAATTTAATATTAGGAATGGGATGGAGTACTTAGTACAGTAGAACCTGTCTTAAGCGGCAATCAAAAAGAGGTCTAATTATGGTTCTATAACTTCTATAAGGCAGATGGCAGCTTAATGCAGATGAAAAGAAATGCAGAAATCTCCTATAGGAGCTTTGTGCTTTGAGCTTTGTGCATTACTTTTGCCCTGCATTACACAACCACCTGCTTGTTAAGACAGCTATGTTCAGTAAATGAATGGCTGCTTAATTGTACGTCCAAGTATTTATAAGCATTTCTGGTATAAGCATATGAGTACTTGCAAAAATATCAGAAAAAAGAAAGAGTGCCCGTTCTTTCTTATATTTTTCGTCTTAATATTGTAGAACTACGACCTTTTGGATATGTTTGATGGTGTTGCACCAACTTCACACCTTCTAGAACTGATTTAGTTTTGGCGTGTCAACCAATAATTAATGTCTGTCAATGAAATATTCTATGATTCAAATCCAAAATCACCCCTTAACAATTTACTAAATCACCCCTTAACAATTTACTTCTTGAATAGTCATGTAAGAAATAATAGTGTCATGAACATTAACTAAGATTGGTAATGGTAAATGAACACAAGAAATTTTTGGCCATGGCAAAATCTGCAGAATCACATCTACATGTATATTGTACCATAAGGAAACAAAGCAGACTGTGAACAGACAGTTCTTACAGCCAGGAGTCCACTCGATTTGCAATTGCATTAAAAGGTGTATGAAGAATTAAATCATGCATCTTTAACCCTTTACTCCATAAATATTCATGTAAAAAATAATGATATCATGAATATTATTTTGATTTATTGTTATGTCAGGACATGCAATGTTTTAGCCATAGCAGAAACTGTAGAATCATATCTATATTATATCATAAGCAAACAGAGCAGACCCTGATCAGATGGCTCCGAAAGGAGCTGTCTAATCTGAGTCTACTCTGTTTGCAAATACATGTACATGAAAAGGCAAAGGGTTAACGGTAATCAATTTGCTCTTACTCTGTCAAATAGTACTACATGTAACTAAAGCAATGTTTGTTCCAGACCTGCCTTGTTCCGTCTTCTCAACCTTCATGTAGTGATATTTAACCCTTTCCCTCATACAAATGCCTTTTCATGCATTTGAAAACAGAGTAGACCCAGATCAGAAGGCTCCTATTTGCTTATGAAATTATAATTCCGTAGGTACTCTTCGATTTCTACCAATACCAAAACATCCTGTATACATATGCCATTATAAAAATTCAGCTAATAAATATTCATGACATTATTATTTCTTACATGACTATTGAACAGGGAGAGGATTAAGAATGATATGATAAAAAGAAATCCAAAACGTTTTCAGTATTCAATAAACAACATCTGACAGCTTTCACTATTACTGTCATCTTCAAATATTTTCATCTGCTTCACTTCTAGAAGTGCCTTTTTCTTTCATTTCTTTTTATCCCTTTCCATTTTCTTTAACCCTTTCCCTGTTCAGTATTCATTTAAGAATTAATGATACCATGAATATGTATTAGCTCAGTTTTAACCCTTTCCTCCATAAATATGCCTTTCTACGCCCTGTAAAAATCACCTGTTGAAACCATTGTGATAAATAGAGCATTTGCTCCTATAGGAGCAAATGCTTTATTTATCACAAATTGACTATGGTTTCAAACTACAAAATTTTAAAAATTTTCCTTTTCTCTAGTTAATGCTCCTTTTTGGTAGATTTATTCAAAGTGTTAGGATCTAAAAATAGCCTATGAGGGAATGGGTTAAAATGGTGTATGTACACAGCAGATTTTGTTTCAGGTAGAAACTGTAGAATCCTATCTGTATTATACCATAAGCAAATTGAGCAGACCAAGATCAGACAGCTCCAATAGGAGCCATATGATCTGGATCTACTCTGTTTGCAAATGCATGAAAAAGCATTTATATGAAGGAAAGGGTTTAAACAAATCAATGTAAGGCACAGTTTAGATCTGGTATCTCTGTGTCTCATCTGGATCCAAACTGTTTGTAAGAATATCACAAAGTCACCAGTATAGTGCTGACAGTTAACACATTTTTGTCCAAAATACATAACAACAGATTCACCTGACAGTTTATACAGACAAAATGTAGACAACCAATGCTCAGGGTATTCAGTTTGTAAACGTTTTGCGATTTGAACTTGTGCTTTGGAGTTTTCTAATACCCAACAAATTGATCGGATATTTTTTCCATCCCTGCTAATTCATGGTCATTAATTTTAGGTGGTAGCAGGAGCTTTCTGAATTATTTTACATTTGCAAATAGAGTAGACCCAAATCAGACAGCGCCTGTAGGAGCCCTCTGATTAGGGTCTTCTCAGTTTGCTTATGAAATTATATAGATCTGGTTCTACAGTTTCTGCCTTGGCTAAAACTTCATGTGTTCATATTCCATTGTAATAATTATTCTAATTAATATTCATACCAGCTTTATTTTTTGCATGAAAATTCATGGAAGGGTTAATCAAATCAATTACCAAAGAGTATACAGTAAAACCCCGCTAATGCGACCACCAAAAAAGGGCATAATTCTGGGTGGCAGAGGCAGGTGGTAGCTTAATGCAGGACGAAAGTTATGCAGAAAGCTCCTATAGGAGCTTTCTGCATAACTTTCGTCCTGCATTAAGCAACCACCTGCTTTAAACGACATCAGTGGCTGTTTATTAAGTGGTCGCATTAGCGGGGTTTCACTGTATACAGGATTGTGAACTTCCGGCTGTAGACAGCCATAGACTTTCATAGTGTAGAGCAACTGTAGATATGATAAGATTAGTTAGATTACCTATTTTGCAGATTTGAAATTTGAAAATATTTTCTACTTTGTGTCAATTGTATTAAAATAGGTATTAAACTCAGTATTAATTGTCTTTCAATGCAGTAGTCTGTGACTTACTTGCATACAAATTCGAATAGGGCAAATAGTAGAGGTGTACACTGTACATACTAGATATTGTATATACAAAATGTATCATACAAGTAGTACACATATTTAATTCTTTAACTCCATTCAGATTCACTTTGATACAGTAGAACCTGTCTTAAGTGGCCAATCATTTATTGAATACATGTATAGGAATCTTAAAAAGTAGGTTGTTGCTTAATGCTGGGCAAAAGTAATGCAGAAAGCTGCTATAGGAGATTTCTGCCTTACCTTTGACATGCATTTAGCTACCACCTGCCCTACAGACCCACAATTATACCTCTTTTTGATGGCCGCTTAAGACAGGTTTTACTTTATACATGTTTTCAGTAAACACTTGGCATTAAACAACATGCATTATGTAGCATATATAGTGATGAGATAGTGTTGATAAATACATTTACAGCAATATATAGTGATGAAAATTTTATATTGCTGATAAATACAGTTACAACAAAACTTGTGATAAGTGACTATTTACTGAATAAATATAGGAGACTTTGAAATGCAGGTAGATGCTAAACCATTTTCCTCATATAAACACCTTTAACACCTTTGCAGACTGAGTAGACCCAGGATCTGCTCTGTTTGCTTTTGAAATTATATAGATCTCAGAGCTACAAATAACGATGCACACCGAAATTCTAAAATCGTCTTTTCTCCAGAGTGGTCACAGTATAGGATTTGATGGAGAAATAAGGAAACTATTGTTGAAAATGTTTAAATTTACGCATCTCATCTGGAGCTCTGGATCTGATCCTGCCAAAAGTTCTGTTGAAAAATTTGCATTATGAAAATTAAGTTAATGAATATTCATAATGGGATTGATTTATGCAAAAATGTTCATTAGGGAAAGGGTTAATGCAGAGTGATATTATGCAGAAAAAAGTTTTTCTGCATTGCTTTTGTCCTGCATTAAGCTACTACATGCCATAAAACTCCAGAATTATATTTCTTTCTACATCTCTCAAGACAATTTATTTTCTACTGAGTTTGGAATGTTCAACCCAATGTTAGTGTTCTTTTTGTTTATTGAAAAGTACGAATGTATTTAGTTCAGGTAATTGTTATGTACATATTTTAGTTCCTTCTACTCAGCTTTTGTATTTATTTAATTCTTCACTCTATAGATATGCCTTTTAATGCATTTGCAAATAGAGAAGACCTAGATCAGACTTCTGTCAGCCATTTGATCAGGGTAAGCTCTGTATACTTATGGATTAATATACATGTATATATCTGTTTAGTGTTTGCAGTAAAAACCCTTTAAACCGGAAATTCTAGTAGAAAAGAATTTATATGCTGTTAAGCAGGTGGCTGCTTAACCCTTTCCCTCATATAAACGTGTTTTCACGCATTTGCAAACACAGTAGACCCAGATCAGACGGCTCCTAGAGGAGCCGTCTGATCAGGGTCTGCTCTGTTTGCTGATGGAATTTGATAAATTTGTTTCTTTACTTTCTAAAATGACTACAATGTTCTACCTTCCATATTTCATTATAACTGTTTTGTCCATGAATATTCAATAGGTATTGAAATTTGGAATAAACATAGAACAGGGAAAGGGTTAATGCAGTGTGAAACTCATTTAGGAGCTTTTTGCATGACTTTCACCTGCTTTATTGGCTCTAAATGACCATCAGTGTTGATGGGCCGTAAAACATCATTCATTCATTCATTCACCTGCATTATGCTGCCTAATGCAGTGTGAAAGCCATGCAGGAGCTTTTTGCATGACTTTCACCTGCCACCTGTATCCAAGACAGATATTTATACTGAATTGAATGTCCGGTTTAGATGGGTTTTACTGTATGCCTTTTAATGCCTTTGAAGCAGAGAAGACCCAGATCCGACTTTTGTAAGAAATAATTGGATGTATGAATTTGATAAAGCTCAATTTTTATGGCGGCATTTGAATAAGAAAAGTTTTGGCCTTGGTAGAAACTGTAGAATCAGATTTATATAATTCCATAAGCAAACAGAGCAGACCCTGATCAGATGACTCCTGTAGGAATTTTCTGATCTGTGTCTACTCTGTTTGCAAAGTCGTAAAAAGGCGTATATATGGAATAAAGGGTTAAAAAAAGAACAAAATAATGGAAGACTTCAAGAATAGGGCAGCTACAGAAGAAATGTATTTTCAGAAATCAGCCTAGAACTCTCATTCAGGGAGAAGTCATCAGTTTTTTGTTTTGTTTTTTCTGTGCCTTTTAAACATTATGTTATGCTCAAAATAGAAGAAAGTGCATCAGATACGTGAATTTTTAGCTTACCTTGGCACAAAGCGCTCATTGTGAGCTTTTAGGATCATTGAATGTCAATTGTCTGTTGTCGATCCACTTTTAACCCTTTCCTCCATGAATATTCATGTACGAAATAATGACATCATGAATATTAATTAAGACTAATTTGTTATAATAGCAGAGAGACACAGTAATGTTTTGCCATGGCAGAAACTAGAATCATATCATAAGGAAACAGAGCAGACCCTGATCAGACAGCTCCTACAAGGCGTAGGAAGGCGTAATTATGAAGGGAAGGGGTAATTTGCTTTCATATCTTCACTTCTCAGTTGATCTTCATGGACCAGTGGTATCTCAGGTGAGTGATACAGGGTCACCATGGCCCATTTGTGTCTGTAAATTGGCATCTAGGCTGAATCCTGATTTTAAAAGGAAATACTGTTCCAGATTTATTATTTTTATCATTTTTTAAATTTTCATACCTGAATGCTCATTTTTCTTCCAAAGAACATGTGAGAAATTGTAAGACTTGTCTCAAATTTCCAAAGATGTTTTTTATTCTTCTAACATTTTGTATTTGATTAATATTGTTCAATTAATAAACAATACATTTTTATGCCCCAAGATCAGATCTGGGAGGCATATTGTTTTTGCCTTGTCAGTTTGTCACCAACTTTAACATTGATCATAACTTTTGAGCCAGTACTATAGAGACTTGATATTTGGCATGCATATGTATCTCATAAAGCCGCACATTTTGAGGGGTGCCATGTCTAGGTCAAGGTCATGCTTCAGGACCAACGGTCAAATTAGCTGGGGGGCATAGTATTTCACACTCATCTTGTTTTAATTTTTGAATTTTGTTGATTGGAGTGAAATATTTGCTGCATGTATTACTGTTCAAAATGAAGATTACTCCTACAGTATATCTGTGACTACCCGAACTGTTGGGTCAAACAAGCTTTGGCAAAAAGTGCAGACCTAGATCAAACTGCTCCTGAATGGATAGTTTGATCAGGGTCTGCACTAGTAGCTATTATGTGTTTTGTTACTGTTTTCTACATGTAGATGACACTGAATTGACTTTACAAGTTATAAATACAGTAAAACCCCGCTAATACGACCACCAAAAAGGGGCATAATTCTGGGTGGCAGAGGCAGGTGGTAGCTTAATGCAGGACGAAAGTTATGCAGAAAGCTCCTATAGGAGCTTTCTGCATAACTTTCGTCCTGCATTAAGCAACCACCTGTTTTAAACGACATCAGTGGCTGTTTATTAAGTGGTCGCATTAGCGGGGTTTCACTGTAGTGGAGAGGAGAGATTGGAAAACCTGGAAATTAACCCTTTACTCCATAAATACACACTTCTATGGCTTTGCAAAAAGAGTAGACCCAGATTATACGGCTCCTGTAGGAGCCATCTGATCAGGGTCTGCTCTATTTGCTTATGAAATAATATCAATGTTAATGTGATTCTACAATTTCAGCTGTAGCTAAAGCTTCCCGTGTGCCATTATGAGAAATAATCTATTTATTATTCATGATGTCATTATTTCTTACATTATTTTATTCATGGAGTAAAGGGTTGATGTAAATATTGTTTTGTATTAGTGTGATGTATAGTAGGTAGGCAAAGTAGGCCTTTAAACTACACTTGGTGCAAGTAGAATTTATATCATGATGTTATGTTATACCTATTTGTGAGTATAGAGCAGCTTTTAGATACAGTCCTAAAGACAACTCTTGTTCTGCTACAAAAATGTTGTACATTTATAACTATGCTTAACCCAATACTCCATAAATAAGCCTTTCTATGCCTTTGCAAACAGAGTAGCCCCAGATCAGACGGCTCCTATAGGACCGTCTGGTCATAGTCTGCTATGTTTGCTTATGATATAACAGATAGGATTCTACTGTTTCTGTTGTGGGCAAAAAATCCTTTTTCCATATGTTATTATAACAATTAAAAATATTCATGATATTATGATTTCTTATATGAATATTCATGGAGTAAAAGCTTAAACCTACCAGCATACAATCTGTACTTGTATTATAATGTTTCATGGAAAGTTTCTTCACACTTTACTGGATAATCCTGCCTATATATGCCTTGGCAATAGAGCAAATGCAGATAAGACAGTTCCTGCAGGAGTTGTCTGATCAGGGTCTGCTCTACCTGTATGTTCCAGAACTGATTCTCTGCTCTTTACTAGGGTTATAAATTTTAATATTTATATTTTTCTACAAAAAAAAACCAAATTCAGATTTATTATGGGCAGAGTCTTGCATGAATAAATATTTTTCAAATAATGGGATAAATATTTGAGATCCAAATCCCATGTGCTGGGTTTACACTGCTTTTAACCCTTTACTTCATAGAAATGCCTTTTCACACCTTTGAAAACATTGGAGACCCAGCTCATACCACTCCTGTAGGAGCCCTGTGATCAGGGTATGCTCTGTTTGCTAATTGACTTATATAGCTTTGATTCTACAGTTTCTGCCATGACCAAGGTCCTTTGTGTTCATGTACCATTATAAAATTAAGATGTATTCATTGTGTAATTATTTTAAACATACAGTAAAATCTCAATTATTTGCACACTAAAATACAGTCGAGACTGTCTTAGCGACCCCCTGGATTCAGCGACTCCCTCTCTTATGCGACCGTGTTTCATCCCGCCCAACGTATTTTCCTATAATTTTGGTCTGAATTAAGCGACTCCCCGTCTTACGTGACAAGCGACCCTGATTTTGCGAACCAAACATAGGCTTTGATCTGTATTAAACGACATTCAATTATCACAGTTTCTTTTGTTTGTTTACATAGCGCGTCGGTTTTTCACACCATATTATTTAGGGAAAACCGGGGATTGTAATCACGCGTGAACTAGCTGGTTCCCGACTTCCGCTCTACAGATACATGTACGCGAGCAGAATATTCGGGAAACCAGTCGTGTCAAACATGGCTACGTACGTCGTATACAAGATTCGCCGGAGGTGATTTCGAGCGACAAAACTGTTAAAGAACGACAAACAAGGCAACTAATTTGATCTGGTTTGCGATTATTAATGGCTCTTTAGTTCAGAACGGTCTTTATAAATATCAATCAGTATGTGCATAATACATGTCTCTATCAACATTACTCGAAAGTATGCTTGGTAATCTGCACCTAGTTTATATTTATATCATTAAGTGTTTAATTTAGTGCATGCACTTATATGCGTATTATATTTGTACATTGTATCGTACATGCACTAATGTTCTGGTAAGTGAATGTTTTATTAATTTATTAAACTTTTAAATTAGCGTTTATTTGTGATGATAAATGTTGTATAAATGTATTAAATAATAGATACATAATTATATTGTATTAGACTGGATCAGTACACAGTTTTATTTTTCCCTTATGTAGATCTCTTACATGTACATGTAGTTTCGGTATACGTCATGTATTATATCCTAGGTCTGTATTAAGAGACTCCCTGTCATATGTGACCTTTTTCATGAAGTCCCTTGGAAGGTCACATATGACAATCTCGACTGTATGTATCATTATCAATCTTTAGACAGGTGGCAGCTTAATGCATGGTGAAAGTCATGGAGAAAGCTTCTCTAGGAACTTTCTGCATGACTTTCACCATGCATTAAGCAGCTACCTGCCTAAAAGTGTCTAAATTATTCTATACAATAAAATCAAATAATCGAGAGTTTACTGTAACTGTTCATGAGGGAAAGGGTAAAAGTTGGTTTCTTAGCCTATATATTTATCTCTTGCATTGATTGATGTTTGGAATGATATAGCATGCTATTGTATTATATGTATATTCCGGATTTATGGCAGTGAAGTGTATTTTTTGTAAATGCTTATTCTTTATGGAATGTTAATGCTATCAACATGTACCTCTTTCAGTCAAGTTTTTTATCACTTCGTCCGATCTGTTTTATCCCATCCAGTACCATTAAGAACGTCAATACACAGTAAAACTGTTTAACCCTTTACTCCATAAATATTACACCTTTCTATGCCTTTGCTAACGGCATAGACCCAGATCAGACAGCTCCTGCAGGAGCCGTCTTATAAGGGCTGCTCTGTTTGCTTATGAAATAATAAAAGATATGATTCTACACCCACTGGGGTGTTGTATTTTTCATCACCAAATGTCCCCTTGTTAAGATACCATTTTACATATTCATTTAAATGAATATTCATAAAGTGATAGATTCTTACATAATTATTCGTCAGGTAGAAGGTTAATCCTTTACTCCATAAATACACTTTTCTACGCCTTTGCAAACAGAGTAGACCCAGATCAGACAGCTCCTATAGGATATTGAGTCTAGGTCTACTCTGTTTGCTTATGATATAATATACAGTAAAACCTCTCTATAACGACCACTAGATTGTGTTAATTAGTTGGTATTTAGGGCAGGTGGCTGCTTAAAGCAAGGTGAAAGTAAGACAGAACTCCTATAGGAGTGTTCTGTTTTACTGTCACCTTGCTTTAAGCAGCCACCTGCCTTTAATACAAAATACTTGGTGTAATTTAGTGGTCGTTATAGAGAGGTTTTATTTCTTACAGGAATATTCATGAGGTAGAAGGTTAAGAGATCTATGTTTACTCCTTGAGCATCCACTCTAGGTCAGCACTACTGTACCTATGATCATCTAGCATGTAGAGTTGCTAGCTAATCACTGTCATATTTTCTTCAGTCTCAGGTACTCATTTAACTGCATGCCAAAATGATTATACTCTGCAAAAAATTGTTATCTGCTCCATTTCTTAAGGTATTCTTTTAATTTCTTTTAAAAAATGCCATTAGAGTGTCAGTTGAACCCTTTACTCCATGAATATTCATGCAAGAAATAATGACACTATGATTATTAATTACTGGTAGATTCATTGTTATAGCTCATGGACACATGGATTTTTGGCTGTGGCAGAAACTGTAGAATCATATCCTATATTATATCATAAGTAAACAGAGCAGACCCTGATCAGACAGCTCCTACAGGAGCCATCTGATCTAGGTCTACTCTGCTTGTTAATGCGTAGAATGGCAAATTTATGGAGTAAAAGGTTAAATCCTAATCCAACAGTGATATGCTTGCTGTCTTATCAAGTTATGTGAGCCCAAACTGTTGGCCTAAGTCATCTCAAATTCACAGCTGATGTGCAAAGAGTTGAAAACCAATGCCTGTATATTTGTACAAAGAGTTTGCTTAGATCAGGGTCTACTCTGCTTGCTTATGAAATAATATCTATAGATCTGATCTGGTTCTGTTTCTGACATGATAAAAAAGCCCTTGTTCAGAGTGCTATTGTAATAATGTTGTTTGGATATCTGTTAAGAGTTTTTATAACAGCATATGAACACAAGGACTTTAGCCGTGGCAGAAACTGGAATCAGTGAGATCTATGTTATTTCATCACCAAACAGAGTAGATCCTGATCAGACAGCTCCAGTAGGAGCCCTCTGACCTGGGTCTACTCTGTTCACAAAGGCATTATAAGGTGTACAAAAATATTATTATGTAGTGAGACCCAGACCAGACAGTTCCTGTAGTATTAAAGACAGTTAAAAAGAAGATCATTCATGAATCCATTCTCTCTGAATCCCTCTTAGGTTATTTTTAGACCCAACCATTATGAATAAATCTACTGAAAAGGAACATTTACTAGAGAAAAGGAAATTTTTAGAAATACACATGTATGTAGTTTTTAAACAATTGTGATAAATACCTGTAGAACATTTGCTGCATATGAGCAAATGCTCTATTTATCATAATGGTTCCAAAGTTGACTTTTACAGAGGCGTCAAAAGGCATCAGTATGAGGGAATAGGTTAATGTACACATTAAGATTTTAAGTAGAGGCAAGTGGCAGCAAAAAATTATTTGACAATGACAGTTCTGTAGAATGCATTGATTGCTTAAACTGGGCTCACTCTACAGGCAACATTGCGATAACCTTTGCAAAAAAATTGGATCCCAATTAGATACCGAATTATTCTGTGTCTCATCTGCAAGGTCCAAATTGTTTACTGCTCAGATTGTGATAGAAGGAGAAATGCTTATATCTTTTAAAACTTATTGGCAGCAATCTACTAATTTTACTTAACCCTTCGCTTGCTAATCGCATCAATATACCTACCTGTAAATAGTGAAGACCCAGATGAGACGTCTCCTGCAGGAGCAGTCTCATCAGGGTCTGCACTATTTACAAGTTGATTGTGCAACTAGTGCACTCCACAGCAGTGATTGCACAGCGAAATATGTGTACACAGTGAAGATATATGTAATTATAGAACAGGGCATGGGTAAAGAAGGAGAAATGTATTTTAAAATTCAGCAAGCGAAGGGTTAAGAATTGCCCTTATCCTGCTGATCACGCCTCTCATTTGCAAGCAGCTAGGGTCTTGATGAGACGCAGGGTGGGTCTGTGTCTCATCAGGATACAAACTGTTTGACACTCGGTCCATAGTTAAACTTCTAAAATCATACAAATCAGATTTGAACAGAATTCAATATTTATGACAGGATAAAAGTTAAAGCTAGCTGATAAATTTTACTTAGATGATATGTTATGATATTTTACTCCATAGAGATGCCTTTTGGCACCATTGCAGAGTAGACTCTTATAGTATGATGGCCCCTATAGGAGCCATTAATCAGGGCCTCCTTCTGTTTACTTGTGGAATTATATAGATCCGATTTTACGGTTTCTGCAATGACTAAAAAGTTGTTCATGCATGTATATATACACACAGTGCTGAAGCTGGAGCTCTCCATCAGGGAGATTTAGGGAAAAGTTTTGGTCCTAATTTTGTATCATATATTAATCTCTTTCCTTCATATTTATAAACACCTTTTCACGCATTTACTTGTACAAACAGAGTAGACCCAGATCAGACTCTCCTGTAGGAGCCATCTGATCAGAATATGCTCTGTTTGCTTATGGAATTATAATAGATATTACTCTACAGTTTCTACCAATGCAATACCAAAACTTCATGTGCCATTATAAAAACTGACCAAATAAATATTCATGATTTCATTATATCTAACATGACTATAAAACAGGGAAAAGGCTTAACTTCTTCCCCAGCCTCAATACTTGGAGAAGTCCTATAGCAGCTATAATATAGCTTGAGCCCTGATTCCATTATAAAAGCTCAATTAATTGATATTTATACATGTACATACATTATTTTTACATGAATATTCATGGGGCAAAGGGTTAAATCTTTGACACAAGGATGATCTGTTCTCACTATGTACCTGTTCCCCTTGCAGTAGATTGTTCTTGCTAACTCAGATATTTATGAGTATTGATCCAGCAGTGTTTGTCTTTGATGATTGCCATCTCGGTTGCATGCCTGATTTGAAGGTACATGTACTTAACTAATATTGATGATGTCATTTTTACTTGCATGAATATTCATGTAGTGAAGGGTTATAGAATGAAATGAAAGCTCATTAACCCTTTCCCTGTTCTGCGTTTATTACAAATTTGAATACCTACTGAATATCATGGACAAAAAGGGTATAATAAAATATGGAATGAGGAGCACTGTAGCCATTTTAGAAAGTAAAGAAACAGATCTTTGAAATTCTATAGCAAACAGAGTAGGCCCTGATCAGACGGCTCCTCTAGGAGCCGTCTGATCTGGGTCTACTCTGTTTGCAGATGCGTGAAAACACGTTTGTATGAGGGAACGGGTTAACACAATTGTAAGATAGTATTCTTTTTGGTGCTGACATTGTGATCTTCAGTTTACCTGATTGTTTCATTTCATTTTTTTTTATTATAGTACTGTTTTTAGGAAACTTCATTTTCATTTTGTGCCTTGTTTTTCATTATAATTATTGAATACTTAAATCTTGTTACCGGTACTTTGACATGAGGAAAAAACATTCTGAATTTAAATTTGTATGTTTTATTTTATGTATGTGTTTAATTTAAAATATTAATATAATTATGTTATAAAGAGATTGATAGTATTTTTTCTCTTGATTAAAATATTTCGTGATATTAAAACAAGTATTAGTTATAATAACATTCTTTTTGTTTCTCTCAAATTCAATCTCCTTTTATGTAATGATTTTCCAGTTCTTTTCAGCTCCTCTGAGCTCCCAGTGCTGAGATTGAGCTTCTGTGATCACTCACTGTCAATTGTCAGTGTGCCAGTGCTTAATTTCTTAAATATTACACCTGTTCTTAACCCTTTCTATGCATTTGCAAACAGTAGACCCGGATCAGACAGTTGCTATAGGAGCTGTCTGATCAGGGTCTGCTCTGTTTGCTTATGAAATTATAATAGGTCTGAATTTAGTGTTTCTACCAATACCAAAGTTTCATGTGTACAAATACCATTATCAACATTCCGCTTATAAATATTCATGATGTCATTATTTCTTACATGAATGTTCATTGGTTAGACCAGTAGTTTCAGTTGCATAAACTGTGTGTGGATCCTTTATAAAATGAATTCTAAGCCGTAAAGAAATTTAATTGAAGAGGGAATGTTCATCCCATGTCCGATATGTAAATATTTGTAAGCAGGTATGGTTGTCTGATTGTTCAAGCTAATAGTGGGAGTATGTTATTGGTTATATAGTAACAGAATTATTAACCCCCGCCAAAAGCAGAGGGGTATTGTTTTGGTATTGTCTTGCCGTCCATGGTCCATGCATCCCAGTCATACCACAGAAGTGATTAGGAATTTTTCTATGAAAGTATGTGTAAATGGTTGGTACCATTTTAAAATGCGGCCCTGCAAGTGTCACTCACATTGACCTTGGAGCTCTTGAGTTATGGCCAAAAATTTGTGCCAAAAATTTAACGTATTTGTCTGTCCGAAGTCATCTCTCTGAAATGGTTTGGAGCTTTTTCTATGAAACTTTGTGTAAATGTTTAGTACCTGCTACCATAAAGAAATGCGAACCAGCAAGTATCTCTCATATTGACATTGTACCACCAGAGTTGTGGCTGAAGCTTTTTATGAAACTTTGTGCTGGCATTTAATACCATAAGGAAATGTGCCCCTGCTAGTATCAATCACATTGACCTATGAACACAAAATTTATGGCCCTTTATTTTTGAAAAACTTAACCTTTTTGTCGATCTGGAGCCATATCTCAGAAATGGTTTGGAGTTTTTTCTATGTAACATTGTGCAAATATTTCATACCATAAGGAAATGTGGCTCTTGAGGAATAGGACTTGTGCCTATTGACCTTTGAACACCAGAGTTATGGTCATTTGTTTGCCAACATGTAACCTTTTTGCCACAAATTGTTTTTCTTTGAAACTTCGTGTAAATGTAAAGTACCATAAGAAATTGTGGTCCTGCAAGTGTTACTCATATTGACCTAGGGAACACCAGATTGTATTCCAAAAACTTAGCCTTTTTGTCCGTCTATTCAATAACTCCTCAAAATACCGTATGGAAATGGGGCCCTGCAAGTATCACTCAAATTGACTGTGAATGCTAGAGATATGCATCTTTGTTTGTGAAAAACTTAAAAGTTTTGTCTGTCATGGGTCTTATTTCAGAACTGATATAGTTTTCTATGAAACATTAGTACCATAAAAAATGGCTGTGCAAGCATCACTCACATGAACCTTGGAACACCAAAGTATTGCCCTTTGCCAAAAACAAAGTTTTTGTCCGTCCAGAGCCATATGCCAGAAACAGTTTAGATTTTTCTATGAAACTTTGTGTAAATGTGAAGTACCATAAAGAAATGTGGCCCTGCAATTATCACTCATAATGACACTGGAATACCAGATTGTTTTCCAAAAACTTAACCTTTTTGTCCTTCTATTCATTGACTCAGTAAAATACTGAGGCCAGCCCCTGTTTGGCGGGGATATCAATTCAGCAAATTTTCTTGTTAATATTAATTTATGATGTAGATCTATACCCTGTTTTTTAATGAAAATTGAAAATAAAACTGATGATAAGATGTGGTTGATTCTTTTCCTTATAATCCACTTTATTATTTACTATTATTTATCACAGGGGTCTGAAGTGTGCCTGGACTCCAAAATGGCACACCTATGTAAAAAAAAAAATCCATTCTGGGTCGAAGTCATTGATTACATATATCTCATAAGAATGTATATGTGTAATCAATGACTTGGACAATGGATTTTTTTACACAGGTGTGCCATTTTTGGGTCCAGGCACACTTCAGACCCCTGTGTTATTTATGGAAGGCCAGTGCGTCATGCTAAATGCGATTTGCGAAATGCAAAATAAGATATGCTTAATGATAAATGACAAATGCTTTGAGCTATTGTGACAATACACAGGGCCATCGTGGCCCTCTGGCATTAGTGCCTGATATAGATGCAGTTTGATGCCTATCTTTCTATCTGCAAATAGAGTAGACCCAGATCAGATGGCCTGTGAAAGGTCAGTCTGATCAGGGTTTGCTCTCTTAGCCTATGGAACAATATGGACATGATTCTACAGTTTCTGCAATGGCCAAAAGAAATTCTGTGCTTGTAAGCCATTATTAGAATTTAGCCAATACATATTTTTATCAGTTACAGGGTAAAACCATTCCCTCATATGGATGCAAAAGATCAAAGTGGGGTGCATATTGTTTTTGCCCTATTTGTTTGTTTGTTTGAGGACATAGTGTTTCACAAGCACATCTTGTTTAAACTATTATGATAAAAAGAGCATTTGCTCATATTTCTCTTTTTTCTATTTATCACAGTGGTTTCAAAACTACACAATTTAAAACAATTTATATAGTAAATGCTCCTTTTCAGTAGATTTATTCAAATAAGTTGGGTACAAAATTAGCCTACAAATTAATGTGTTAATATTCTAAGATAAAGTAAAATTTAAGTAAAACTTCTCTACAGTGAACATTAAAATTAAGTCTAATTCTGAGACTTGCAGGCAGTTGATCGCTCTATGCAGAACAAGTAAAGCAGAATTGTTAAATTTTGGTTAGTCACCGTCTCTAGTGAAATGCGTTCATGTGGAATATACAGTAGAACCCCTCTAATGAGACCACTTAATGAATAAACATGGGTTTCTTTATAAGCAGGTAGTTACTTAATGCAGGACAAAAGTAATGCAGAAAGCTCCTAGAGGAGCTTTCTGCATTACTTTTGTCCAGTATTAAGCTACCACCTGCATCTAGCATCCAGAATTATACCTCTTTTAAGTGGTCACATTAGCGGGGTTTTACTGTATTTAAAAACCCTTTACTTGAATATTCATGTAAGACATTATATACATATTAAAATTAAAGAACTTTATATTGAATTAGGTTAATATTTATAATGCTCTACAAACAAGAAAAGATTTTAGCCTGATAAAAACTGCAGAATTACCGTAGATCTATACATACAAATGAAATTCCATAAGCAAACAACAGTAACACTCTTTATAATGCCATATGAACACCCAGGGGATAAAAGGACTCCAGCAGGAGCTGATTGATCTGAATCTACAAAGGTATGGTTAACCCATTCCCTGTTCTATGTTTGTTTCAAATTTCAATATCTACTGAATATTCGTTAACAAAATAGCTATAAAGAAATATGGAAGGTGGAACATTGTAGACATTTTAGAAAGCAAAGGAACAGATATATTAAATTCTACTAGTAAACAGAGCAGACCCTGATCAGACGGCTCCTCTAGGAGCCGTCTGATCTGGGTCTACTCTGCAAATGCGTGAAAACATGTTTATATGAGGGAAAGGGTTAAAGGATCTGGAACTTGCTTCAGTAAATCTCTAATGAAAACATACGAAATCAAAATTCCTATTTCAACAATGTTTTTTAATAAAAACATAATAATATTATGTCATCTTGCAAAAGCAGCGGTAGTATATTGCTTGGCAGGTGTTTATCTTTTGGTCCATTTGTCGGTGAGAAAAATGGCTTTCCACTTTTCATAAATAACTGGAACACTTTTGCCAAGATCAATATACTTGGTAGAGATCTTACAACACTTAGTCACAACAAAATAAAGCTATAAATATTTCGATCCAAGTCGGAATCAAACCTTGTCCTACTGGATTGAAAGCCAGTCAAAGAACAGATTCACTTGCGCAGGTTCCTTTATATTTAGAAGTTATACATATGGAAGGTGGAAATGCTGGTCTATAAAAGGGAGGTGGTCATAATGAACAGATAGAACCTCTAGATTTGAAGGTCAGTATATCAAAAGACAAGGTCAAACTTACTCAAGAACTTTCTGACCAGATTCATCATACAGTAGAACCTGTCCTAAGCGACCACTTCATTATTGAACATATGAGTCTTAAAACCAGGTGGTTGCTTAACCATTTCCTCCATGAATACGCCTCTGCAATAACCACTTCTTGAAACCATTGTGATAAATCTATTTATCACAATGGTTTCAAACTACAAAATTCTGAATTTCACTTTTCTCTAGTAAATGCTCCTTTTGGGTAGATGCATTCAAAGAGGTTGGGTCTAAAAATAGCCTATGGATGAAAGGGTTAATGCAGGACAAACATAATAAAGAAAGCTCCTTTTGAAGGAAAGTGGTTTATGAACAGATTTTGGAAAAAGAAAAGGGGTTCCTTTCAATAACAAGATTTAATTGTAACGGAATCCGTTATAGAATGTCCCCCAAATGAAACGAACAACAAGTATTGATGAGCGAAAAATCTAAATATTTCACCAATCACAGGCCATCATTGGTTTACCATGGCCACCAACACTTTTGAAACACCTGCCACTAAGTTAGGCTACCCTTAGCCAATATACCCCTCTTTGCCAATGTTTAGTCAAATCTAATAACATCTAAATTTCGACTAATCAGAGGCCACTGCTTCATTTCCATGGTAAGCAACCTGTCAAAACACCTATGATTGAGTTTGGGGTACCCAAATACCCCATCATACCAATTTTCAGCAAAATCGAACAATATCTAAATTTCGACCAATCAGAGTCCACCATTTGGTTACCATGGCAACATCTAAAAAACCAAAAGTTGAAAAAACCAAAAGTTGAATGCACATAATGTGAAGTTTCATTAGGATCGGACAACTACTAACGAGAAACGTGTCGGACATGTTCACGGCGGAAGAATAAGAAGGGGAGCAAAAATAAGAAGAATGATAAAAAGATATAATTGTAATGGGAACTATTACAGAATCCCCCCTCCCCCCCCCAAAAAAAATAAAAAAAATGTAAAGGACAACATGTATTGATGAGCAAAATATCTAAATTTTAACCAATCACAGGCCATCACTGGTTTACCATGGCAACCAACACTTTTGAAACACCTGCCATTACGTTTGGGGTACCCTTATAGCCCTACTTTCTTACCACTTTTTAGAGGAGATGTTTGAAACAAAAAGATTTTAACTTTATACTATATAATCCTATGTTAAACTTGTGACCCCTGGGGCACAGCCAGTTTGACCCCAGTGGCAAAATCTAAACAATCTCTGTAGAGGTCCATCAGACTACATACCAATTTTAGTAGCTCTAGGCCCTACGAAATTCGACAATAAGATTTTTAAAGTTTTCAGTAAAAATTTTGACCCCCGGGGCAGAGCCAATTTTGACCCTAGGGGCTTAATTTTTAACAATCTTGGTAAAGGTCTACTAGAACTGATGATGCTATATACCAAAATACCATAGCTCATAGCTCTAAGCCTTTCAGTTTTGGACAAGAAGATTTTTTAAAGTTTTTACTATACATGTATAATCCTATGTAAAATCTGTGACCCCGCAGTGGGGACAATTTTGACCCCAGGGGCAAAATTTGAACAGTCTTTGTAAAGGTCCACCAGATGATGCCTCATACCAAATATCACAGCTAGCTCTAAGCCTTTCAGTATGAGACAAGATTTTTTATGCCCCCAGATCAAATCGGGGGGGGGGGGGAATATTGTTCTTGCCCTGTCTGTCTGTTTGTTTGTCAGCAACTTTAACATTGGTCATAACTTGGTATCTCATAAAGCCGCACATTTTGAGGGGTGACATGTCAAGGTCATCCTTCAAGGTCAGAGGTCAAATATATGGGTCAAATCACCGACTTTAACATTGGCCATAACTTTTGGACCAGTACAGATAGAGACTTGATATTTGGCATGCTTGTGTATCTCATGAGGCTGCACATTTTGAGGGGTGACATGTCAAGGTCAATGTCATCCTTCAGGGTCAAAGGTCAAATTGTCTGTTTCTTTGTCTGTAACTTTAACGCAACCTTAACATTTGTCTTAACTTTTGAGCCAGTACAGATAGAGACTTGACATTTGGCATGCATATGTATCTCATAAAGCCGCACATTTTGAGGGGTGACATGTCAAGGTCAAGGTCATCCTTCAAGGTCAGAGGTCAAATATATGAGGGGACATAGTGTTTCACAAACACATCTTGTTTTTTAGTTTTTACTAAATAATCCAATGTAATACTTGTGAACCTCGGGGTTGGGCCAATTTTGGCCCCAAGGGAAAATTTGAACAATCTATGTAGAGGTCTACTAGATGATTCTATATACCAAAATTGGTAGCCCTAGTTTTACAGTTTTTGACAAGATGATTTTTAAAGTTTTTATTTCTTTTTGGACTTCTTTTTGGAGTTCTGCATTGACTCAAATTCTTTGAACAACTTTGGAAGAGGTTGATACAAGGAACATTCCTGCCAAGTTTGGTAAAAATCCAGCAAGTAGTTTAGGAGGAGATGTCATTTTAAGACGCACAATGGACGATGCACATCTGCACATAACCAGCAATGATCATGTGAAGTTTCATTAAGATCGGACCATTACTTACCGAGAAATATGACGGACAAGTTCACAGCGGAAGAAGAATCGGAATCAGAAGAAAGAATAATAATAAAAAGAAGAAGAAACGGAGCAAACACATGTCTCCCCACTTCATTTGGGGGACATTATTAATATGAAATGGAGTAAACACAATATGTCTACCCACTTCATTTAGGGACTTAACTAGAGAACCATTTGGCCAATAAGGTCCTCATTATTGGAAAGGAGGTTGAAATCAACACAAGGGATAGGCAATATTGTAAAAGCAAGATCAAAGACATTAGAGAACTGCTTTCAGTCAAAGACTTGAGAATCATTTGGCCTAATGTCTTGGAAGATTGGAGAACAATGAGATGGTCTCTAATCAATATCCATAGGGTTGTTCTGCTTAACCCTTTCCCTGTTGCATATTCATGTAAGAAATAATGACATCTAGAATATTAATTAGATTATTTTTTTATAATGGCATATGAACACAGTCTTCTGGCAGAAATTGTAGAATCGGATCCATATTATACCTCGGGAGCCATCTTCTCTGTTTGCAAAGGCGTTAACAGAAGTTTATATGAGGGGGAACCCCTTTCCTTCATATAAACGTGTTTTCACGCATTTGCAAACAGAGAAGACCAAGATCAGATGGCTCCTATAGGAGCCTTCTGATCCAAGTCTGCTCTCTTTGCTATTGGAATTTGATAGATCTGTTTCTGGCTTCAATGTTCCACCTTCCATATTTCATTATAACTACTGTGTCCATGAATATTCAGTAGGTATTGAAATTTGTAACAAACAGAACAGGGAAAGGGTTAAAGAGCAGGTTAGTTATTGTGAGAGAGAGAATGAAATCTATTGATTTGGTAGTCAGCATATCAAGGGTCAAGGTCAATGTGATTTCAATGCTAAAATAGTTTCCAAACATGTGGCATACTAATAAAAGTGATCATGGAAAGATTGTGAAAGAAAAATAAATTAAACCCTTTACTCCATAAATACACCTTTCAACACCTTTGAAAACAGAGCAGACCAAGATCAGATTGCTCCTGTAGGAGTCCTTTGATCAGTCTGCTTATGAAATAATATAGATTCTACCATGGTCAAACATTCCTGTGTTCATGTACCATTTCAAAAACTAATCGAATTAAATTCATGATGTCATTAATTCTTGCATGAATATTCATGGAGTGAAGGGTTAAACCATTTGACTTTACATCAGTTTTTGATCAGGTGATTGATAGTATAATGAGCAAGATGAAGCCTCATGATATTGTACAGGGGACATTACTTACATCAAAACCTGTTTCCCATACACATAACATTTCACCATTTACTTGATAGGTGGCGATGGTCTAGTGGTAACGCGCTCGACTATCAGTCCGGAGGTCCGGGGTTCAAATCCCGGTCCCACCCGGAAATTTTCAGAGACGCTTTTCCGTGTCTCCAACCTGCACATCCTCTCCACCCAGGGGTTTAAATGGGTACATGTGAGGGTCACTCGCCGGTACTGCGGCTGCATGATTGCGCCATATGTTAGCAGTGCTCAATATTGTAGGCCAATGACTCAATGACCAGGGGAGTAAATGTACAGTCGGCTGAGCGGTCATTCGGACTGAAAGTAGACTATAACTAGGTACTTTTTTTTTCTTGACAGAGAGCCATGCAATCAGAGTAGATACTGATCAGACGGCTCCTGTAGGAGTTGTTTGATCAGTGTCGCTCTGTTTGCATGTATAATCATATTGATTTGATTCTACAGATTCTGCCACGGCCACAAAAGCCTGTGTTCATACATCATTACAGTTAATACATGTACATATTCATGATATCAATTTTCCTTACACAGAGGTCCAGATAAGATGCGCAAATTAAAACATTTTCAAGAATAACTCCTTTATTTCTTCACCAAACCCTATATTGTGACCACTCTTTAGAAACGTATTGAAGAGATAATTCTAAAGAGTGGTCACAGTATAGGTTTTGGTGGAGAAATGACGATTTTTGAATTTGGGTACGCACCTTTATCTGTAGCTCTGCTTATTTAACCCTTTCCCTCATATAAACGCGTTTTCACGCATTTGCAAACAGAGTAGACCAAGATCAGATGGCTCCTATAGGAGCTGTCTGATCAGGGTCTGCTCTGTTTGCTATTGAAATTTTATAGATCTATTTCTTTATTTTCTAAAATGGCTACAATGCTTCACCTTCCATATTCATTTATAACTATTTTGCTCATGAATATTCAGTAGGTACATTGTATTGAAATTCGGAATAATTTAGAACGTGGAAAGGGTTGAGTAAATATTTATGAGGTAAAGGTTTATTAGGTAAATCTTAGACCACCAAGGCCTAACTACTAGTATTTGGGTAAAAAGAGTATAAAAAATACCAGACTCCAATATAAAATCAATAAATACTTTATCTTCCAACTTTTCCTTTGCAATGAATTGTACACACATATATCTTTTTTTAAAAGTGAATAAATAAGAAAATATAATACATATATAAGCTTTTTCAATTAAAAATGCGGCAATAGCACATATCAATATATGGAAACTACCATAGTACTGTACAGATATAGAATATGTGAACTGAACCAATGAAATGAGACATTACATACATGAGCATTTCCTTCTACTTTGCTTCCTAAAACGGAAACATTAACCCTTTCAACGCTGAACTTTCTGAGTGGAATAGCCCATCATTGTTTATTGGTAGAATGATGGTACAATTTGTGAGAGGATTTTGAATGACAAACAGTGCAGCCACTGATCTGAGGGCTCCTCTAGGAGCTCTCTGATCTGGGTCTACACTGTTTGTAAATGACAGTGCACTTGTTTCCCTCATTTACACGGTTATCCCTAAGGTTTTCTACTTTGTTTCCAAAGGCATAAAAAGTTGGGATTATCATGTAACTGGTTAATATACTACAACTCCTTTGGCAACTTTCTACATTGCTGTTGTTCTGCTTTAAGCAACCATCTGTCTTAAAACTTTCCTTCATATTAAAGCCTTTTCACACCTTTACAAACAGAGTGGGCCCAAATCAGACGGCTCCTGTAGGAGCCATCTGATCAGGATCTGCTCTGTTTGCTAATGGATTAAATAGATCTGATATTATAGTTTCTGCCAAGGCACAAAAATCCTGTATTTATACGCCACTATAAATACTAAGCTAATAAATATTCATTATATAAAAAAAATTCTTACATGAATATTAAACAGGGAAAGCTAATCTCTGTTAAGTGCTGTATAATTAAAACATTTTTTAAACTGTAGTTTTAGAAATTTCACTCAATGTGCAAAAGACTTTACATCATATTGTAAAACTACACTATATTAAATGAGTGAACCAGTAATAAAAGGAAGTGAATAAATATATCATTTATTAATATTCTCCCTAATACATGCCCCTTACTTCTGGAAGAGGGGGTGTTAACAAAAATCCTATATAATAACTATTCACCCTTTCCCTGTTCTATATTTAGGCCAATTTTCAGTACCTACTGAATATTCATTAATAAAATAGTTATAAAGAGTTCTTGAAGGTGGAACATTGTAGACATTTTAGAAAGTAAAGAAACAGATCTATCAAATTCTAATAGCAAACAGAGTAGACCCTGATCAGACGGCTCCTCTAGGAGCCGTCTGATCTGGGTCTACTCTGTTTGCAAATGCGTGAAAACATGTTTATATAAGGGAAAGGGTTAAATAAAGAAATATAGGTTTTTCAAAATACAGGTGGTAGTTTAATGCAGTCTGACATTAATGCATTAAGCTCCTCTATGAGCTTTCTGTATCGCTTTTATTCAGTATTAAGCAATCACCTGTGTATAGAAACATAAGAAGCTTCTTAAAAAAATATAACAGCCCGAGTGTTTACTAGATATAAAGGTAAATACTGACAATATACCCTAAATATGGAGTTGCACTAATTGAAAATTGCCTATCTGAATACTTAGAGTAATTGCACCTATATTTGCATATTTAAATGCTTTGAAACTCAAAAGAAGTATTAACCCTTTCCTCCATAAATACGCCTTTCTATGCCTCTGTAATAACCACTTCTTGAAACCATTGTGATAAATACATGTAGAGCATTTGCTCCTAAGGAGCAAATACTCTATTTATCACAATGGTTTCAAACTACAAAATTCTAAAAATTTTCCTTTTCTCCAGTAAATGCTCCTTTTCGGTAGATTTATTCAAAGAGGTTGGGTCTAAAAATAGCCTATGAAGGAAAGGGTTAAAGAAGTTTTAGTGAAGACTGAAGCTTAATCCTGGGTGACAGTTGTACAGAAACTCTCATAAATGCTTTTTGCATTACTTATGTTCAGCATTAAGCAGTTACCTGTGGCCACTATACAGACGATCTACTGTACTCTTTACATAACATGCTTAGAGTTAAATCTTTATACATTTAAAAAACTGCAACATTTTATAATGGTTGTATGAAATGTCTACAAACTCTTAACGATTAATCTCAATGCATATTATGAATAATTCCACTATGGTCACTTCATAAACCAGTTTAATTTAAACTAGATCAAGCTAAATCATTTTAATTCTAAATGGCAGTTAAAACTGAAATCAAATGCAGTAAAAACAAACTATTTAAAAAAAACCATATGTCTTCCTCAATAAGAGATATGGAGAGGACATGAATATTTAGTTTTAACAGATTGGTCTTAATTTGTGAAAGCTACTAATAATCAAATAGCTTTTGAGGAAAAAGGAAAATCTCAAACATTTACTCCATGAATATTCATGTAAGAAATGACATCATGAATATCAACTCACTGAATTGTTATATCGGCACTATGAAAGAAATTGTTGTTTATCTTGACAGAAACTAGAGATATTAAAAGCAAAAAGAGCAGACCCTGATCAGACAATTCCTATAGGCTTGTTTGCCAAAGCATAGAAAGGGGTATTGATGGAGTAAAGGGTTAATAGGTCAGTGATAAACATAATGGAGTTGAAACAGGACTTTATATGAAAGTAAAACAGAAATTTCCCAATACTTTCACTCTGTCTTAACCTTTTACTCCATAAATACGTCTTTCTATGGCTTTGCAAACAGAGAATACCCAGATCAGACGGCTCCTAAAGGAGCCGTCTGATCAGGGTCTGCTCTGTTTGCTTGTGATATGATATAGATGTGATTCAACAGTTCCTGCCATCGTAAAAACAAATCCTGTGTCCACATGCTATTGTAACAAATAATCTAATTAGTATTCATGATGTCATTATTTCTTGCATGAACATTCATAGAGTAAAGGGTTAAGATACATAAAGACGCCTGACAAAAATTGTATAATTACATGTATATCTACATGTATATTATGTCACAAACAAATGGAGCAGACCCTGATCAGAACGGCCCTTATAGGAGCCATCTAATCTGGGTCTACTCTGTTTGCAAGGGTGTAAATACATATCCATGAGGTAAAAGGGTTCAATAAGGCATAACTGAAACAAGAAGAGTTGACCCTTATCTTGCTATGGAAAGTATCATCTTACTTAACCCTTTACCCAATAGCCTGTTTCTAGTTTTGAAGACATATGACCACTTAAAGCAGGTTGAAAGTAAAGCAGAATGCGCCTTAAGGCGCATTCTGCTTTACTTTCAGCCTGCTTTAAGCTACCACCTACTAGGATATAGAAAATATTTATTATGCAATATGTTCATGACTGTATGAATTTGAACTATTTTCTTCCGCGGAGGAATAAATCAAACACGCTAAAAGCCGCTTCTATCAGGTAAAGGGTTAAATGCATCCAATGCATTTTTACTTTTCATTAACCCATTCTCTCATAGGCTATTTTCAGACCCAACCTCTTTGAATAAATCTACTGAAAAGGAGCATTTACTAGAAAAAAAGGGAAATTGTAGAATTGTGAAACCATTGTGATAACAGAGTATTTGCTCCTAAATGCTCTATTAATCACAAAGGTTTCAAAAATGACTTTTACAGAGGTGTCAAAAGACGTCAATATGAGGGAATGGGTTGAATTCACTCAAGTGGCCTGCAAGCAAAGTATAAAAAGAATCTTGGATCCTAATCAGATGCCAAGCAACTACATCAAAGCTGATTACCAACATGAGTAAAGTCAAGCCAAGCAAGATACGAATTACCTATTTCACAAGTTACACCAAAGAAACAAACATCAAAAGAATTATACCTAAATTACCCTTAGAATTCGAACAGACAAACTTAGGAAAATAGTGAAATCTGGTGATGACTGATCTTGGATACTGAGATCTGGATCAAATTACTCCTAAAGGAACAGTTTGATCAGGACCTTAACTATTTCTACTATGTCATTTTAACCTTTACTCCATAAATACACCTTTCTATGCCTTTGCAAACAGAGTAGACCCAGATCAGACGGCTCCTATAGGAGCTGTCTGATCAGGGTCTGCTCTGTTTGCTTATGAAATAATATAGATACGATTCTACAATTTCCTCTTTAGCCAAAAATTCCTGTGTCTGTGTGTTTATCAAATTTAATCTAATAAATATTCATGACATCATCATTTCGTTCATATATATTCATGGAGTAAAGGGTTAATCTAAAATTAACAAAATATAGTGCCAATTTCACTTATCCAGCTTTACAAACTCAAGAAGAGAGGAGAATGGTTGTCTGAATTCTGGCACTGCATGTTTACACTTATGAGCTCTAAAAACAGTTGGTTTAAATGTGAGCATAAAATTTTAAGTCATTAAAATTCAAATGGACGGACACGCTACATAATGTATCATTGAGACCCTTTTCCATAACAAATTATCACAGATATCATAGTTAGGATAGTAGCATACAGAGATCATTTGCAGACTTTGTCAAGCCTTAAAATACACCAATATACACAGTAGTTTTAATTATTTCAAAACAAAGCAAATTTCTTCCACCAAATTACTGTCCGTTTCATTCCAAAAATAACATTTCGACCATTTCCTCCTAAAGACAATCAGCGTGCCAAATGCTTTTAATCCCATTTAAATATGTACCTTATCAGGATCAAAACTGTTTGACTGTGTTAACATAAACTAGACTATGTTGATGAAAAAGTCACTTTTGCAATTACATATTTTATATATTCAAAGAACATCAATGTTAGTTATGGATTTAAGTTCATGCTAATACTAATAGCATATGGAATTAATTTTTCCTCTACAAAGTTGAGCCACACCAGAAGAAAATGAGCCTTAACCCATTTCTCCATGAATATTCAAGTAAGAATAATGACATCATCAATATTAATTAAATGAAATTTTATAATGGCATAAACTGTAGAAACAGATCTACGTGTACATGTATATTATTCCATAAGCAAACAGAACAGACCAGACTCTGGTCTAGGTCTACTCTATTTTCAAAGGTGATAAAAGGCATATATATGGAGTAAGGGGCTAAGGGATTTGCAAACCTAGGATATCCAGATTGGTTATCATATCTCTGATGTGGCATCTGATCTGAGTATGCACTGTAGTCAAAATGAACAATACTACACTAGTGGGTCCAGTTTTACAAAATATCATACAACCAAACTTAAAGCAAATGGAGCAATTGGTCTATTTATCACAATGGTTTCAAAAAACGAGTTCTACAGAGGCGCAGTAGGAGAGAATAGGTTAACCCTTTCCCTGTTCTATATTTATTATAAATTTCAATACCTATTGAGCATTAAATATTCATAGACAAAATAGTTATGATAAACTATGGAAGGTTGAAAATTGTAGCCATTTTAGAAAGTAAAGAAACAGATCTATCCAATTCCATTAGCAAACAGAGCAGATCCTGATCAGATGGAGCCATCTGATCTGGTTCTACCCTGTTTGCAAATGCATGAAAACATGTTCATATGAGGGAAAGGGTTAAGCTACAGTCTGCATTATACACCCATAATTAGACTTCTTTTTGATGGCCATTTAACCCTTTCCCTCATATATACGTTTTTTCACGCATTTGCAAACAGAGTAGACCCAGATCAGACGACTCCTAGAGGAGCTGTCTGATCAGGGTCTACTCTGTTTGCTAATATAGTTTGAAAGTTCTGTTTCTTTACTTTCTAAAATGGCTACAATGTTCTACCATTCATATTTCTTTATAACTAGTTTGTCCATGAAATAATCAATAGGTATTAAACAGTAGAACAGGGAAACTGTTAAGACGGGTTCTACTATACTCCATATTTCTCAACAAACTCCTGGTAAACTTTTAAGTGTTTATCAAGAGTACAAACAAGACAGCTGGAAAGAATGATAATGACCGATGACAACTCCTTTTATCTAAAGTTCTTTGTAGGTCATACCTAATTAATATGTTTCCTAGACAACATAAATGAAAATACGGCCTCCAAAATGCATCTTATGTGATAAGACTATGTAAAATAACCAATGCAATAATGAACAATATCAAAGTATTTCACTAACCTTTTACTCCACGAATACTTATGCAAGAAATAAGGACATAATGAATATCAATTAAATGATTTTTTATAATGGCACTATGAACAAGGGAATTTCTATCATGATGAAATCGGTAGACTTATATCTATATCAGTTTATAAGCAAACAGAGTAGACCAAGATCAGACGGCTCCTTTATAAAGCAAACAGAGTAGACCAAGATCAGACGGCTCCTAAAGGAGCCGTCTGATCTGGGTCTACTCTGTTTGCAAATGTGTAGAAAGGTTTATCTATGGAGTAAAGGGTTAGTATGTATGGCAGTCATACACATTGATTCCCTATATAGTCTATGTATTCAGACAGCCAGCCTCCCCTTTTCATCAGTTTATAATAAAGCTGAATATCTTCAGTTTGGCACCAGTTTGTTAGCATTAACTCTTTGCATGCTAAGTAATGTTTTGTCTGCAACAATTGTCGTCTGCTGCAATTCTTAAAATAAACTTTCTCTGATTTCTTTGCAAAAATATTGTCAAGGTGACAAACAGTTTGGATCCTGATGTGACGCCGCACTATGCGGCGTCTCATCTGGATCCAAACTGTTTGCATAGGTAATAACAGTTTCGCCGCTAGCATGCAAAGAGTTAAACAGACTGACATAGTAACAAATTGTGAAGAAAATAGACAAAAAGCTTGTCTGTCCAAATACCTTGGGTAAATAGAGTAGAAACTAAGTACATTTACAGTATATATAGTAGAACCTGTCTTAACCCTTTCCCTCATATAAATGTGTTTTCACGCATTAGCAAACAGAGTAGACCCAGATCAGATAGCTCCAATAGGAGTTGTCTGATTAGGGTCTGCTCTGTTTGCTAATAGAATTTGATAGATCTGTTTCTTTAGTTTCTAACATGACTACAATACCATCTTCCATATTTCATTAAATTATTTTGTCCATGAATATTCAGTAGGTATTGAAATTTGACATAAACATAGAATAGGGAAAGGGTTAAGCAGCTATTCATTTACTGAACATAGGAGTCTTAAAAAGCTGGTGGTCGCTTAATGTAGGCCAAATGTAATGCAAAATGCTCCTATAGGAGCTTTCTGATTTACTTTTGGCCTGTATTAAACTACCACCTGCCTTACAGACCCATAATCAGACATTTTTGATGCTTAAGACAGATTCTACTGTATTTGATACATTTAGCAAGTTCTACATTTTTATTTTTAAAACAAAAACACTTGTCTAACATAACATAAAACATTAAATTTAAAGTTCACCATTTAATAATATTTAGCAACTCACAATCAATATCTTGATAGAGAGCACTATCAAATCCCTTTATCCTACAGCAGCCGGATGATCAGGGTCTGCTCTATTTACTTATGATATAAAACAGCAGAGCCTGATTAGGTGGCTCTTACAGGAGCCATCTGGTCTGGGTCTACTCTGTTTGCAAAATGTACAAAGGCATGTATTTATGGAGTAAAGGGTTAACCATCAACTGCGGATATCAAGCACCTGTCATGTAGTGGCACAACATAACACACAAACAATTAAATGCAATTAAATATTATGAGGTATATACAGGCATTTTTAAAAAATTCATTTATTCATGTTGGCTGGATAGTTATTTTGGCTTGCTTATATAAAGATTAACAGCAAAAACCAAAGAATATACACAAGATAAACCCTGATAAAACAGTTGTGCCAAGACTATTTAACCCATTCCCCCATATTGATGCCTTTTGGCGCTTCTGAAAAAGTCACTTTGTGAAACCATTGTGATAAATAGAGCATTTGCTCCACACAGGAGCAAATGCTCTATTTATCACAATGGTTTCAAAACTACACAATTTTGAAAAATTCCTTTTCTCTAGTTAATGCTCCTTTTTGGTAGATATAATCAAAGAGGTTAGGTCTAAAAATAGCCTAAGTGGGAACGGGTTAAAGATCAACTGCTAACATGTTTTAATCCTTTACCTGATGAATATTTATGTAAGAAATAATAATATCATGAATATTCATTTGCTGATACAGTAGAACCCCTCTAATGCGACCACTTTGTGAATAAACATTGCTGCCTTTAATGCAGGATGAAAGTTATGCAGAAAGCTCCTAAAGGAGCTTTTTGCATAACTTTCATCCTGCATTAAGCTACCACCTGCCTCTGCCACCAAGAATTATGCCCATTTTTGGTGGTCGCTTTAGAGGTTTTACTGTATTTTATATTGGCATATGAACACGGAAGTTCTTGACCATAGCAAAAACTGTAGAAACTTGTCTATCTGTAGTATTCCTTTAGCATAGAAAGCATGCTTGCTAATGGAATAATACAGATCTGATTCTACAGTTTCTACCATAGCCAAAACATTCTATGTTCATATGCCATTATAGTTAATTTATCAAATTAATAGTAACCCATTCCTTCATACTGACACCTTATGATGCCTCTGTAAAAGTCAGTTTTGAAAACCATATGACAAAAAGAGCATTTACTCCATAGGAGCAAATGCTCTAGTTATCACAGTGGTTTTGAAACTACAAAATTCTAAAAGTTTCCTTATTTCTAGTAAATGCTCCTTTTCAGTTGATTCATCCACTGATAGCCTATGTGGGAATGGGTCAACAATGTCATTATTTCCTACATGAAGATTCACCATTTTAAGGGCTACAGTAAGTGGCCACTATCCCATTCCTCCATAGGCTATTTTTAGATCCAACCTCTTTGAATGAATCTACCGAAAAGGAGCATTTACCAGAGAAAAGGGAAATTTTAGAATTGTGTAGTTCTGAAACCATTGTGATAAACACAGCATTAATTTTGCTCTTATGGAGCAAATGATCTATTTATCACAATAGTTTCAAAAAGCGACTTTTACTGAGTGTTTATGGAGGAAAGGGCTATGGAAGGTTCTACAGTATTACAATGACAAACATATACACAAAACTATGAAACACCACTCTGATACCTTAGTTTTTGTTTTCTAAAATGTGTATCATCAGTTTGTATATATATATATATATACCAAATGTTTACCAGTTATGATCTACAACTGCTTCTTTAACCCATTCTCTCATATTGACACCTCTGTAAAAGACATTTTTATGAAACTATTGTGATAAATAGAGAATTTGCTCCATAGTAGCAAATGCTCTATTTATCGCAATGGTTTAAAAACAACACAATTCTAAAATTTTCCTTTTTTTTTCTAGTAAATGCTCCTTTTCAGCAGACTTATTCAAAGAGGTAAGGTCTACAAACAGCCCATAAGGCAATGGGTTATCCCTTTACTCCATGAATATTCAAGTTAGAATATTAACTGAGTTTTTATAATGGCATCATGCACAATGGAAGTTCTATCATGACAGAAACTGTATAAATACATCTATGCCATTTCATAAGCAAACACAGCAGATCCTGATAAGAAGGCTCCAACAGGAGTCACATGATCAATCTGGGTCTACTCTGTTTGCAAATGTGATTAGGCATCTCTATAGAGTAAAGGGTTTACAATTTACAATGCAATATACAAAGTTCACAACTGTCAGATAAAATAAAAATTTGCATCTATTTTGTTTTTTAGTTTATTTCATATTATGCTTTACTTATACATGTACAACAGAAATGGCTGTGTGAACAATGTGAACAGACTAGTTTTACATATAAATGCCAGCTTGATTTAAATAAATTCTTAACACAAATGGTTTGTTACCATGTATAATCAAAGAACAGAAAAAACTAATTTTCAACATAAATCACTGCATGTGATAACTGGTTTTTTACTTCTAAATCACCATATGTCTAGTTTATCAATGAATCCTTACTTGATACTTTTCATGTATAAATTCAATGCAATTTTATATCTAATATCAAACTCATGTATATACAGTAAAACCCCTTTAAAGTGATCACATAATGAATAGACATTGCTGTCTTGAAAAACAGGTGATTACTTAACGCAGGATGGGATCTTACAGCACAACTTTCATCATGCATTAAGCTACCACCTGGCTTTAATCCATTCTCTCATAGGCTATTTTAGACACAACCCCTTTGAATAAATCTATTGAAAAGGAGCATTTACTAGAAAAAAGGAAACTTAGAATTGTTGTAGTTTTGAAACCATTGTGATAAACAGAGCATTTGCTTCATAGGAGCAAATGCTCTATTTACCACTATGGTTTGAAAAGGTGACCTTTACAGAAGCGTCAAAAGGCATCAATACAAGGGAATGGGTTAAGACACAGAATCATGCCTCTTTTAGGTGGTCATTTTAGAGGGGTTACAATGTATGTACATAATTATCATTATGTATATAATAATATACATTGCATTGACTCTTTCTGTCTTTCTGCAGCTAAGATATGATCTATGTCAAACAGTTTTGAGTAGCACAAGAAAAATTGATGAGAGGACAGGCATACGTCTAAATGCCATCCCCATTTGCAGAAATTTAGAGGTATAGTTGCACCTGCCTTAAGCAGCCATTCATTTATTGAGCAAAGGAGTCTTAAAAAGCAGATGGTTGCTTAATGCAGGGCAAAAGTAATGCAGAAAGCTCCTATAGAAGCTTTCTGCAAATTCCTATAGGATCTATCTGCAACACTTTTGACCTGCATTGAGCTACAACTTACTTTACAAGCCCATAGTTAGGCTTGGTTCTAGGCGTAAGACAGGTTCTATGGTATAGAAACACTTGACATGACCAAGATAACACACTACAATGAAATAGTATCTCCTAACCCTTTACCTGATAGAGACACCTTTAATGCATTTGAAAACAGAGTAGACCCAGCTCAGCTCGGATAGGGTTAATCAGTTCCCTCATACGTCACACCTTTAGATGCCTCTGTAAAAGTCCATTTTTTGAAACCATTGTGATAAATAGAGTATTAGCTCCATAGGAACAAATGCTCTATTTATCAAAATGGTTTCAAAACTACAAAATTCTAAAGTTTCCTTTTCTGTAATAGATGCTCCTTTTCAGTAAATCTATTCAAAGAGGTTGGGTCTAAAAATTCCCTACGAGGCAATTGGTTAATCATCGAGGGCTGGTTGAGTCTTGAGTGCTCAGCTGGTAGGCGATGATTTGGTCCTGCAGCAGTTGGATAGCAGCCATTTTCTGAGTCAGTACACTACTCACTTTGCTCATGTACTCCCCAAAACTCTGGAAAAAATAAGTCAGATGCAAGATCAGAATTACGCCACACTCGGTTGACCATGTGAACACAAATGTTGTCTACAAAACTTACTACATACTTCCATTTTTTAATACACTTTTCTAAAATTTCTTTTAACCCTTTACTTCATGAATTCATGAATTTTCATAATGGCAAATGAACAAGAGAATTTTGGGTCATTGCAGAAACTTTAGAATCAGATCTATACTATTTTATAAGCAGAGCAGGCCCTGATAAGATGGCTCATACTGGGGCCCTTTGATCTGGTTCTACTCTGTTTGCAACAGTGTTAAAAGGCTTATTGATTGAGTACAGGGTTAAAAAGCACTGTCAGAGTTTCAAGCAGTTTTGATCATAATGCGGCCTCAAAGTATTCAGCAACTTATCTGGATCCATGCTTATAAAACTTTTAGTTGAGTCTGAGTTCGTTCTCAAGTTTTTGATTGGTCAGATTTGAGCCTTTGGCTCAAATCTGACCAATCAAAAGCTTGAGAACTCAAGTCTGACCAATCAAAAGCTTGAGAACGAACTCAGACTCAACTAAAAAGTTTTATAAGCATGAACCCTGGATCCAACCTATTTATTAACCCATTTCATCATAGGCTATTTTCAGACCCAACATCTTTGAATAAATCTACTGTAAAGGAGCATTTACTAGAAAAAAATAACCTTTTAGAATGGTGTAGTTTTGAAACCATTGTGATAAATAGAGCATTTGTTGCTGATGCTCTAGAGCAAATGCTCTATCCATCACAATGGTTTTAAAAGATGAGTTTTACAGAGGTGTCAATATGAGGGAATGGTAATATAATAGTAATCCACCCCTATCCCTCCCTGTGTGGAAAGGATAAAGAAAAATCATAAGTAATCTGCAGAATACCGTAACTCCATATATATGCATCTTTTGATGCCTTTGTAAACAGAGTAGACCCAGATCAGATGGCTCCAGTCTGCTCTGTTGCTTATGAAAGAGTACAGGAATGATTCCACAGTTTCAACTATGGCTAAGTAAAATTAATCTAATTACTATTTACATTATTATTTCTTATATGAATATTCATGAATTAAAGGGTTAACCCTTTCCCTGTTCTATATTTATTCCAAATTTCAATACCTACTGAATAATCATGGACAAAATACTTATAAAGAAACATGGAAAGTGGAACAATGTAGCCATTTAAGAAAGTAAAGAAACAAATCTCTCAAATTCCATTAGCACACATAGCAGACCTTGATCACACGGCTCCTATGGGAGCCGTCTGATCTGGGTCTACTCTATTTGCAAATGCATGAAAATACGTTTACATGAAGGAAAGGGTTAAAAAATAAATTGTAAATGTAGTTACAAATAAGAGCAAAAATATGTTAATGGCAAAATAATAACTATTAAGGTACAGTTGTATTAGACTAGACCATTTATGCACAATTTTTTTTATTACTCCAAGCTTTACTGCAAATACTACAGTAGGTTGTACAAAACTGAGTTGAAGCTAAACCACAGAGGTGTTTTCTACAAATTTACAATATGCTGAGGGCACCTATTCCTATGGAGCAAATGTTCTATTTATCACAATGATTTCAAAAAAGGACTTTTTCAGAGGTGTCAAAAGGTGTCAATATGAAGGAACGGGTTAAGCAATCACCTGCTTTTTAACCCATACCCTCATATTTATGACTTTTGACGACTCTGTAAAAGTCACTTTGTGAAACCATTGTGATAAATAGAGCATTTGCTCCTATTTATCACAATGGTTTCAAACTACAACATTCTAAAATTTTCCCTTTCTCTAGTAAATGCTCCTTTACGGTAGATTTATTCAAAGATGTTGTATCTAAAAATAGCTTATGAGCTAATGGGTTAAGACTCCTATGTTCATTCAGTAAGCCTAAAGTTAAAACATGTTTTATATATTACATATTGAGCCTTTCAGCACTATGGACCCGTTTATGATGACCTTTTTTCAAACAGTGCAGATCCAGATGAGACACCCAGTTACTTGGTATTTCACCTGGATGTAAACTGTCTGACACTAAGAAAAAGATATTGCAGAAAAGTATAGAAAATGCAGAAAGATGACATTTTTTGCCGACACAAGTTACTTAGTGTTGAAAGGAATAATATTCAGTCTTGACACTCACCCTGTTCCCTGCCTTTGCCCCTAAAAGCAATTTCATTTCTTGCTTACAAAGGGAGGTAACGATGGCCAACTGGTCCTCATGGGATGAGATAAGCTGTGTCCTGTCAAGCAGAATTGAGAGAATTTACTGCATGTATTTGAACACCCAATATCCAGAACTACAGATAAAGGTGCGTACCCAAATACTAAAATTGTCATTTCTCCCACACACCCTATACTGTGACCAGTCTCTTTGAGACGATTCTAAAGAATGGTCGCAGTACAGGGTGTGGTGGAGAAATAAAGGAGTTATTCTTGAAAATGTTTTAATTTACGCATCTTATCTGGACCTCTGAATATCCCAACTCCATGGTTGAATGATTCAAATAGGTATCATTTTGATAACTTGACATTAGAATGACAGATTAGCAAACAGAGCAGACTCTGATCAAATGGCTCCTTCAGGGTCTGCACTATCTGCCCAAGTTTGTCAGTCTGAATACATTGAGTAATTGTGATGAATATATTCCTATTATACACAAATTATTTCTTACTGTAGGAAAAGTTTTCATATAAATGAGTGATGACATTCAGAAAAAGCAACAATTCTGCAAATGTTTTTGTCAATTACAAGTATATAAATATACAACAATTTGACAAAGATATTTTGACTAAACAACTCACGTGTGACACCCGTGTTACAAAAAAAGATATCATGTTAAAGACAGCTTAACTGTTTACCTGATAAATATTCATGCAATCATGTGATTTTTTCTTTACCTGAATATTAATCAGGTAAACGGTTAAGCTGTCTTGACCCATTCCATCATAGGCTATTTTTAGACCCAACCTCTTTGAATTAATCTACAGAAAAGGAGTATTTACTAGGAAAAAGGAAATTTTTATACGTGTAGTATTGAAACCATTGTGATAAATAGAGCATTTTCTCCTAAGGAGCAGATGCTCTATTTATCACAATGGTTTCAAAAAAGTGACATTTACAGAGGCGTCAAAAGACGTCAATATGAGGGAATGTGTTAAATACAGTCAAACCTCTCTATAACAACCACTAAATTACATCAAGCATTTAGTGTTAAAGACAGGTGGATGCTTAAAGCAAGGTGAAAGTAAAACCGTTATAGAGAGGTTTTACTGTATATCTTTTTTGTTAAATTTTTATATTGGCATAATAACACAATACTTTTTGGCTGTGGCAGAAACGAAAAATACAGATTTATATTATCCATAAATTTATATTTAGCAAAAACAAGCCGACTCTGATCAGACAGCTGACTCTGATAAGAGCGATCCTCCAGAAGCCCTCATATTTGAGTCTAAACATTTGCCAAATGCCAGATACCAGAAATGCTAAACAAATTGGAAACAGTAAAGCTTCAAATTTGCATAAAAATGATGACAAAGCAATATCAATACACTGACTTTTTATCCTTGAACAATAACTGATTGCCAGTAACACTAACCTTGACTTTGATCACCCCAATGCAATTAAGCTTGCAACAGCAGTTTAAATGACAATATGGTGCAAACCTTGATCAGAGGGTTCCTAAAGGAGCCCTCTGATCTGGGTTGCACTTCGCAAATGACAGGTGTCCCACGTTCAAAGGGTTAAAATCCATTTTGGTCGATACATTCAGCAAAAACATAATAATGATTACAATTAAGAAATGATCTGGCTAGGTAGTAAACATGGTTAAGCATTTATACCATATATAGACCCTGATCAGACAGCTCCTGTAGGTGCTGTCTGTATAGATCCTTATCAGAAAGCTCCTATAGGTGCTGTCTGTATAGACCCAGATCAGACGGCTCCTGTATGTGCTGACTGTATAGACCCTGATCAGATGGCTCCTGTAGGTGCTGTCTGTATAGACCCTGATCAGATGGCTCCTGTAGGTGCTGTCTGTATAGACCCAGATCAGACGGCTCCTGTATGTGCTGTCTGTATAGACCCTGATCAGATGGCTCCTATAGGTGCTGACTGTATAGACCCTGATCAGACAGCTCCTATAGGTGCTGTCTGTATAGACCCTGATCAGATGGCTCCTGTATGTGCTGACTGTATAGACCCAGATCAGACAGGTCCTGTAGGTGCTGTCTGTATAGACCCTGATCAGATGGCTCCTGTAGGTGCTGTCTGTATAGACCCTGATCAGATGGCTCCTATAGGTGCTGTCTGTATAGACCCTGATCAGATGGCTCCTATAGGTGCTGTCTGTATAGACCCTGATCAGATGGCTCCTATAGGTGCTGTCTGTATAGACCCAGATCAGATGGCTCCTGTATGTGCTGACTGTATAGACCCAGATCAGACAGCTCCTGTAGGTGCCATCTGTATAGATCCTTATCAGACAGCTCCTATAGGTGCTGTCTGTATAGACCCAGATCAGACGGCTCCTGTATGTGCTGACTGTATAGACCCTGATCAGATGGCTCCTGTAGGTGCTGACTGTATAGACCCTGATCAGATGGCTCCTGTAGGTGCGGTCTGTATAGACCCTGATCAGATGGCTCCTGTAGGTGCTGTCTGTATAGACCCAGATCAGACAGGTCCTGTAGGTGCTGTCTGTATAGACCCTGATCAGACGGCTCCTGTAGGTGCTGTCTGTATAGACCCAGATCAGACAGCTCCTGTATGTGATGTCTGTATAGATCCTTATCAGACAGCTCCTATAGGTGCTGTCTGTATAGACCCAGATCAGACAGCTCCTGTATGTGCTGACTGTATAGACCCTGATCAGACGGCTCCTGTAGGTGCTGTCTTATCAGGGTTTGTTTTGTTTGCTTTCGGAATTACATGTATATAGATCTGATTTTACAGCTTTTAGCAGGACCAAAACTTTTCTTGTTCATATGCAATTATAAGTGTTAAGCTGATTAATATTCATACACACCTTTTTTTACATGAATATTCATGGAGTGAAATGTTAAATAAGACAGCTTCAATAAATCAAGGGCAGATAACTGGACTATCAAATGTCAAATTTGGAGCATAAAAAATCAGTATTGGACATTACAGAAACATATATGCATAATTACTGTGTAGACATAAAGACAAACACAGACTGTCACAGAACAGAAAATGTCCATCAAACTTTACGCCTCAAGCAGTATGTTTTACGTAACATTGTACATGTATCAAAAGACCATTTTCAAAATATTCTATGCAATTACTTACTTTAAATCTATTTGTTCACCACTCCTGAATTCCTCCATCTGTCCAGTCGACTTCTGGTCCCCATCGCCTGATGCCTTACTTACAGGGGTTGGGTGTAGTATGTCTTTGCTTACTGCTCCACTGTTTCTAGTCGGCTGACACCCAGTTACAGGCTGAGGATGAATTGGGGAAAATGTGGCACCTACTTGAATCTTTTCTGTTTTAATAGCAGTTCCTGCTGCATTGTATTTTCCATTCATTTTAGAGTCGGTATGTGTTTGCGAATACAAGTCAGACTGTTCTCTGCTAGTCAAAAAACTAGATGGACATTCACGTATCACAGGTGATGTGTTCACATGCTGACGGGCATTCACTGGTGAATGAACTACTTTCTGCCTGGTACTTTCAATGCTCAGTGGTGAATGATTTGACACAAGTCTGTCCATCACTGGGGAATGTACAACACGTGACCTTGAGTGAACAGACTGAATTGAGTTTAATGTTAACTTGGCATTAGAATCACTGAAATATCCACCATGAGACACATCAGATGAACTCTGATCCTTCTTTATCCTATGGGTATATCCGGAATGACTGTCAGAAACCATGCCACTATCACTCCTCCCAGATTTATTCCCATTTCTCTGCAGAGGAAGATATTCTTCTTCCATTTCTTTAAAGTCACTCTGTTCAATTCCACGCTGATGTACAGTACTCTTATCATTTCTATTATTCAGGCTATTTTTATCATTACCATCACTGGTACCTTTCTTATTTTGGACAAAGGACCTAGATACGTGAGTACCATGGTCAGCAGGTGTGCTGAACCATGTAGCACTGATGGGTTCCTGTGAACCTGTATCTTGTGGTCCATCCCCTACTGCACCTTGAGAATGTTTATGAATATTACCAGTTGTGTCAACACCTTGATCTGCAGAGTTATCTCTATGTTTAGGTTTAAGGTGAGACAGATGCTGCCCATTTCTGTCAGTGGTATTTTTGTTCTGCCTGTCGTTATTGTTTTGGTAATTTGGAATGTTTCTTGTGCTTGTTTCCATTGCTCCAGAAGGCTGTCTTGAGTAAGGAGAACTTTCTGGTGTGTTCTTCACTGGTTCAGGTCTAAATCCTGCTTGCGCCTGGGTTGGGACATTGTACTGAACTGGATTTTTATTGAGCTGCCAACGGGGAGATCTCTGGGAAAATGTTGTTAGCTCAGTGCTCTTTGCTGGTAAAACTGCCGGTATTTCAGGCTGACTGGATGAGTTCTGTGGAAATTTTGGTTGTGTTCCTGAGTTCTCACTAGGAGTCCTAGGTGTCCAAAGTCTCTGATCTACAGAGGGAGAGTCAAACAACATGTCATCATTAACACTGTCTGCTGTTAGCAACAAGGGTGTTACCTCTTCATTAGAATCCGGCCTAACTGCAGCTTCACCCCTAGAATATTCAGAACCTGCTGATCGTGTCTGACTGATCTTTTGCATACCATCTCTAGTGGCACTGGCTGTGTCCAGTCTAAGTCCTGTGCCTTTTGAACTGACCTGACTAGCTAGCTGAGAGCTAATTTCACTTCGTTTTAAAACAGTTTGCGTGTCACTTGCTTCCTCCTCTGAATTTTTCGAGTTGTTCTGATTATCAATGTAGTTTTTCTTTCTAAGAACTGGCACACTGGCAGACACTGAGGAGACTGCATACTGAGATTCAGCTGGATGTCCCCAAGCCACTTTTTCTTCTTGTTTTCCAGACTGCGCTCTAACTTGTTTGTTTATGCCTGTAGGAAAAACGGGCACACTAGCAGTAATTGCAGACTTTTTGCTTGAGCGATTAAGATCATTTAAACCATCTTCATCATTAAAATCAGTTGTTGGAAAATCGTTATCTGTGTCTGTAGATTTAACAACAGGAATGTTTTGAGCAGATACATTTGTTTTGCTTACAAAACTAGTAGCTCTACTGTTCACAGACTTGTTGCTCACATTTTGAAACTGATTTAAGTTTACAGGTTTCTGCTGTCCAGTCATATTACAAGAATCTGTATCAGTCTGGTCAGATTCACTGTTTGATGAGACATTATTCATCTTTCCAGAGGGAGCTACACTGTTGGAAACAGAAGCAGCTGTGGGGGCAACATTTGGGTTAATATTGGATACTACATGTCTAACAACAGAAGACCTGTTAGATGCACTAGCACTTGTACGGGTAGGTTGCACCTGAGTCCGTGATTCACGTGTATCGTTCCTCACATTAGTAGTAGCTGTTTTTCTTCGTACTCCCGGACCCCTTATTGGAGTCTCGCTAGGATCAAGGTGAAGATCAGAAGCAGTGCTTCTGTTTGTGAACTGACGGGTGCTCTGTCTCATAGGTGTTGATGAGCACAATATGTTTGAAGGCTGAAACAGTGATGGTCCTGATGCTGGAATGTTCATCAGAATGTTTGACATAGCAACATTTACACTGCGACTTGTTGACACTGATGAGTTCTTCCTCAATTCTTTAACCCTGTAATGATAAATAACAGCCCATTCTTATACCATGGAATTTTCATTAAAATAACAGTCCCTGGTAAGAGCGTTCCTCCAGAAGTCTTCGTATTTAAGTCTAAACCGTTGCCAAATGCCAGATAACTCGTATCCTGCATTCCGAATGGTAAACAATTTGGAAACAGTAAAACTTCAGGTACCTGCATGACAACTCTGACAATGATGACAAAGCATTGACAATATATTGACTTTTTATCCTTGAACAATAAATGATTGCCAGTTACACTAACCTTGACATTGAACACCCGAATGCAATTCCAAGCTTTTTTCCACTTAAGCTATTTGTACACCACGTTTTATAAGAAAGCATCCCAAACATATTTTTCTACTTTTAGTATCAGTAATCTTGACATTAACCCAAGATAACCTACAGGCAATCTTTTACTCTGTCTCTTTACATGTACATGTACATCAAATTTGGTTACAAAATGTCTTTCCAAACTAGGGTTATTGTTTTGCTAACAGTGACTTTGACCATGACACAAGACTCCCCAAAAGCAATCCTAAGCTTTGTCTCCATGCAAGCTGAATATCAAATTTATTAAAAATGTTATCTTTCCTAAATAAAGATATTGCCAGAAACCCATTTATCTATGTCAAGTAACAGTGGCAATAACCTTGAGCTTGTGCCCCTTAACCCATTCCCTCATAGGCTATTTTTAGACCCAAGCTCTTTGAATAAAAGGAGCCTTTATTAGATAAAAGTAGAAGCCTATGAAGCAAATGCTCTTCAAAAAGTGACTAAAACAGAGGCATCAAAATACAGTGTTCAGTAGCCATTATAAAAATTAATCTGTTTAATGTTTATGATGTCATTATTTCTTATATGAATATTCAATGGGGTATAGGGTTAATCCATTACCAATTCAATATTTATGTAAGAAATAATGAGGACATGAATATTTATCAGCTGAGTTTTCATGGTGTTAAATTTTCAAGGGAATTCTTTGCTCTGACAAAAACTGTAGAATGAGATATATATCATGTCATAAGCAAACAGAGCAGACCCTGATCAGACGGCTCCTATAAGAGCCGTCTGATCTGGGTCTTCTCTGTTTGCAAGTGTGTGAAATGTGTTCGTATGAAGGAAAGGGTTAAATATATCTGAATACCTGTCAGCATATCTCAGTGTGTTTAGTGTGTGTTCACATGAACCACTAGCTGGGGAGATATTGGCTATCATGCAGGTGCGCGAGTTGCCCATAAAAGAATCCTTCAGGATGTGTGTCAGCTTGCTTTGTCGAAATGGTTTATGCCGGCTTTCCTGGTCAATGGATCGTATACATTCCTTCAACTAAAATTATAAACACAACAAAGTATAATAATTATTTTCCTACAGAATTAATAGAAGTAAATATGATAAAAAAACAAACACTGCAAACATTCATCAAATATCAAGACCATATTGTATAGGAGATACTTTAAAGGGAATGTCCCTACATTTGACGCGTTTCATAAACACTTAAAATATACAAAACTCATTTGTTTATATGCTGAAAAGTAGTATATCGCAAAAAGCCCCATCCAATTACCGTTTATAATGACAAAACATCCATGTGTTTGATATTGCCGATCCCGGTTTTACTCCCTGATGTTTCAGTTTTATTCGGGTTGGGTTTTAGTTTCGTTACAGTTCGCCCTATTCGCGATTCTCTGACCACTTCCGAGAAAGCTATTACGTAAACAATGGAGGGATCGGGTGATCATCGGCAAAACGCGGAAGAATTTAACGGAAAAGGCCGATAATATTGTGTTGTAGAACAAAAATTATCAGTATTGATGAAGTCGGTTTATTTGTATCACAGGGGCATTTTTCGATATAAGTTCAAATTGGGAACCTTCATAATAATGATAGAGCATAACAAATACCAAGTTTTATGATATTATTGAAAATGTGCGATCATTGTAGGGACTTCCTCTTTAAAACATTAACATTTTGAATTCAGAAAATGAGTGTACTGACATTTGCAAACAGTGTAGAACCATATCAGTGGACCCCTAAAGGAGTACTCTAATATGGCAAATTTAACCCTTTCCCTGTTAATTCCAAATTTCAATACCTGCTGAATATGCATTGGCAAAATAGCTATAATGAAATATGGAAGGTGGAACATTGTAGCCATTTAAGAAAGAAAATAAACAGATATTTTCAAATGCCATTAGCAAATAGAGCAGACCCTGATCTAGGTCTACTCTGTTTGCAAATGCTTGAAAACATGTCTATATGAGGTAATGGGTTAAGCATTTGTACTGAATGGACTCTGTAGTTAAACACTGATGGATCATTCCACTTTAAACATTCAGCATTGATACGGTTAACAGCTAGCATGCCATGTAACTGTTGTGTGCAATGTTCTAAGAACTGTCTGTCTCAAGACTTTAAAATCATATTCAGAGTTTCAAACACATCATATCCTGATAAGATACAAAAAAAATATCCACTATCTGATTGATTGAAAATGTCATCACATAATTGTGTAAAAATGCCTATTGTCAATACACTTCAAAGAATATGCACTCTTTGATAATACTGTATGTCTACTGGTACTTACAGCAAGCAGACTTTGGTTAATCTCAGCCCCTTCCATCCTGGTCTGTCTGTCTGGTTCTCCAGAATCTGCTGCCCTCTCACTCCCCGCCAGGTCAATAAATGAGATCCTATAAAGACAGGCTATGACATTTACAATTCATTCTCTTTATTTTTCAAAAGAAATGATCTCAAAGGAACATTTTTTTTACTATCAACTGCAGATAATAACATTAATTAAGCCTTTTCCTGGGAGACAACTTTTACTGCCCTTGCAAACAGAGTAAACTAAAATCAGGCAGCTCCTGTGGATGTTATCTGGGTCCATGCTTATAAAACTTTTAGTTGAGTCTGAGTTCGTTCTCAAGTTTTTGAGAACTCAAATCTGACCAATCAAAAGATTAGTGTCTGCTCTGTTTGCTTATGAATTACATAGGCATGATACTACGGTTCTTCAATTGAAAAAAACCCAAAAACAATCTGTGTACGTATACCATTATACAAATTTACCTAATAAATATTTATGATGTCATTATTTGTTACATGAATATTCATGAGGTAAAAGGTTAATAACAAAACGTAGTTTCTATCATAAAACAAAAGTAGCAGCTGTTTTTGAACTGCTTCAGAAGTGTTAACACTTAAGCTTGCTCATGAATACTAAAGTCTCATCTCTAATGTGACTAAAATTCCCACCAAAACACTGCAGATTTTACATCATTGTCCACTTGAAGAAACATTTGTTTGCATGATTACAAATATCACATATATGACCATACACACAAATAGACCAAGAAAAAACTGCATTTCTCAGTAGGATAGGGACTCAACAAAGCCCTACCTGCCAAGCCTTTTGTCCTCTACATCTCGTATTTCCATCTGCAGCACTGCATGTGATCGTGACGAGTCAGGGTTGATCCCCGATGATCCTTTGCTTCTCACAGCATTACCATAATCTAGCACCTGAAGACACAAAATCCATTAACCCTTTACACCATGAATAATGACACCATGAATACTCCTCTAAACCCGACATTCAATCTAGCATAAATATTGGTCTTGGCAACAAGTGGAAGCTTAATGCAGGGTGAAAGTTATGTAGAAAGCTCCTCTAGGAGCTTTCTGCATGCCTTTCACCCTGCATTAAGCAGTCACCTGTCAAAAAGTGTCTAAATTCTTCTCTACTATAATTCAGGTTTAGAGGGGTCTTACTGTATTATTAGTTCAATTTTTATAAAGGAATATGTACACATGAGTTGTAGCTATGGCAGACACTGTAGTATCAGGTCTACATCATTTCATATGCAAACAGTGAACAGAAAATCCTGATCAGATGGAGCCATCTGATTTTGGTCTACTTGGTTTGAAAAGGGTATAAGGTGTGTCATTGGTGCAATGGGTCAAACAAGAAATGTAAATGGCATTTTTGTCTGATCAGTTCTCAAAGTTAATTTCCCTTCACAGTTTGGATCAAGATGAGTGCCACAGTTATGTTGTGTCTCTTCTTGAACAAAACTGTTTCCCCTGGTGATCACCAATTCGCCACTAGCAAGCTACACATGCATTTGATTAAAAAAAATCAGAGCAGAGAGGTAAATTAATCAATAATGGAAACCATTAACACTTTATTAATTTTTTGAAATTCTATTCTAATATTTAAACCATGTTGGGCTGTTGTGGATGAATGTGTTTAATTTCTAATCATGTTAAAACAGAGCTTCGAATCATTTAGTGCCGCTTGATGCCCAGTTTTTATAAATTTGAATGTTACATTCACAATTTATTAATAATGTTTCATTATACATATATTGCAACCTGCTGCATAAGCTTCAGTTTACAGGGTTTATTGCATTCATGTTCAAGATACATGGAATTCAAATGGGTTGTGGGGAATATTCAGTATTGAACATTTACCTGATGAATATTCATGAAAGAAATATTGGCACCATAAGTACTGATTGGCTGAACTATTGAAGTGACAATATGAACTAATTAAATTGTGGCCATGACAGACACTGTTGAATCAGGTCTATATTATTTCATAAACAAACAGCGCAGTTCTGTTTGTCAATGTCAAGAACATATTTCCAAATCTCACTTTAACTGACAATGTCAGATGTAACTTTATGCCCTTTCTCTCTTTTAACATTTACTTACAACTCTGCTGTCCTCTCTGAACACCCTTGAGAGGAGTTGGCAATATCTTGCAACAGATTTATAACATTATTCTTTTCAAAATGTTACGGCACATCATGTGCATTAGATTTCTTTTCAAATGTGGCACAACACTAGGAAACATTTACAGTGACATTTTCATTACCTGCATTAGATTCTGTTCATCTTTTGCCTCGGTCTCTGTCAGACCTGCAATACACACACGCTGTGACCCATCCTCTCTAGCATGCAACCTAAAACAACAGCAAAAAATACAAACTGATTCATTCCATTAAAATCATTGCATCAAACCTGATCAGAGTATGTCATAGATGCTCTTATTTGGTCATCCTCTCTAGCATGCAACCTAAAACAGCACAAAAGTATCTGATTCACACCATAAAAACATGACCTGTGTATGCCATAGATGCTCTCATTTGGACATTTTCAGAGGACCAGGATGGCCCTATATCGCTCACATGAATCCAAAGCACAATGATGACAGATCAACTTTTATCATGGTGTTTTCTTTAAAATTACGGTTAATTAAATTATAACCCACATTCTATTTTAACAAATTTACATTTTATTATAAGCAAAGAAATAAAATCAACATGTTGATAACATAATTACATGACACTTTGTTTACTGTAGTTGTCTAAGCCTTTCCCTGTTAAATAATTCATGTAAAAAATACTGATATCATTAACATTTATTAGCTGAATTTTTATAATAGCATATAGACACATGGTATTGGTAGGAACTGTAGAATCACGTCTATTATGAGTTCATAAGCAAACAGAGCAGACCCTAATCAGATGACTTCGTCAGCCATCTGATTTGGGTCTACTCTATCTGAAAAGGCATGCAAAAGGTTTATATGAAAAATAGGGTTAAAATTGGGTGTGTTGACTGATGACTGGACGGAGACTCTATTTTTTGCCAGTACACCTTGGTTGTGAGGGGTATAATCAGCCATAAAGTCTGAGCACAGAAATAATAAAGTCTACAATGAGCATTACCTGTTTCTTTTGTTAAGAAGATCAAACAGCTGGCCGCAGTAGATTTCAAAGAAGCTGACCCAGACCTTGATGCCTGAGCCATACTGACCGGAGCTGATGATGGAGAAGATGTCATGTGCAGCCAACAGGTACAGTCCTGGTACCTCCGCATTCCCAATCATAGTGTGGGTCTTGCCAGCACCTGTCTGGCCATATGCGAAACAAGTCGCACTTCCTCTGTGAACCATAACAGACATTTTCATACCAAAGTTAACCCATCCCTCATAGGCTATTTTTAGATCCAACCACTTTGAATAAATCTACCAAAAAGGAGCATTAACTAGAGAAAAGGAAAATTTTACAATTTAGTAGTTTATAACGATTGTGATAAATTGAGCATTTGCTCCTATAGGAGCAAATGCTTTATTTATCACAATGGTTTCATAAAGTGACTTTTACAGAGGCAAAGAAAGGCGTATTTTTGGAGGAAAGGGTTAATCATAAAATAATTATTTCATTTTTGAGATTTATTATATATCCGATCATTGTAAGGGTTCCAACGTGAAGTCATTCAGATCAAAAGGCATGTATGTCTTATGCTTTTTCTGTCCCACAATTGAAATATAAAATTTAACATCAAATATCAAATGAGCTTCTGACAGAGAAAAATCTATCAGGTTCAGCTCAAACATAAACTGTTTATCTAAAAAACAACCAGGCAAGCTAATGAATGAATAACCTGGAAAGCTTCTATTCTGTTCTATTCTAAACTTCATAAGATAATTTCACTTGTCGTCTGATCTGGGTATTCTCTGTTAGTTTATATGTAACAGATGCTCTACTTAATACAATAGCAGTACAATCCATTGTTTTCTTTCTGTGAAGCAAGAAATGACGTGATTTATATTCATAATGGGATAAGTCTTGCATACATATTCATGAAGCAAAGGATTAATTCTTATTTGACTTTTAATCAAAATACTCCAAATGAATGAAGCAAATCAGACAACTATTCCATGGTTTTAGATTATTTTCAATGACTTTGAAAACAGAGTAGACCCAAATCAGATGGTTCCTATAGGAGCCATCTGATCTGAGTCTTAATTATTTGCTTATGACACAATATAAAGATCTGACTGCACTTTTTGCCTTGATTAACTAAAGGTTCTATATTTAGCTCAAATTTTAATATCTACTCAATATTCATAGAAAAAATAGTAATAATGAAATATGGTGGAACATTGTGGCCATTTTAGAACCTAAAGAAACAGATCTATCAAATTCCATTTGCAAACAGAGCTAGGGTTGGATACCATTAAGAATGAAATGGTATGATACCATAATGATACTTTTGAAACAATACGATATTTTATTGATACCGATACCAATGAGATTTCTTAATAAAATCCATACAATTTTGTCAGAGTCGACTGAGCGTCTATTTTAAGAATTATTTTGATACAAAAGTAGTGTTGTTTATGAATTATAATGCATGTCTATGTCATTTTTAAGCATATTCAATGTAATTTTGAAGCATTTTAAACTCTGTTTGCAGAAAGGCATTTATATGATGGAAAGGGTTAAATATTCCTGTGTTCATATGTTATAAAAATACAGTTAATTAATATGCAGCGTGTCATTACTTCTAAGTTAACCCTTCGCTTGCTATTCACGTCAATATACCTACCGGTAAATAGTGAAGACCCATCTGTCTCCATCTGGATCTGCACTATTTACAAGTTGATTGTGCAACCAGTGCACTCCAGAGCTGTGATTGCACAGTGATATACTTGTACACAGTGAAGATATATGTAATTATACAACAGGGCATGGGTAAAGAAGGAGAAATGTATTTTAAAACTAGAGGTTTTTGTCACAAAAATGGATGTCTCCCCTCTAATAAAAACAATATGTAAAGGGAAATCACTAAAAATGTTATGGTCTTGATGAATGATACTTCCCCTCATTATGCTCTTTCCACACTACATTTTTCAAGAAGAAAATGATAACAGCTAATAACTCCAAAAATACTGATACCAGATTTATGGCCCTTGTGCATGACACTTACTTTTATCATGCTCTTTCCAAAAATAAAATGTCATTCCAATAGCATCAGTCGAACAGGAGTTATTGATCGGACAAAAAATGTAACAAAGGGCAATAACTCCAAAAGTATTGAAGCCAGAATTATGGCCCTTATTCATGACACTTTCTCTCATCATGCTCTTTCCATGTATGAAGTTTCAATACAATGGCAAGAGCCATGTAGGAGTTATCGTCCGGACAAGAAAGAATTAAACAAATGTACAAGGGGCAATAACTCTAAATTTATTGAAGCTCGAGTTAAGGATCTTATGCATGACACTTTCTCTTATCATGATCGTTCCATGTATGAAGTTTCACTCCAATGGCATGTGTCACATAGGAGTAATCATCCGGACAAAAAATTGTGATATTTTTTACAAAGGGCAATAACTCCAGTATAAGTGAAGTCAGAGTTATGGACCTTGTGCATGACACTTCCTCTCATTATGATCTTTCCATATATGAAGTTTCAATCCAATGGCATGAGCCATATAGGAGTTATCGTCCGGACAAAAAAGTGTGTTTTTTTTTTACAAAGGGCAATAACTCCTATATTAGTGAAGCCAGAGTTATGTACCTTCTGCATGACACTTCCTCTCATTATGCTCTTTCCATATATGAAGTTTCAATCAACTGGCATCAGGCATATTGAAGTTATTGTCCGGACAAAAAATTGTGATATTTTTTACAAAGGGCAATAACTCCAATATTAGTGAAGCCAGAGTTATGAACCTTGAGCATGACACTTCCTCTCGTCATGATCTTTCCATATATGAAGTTTCAATCCAATGGCATGAGCCATATAGGAGTTATCGTCCGGACAAAAAAGTGTGATTTTTTTTACAAGGGGCAATAACTCCTATATTAGTGAAGCCAGAGTTATGGACCTTGTGCATGACACTTCCTCTCATTATGCTCTTTCCATATATGAAGTTTCAATCAACTGGCATCAGGCATATTGAAGTTATCGTCCGGACAAAAAGTGTGACGGACAGACGGCCGGTTGTGCTAACAAATGGGTAGTTGTGTGACTTTTTCCTTTGATCTTTTCTTGTGGGACTAGTCCCACAAGAAAAACTATTTTTGGCTCTAACTTTGGAAAAGAATGATCTGGAAGCTAACCCTAACCCTAACCCTATGTCCCACAACTGGCCAGGTTAATGTCACAAGAAATGGCCAGGTTAATGTCACAAGAGATGGCCAGGTTAATGATTTTACTTGTGCGACTAGTTAGAAAAAGTCACACAACTACCCATTGGTGAGTGCGGACGGACAGACGGCCGGACAGACGGACGGACGGACAGACAACTCTCAAGAAAACAATATGTCTCCCCCATATAAATATGGGGGGAGACATAATCAGCAAGAGAAAGGTTAAGGATGAATAACTTACCCATCAAATATACAGTTGATCAGTGGCCTTGCAGCTCGTATGTACACATCCTCATTGGAGCACGACTCCTCAAACACTTCGTCAAAAATAAACTCATGCTGTAAGGAACAAACCTTGTGTTAACCTTTCAATCCATGAATATTCATACAAGAAATAATTACATCATGAATATTAATTCGCTTATTTTTTATAATGGTGTATAAACACAGGGATTTTTGGCCATAACAGAAACTGTAGAATCAGATCTGTATTAATTCATAAGCAAACAGAGCAGAAACATAAAATGCTACTACATTGTTAGCAAAGGCATACAAATGTGTGTTTATGGAGTAACGGGTTACATGTTCTGAGAGGATTTGGCTGAAATGACCCAACATTAATTTTAAAGTTTTTGCTAAGGTGTCACCTTGCTCATAGCGGGTGACAGAGAAGTGACCCCTCAGTATCACACTGCTTACAGCAGGTGACAGAGAAGTGATCCCTAGGTGTCACCCTGCTTATAGCAGGGGACAGAGATGTGATCCCTAAGTGTCACTTTAGTTATAGCAGGTGACAAAGAAGTGATGCCTAGGTCTCATTCTGCTTATAGCATGTGACAGAAAATTGATCCCATAGTATAAGAGATAAACTGATCTATTCAAGTGTCTAAATTCTCAACCAAACCTGTCACTCAACCATTACAAACAAGAAAGGGATTGACTTATACAGTAGAACCTACCTATAGTGACCATATAATTAATAATCATGAGGTCTATAAAAGCAGGTGACTGCTTAATGCAGGATGAATGTAATGCAGAAAGCTCCTAGAGGAGCTTTCTACATAACTTTCATCCTGCATTAAGCAACCATCTGTTTAAAAAAATCCAGAATTAGACTTATTTTTGAAGGTCACTGTAGACAGGTTTTACCCAGATTTCCTTCATACGACATTTATCAAGAGTTCTGTCAAATACACTGTACCTGTAGTGTGTAGGCTGTGAGATCCACTGCTTGTTTGGGCTCGGCAAGAACGAGGGTTGTGGTACTGACAGCTTGAACCATGTCATCCTCACCAGACTTCACCTCCTTCTTACTAATAGGCCTTTTACGCACACAGACTTTGATTCTATCTTCATTCAATCTAGTGGCTGATGCCCGAGTTTTTGGCCTTGCACCTTGACCAGATCCTGCATACGAAAAACAAGAACTTGTATAGGAATACCAGACCTGTGTGAGTGGGACATTTATGTGCAAACACTACCATATTCCTTATTGAGACATTCAAAATTCTGAAAATTCAGATGGAAAGTCTATTCACCTTGAGCACTTCAGTAACACAAGGAAATTCCTTAAAACTAAATAAACCACAGAACAGACTGAATGTGCGCCAGGATTTTTTCCGCCAGAGAATTATAAATGCTTGAAATCAGCTCCCAAATGAAGTTATTGAGAAGGACACTGTCAATGCCATCAACAAATATGTTTGAAGATTTATATGGGGTTTCAATGACTCGGTCAATTAAGCCCTAGGCAGCACTTTAAGGTGTGGCTACAGGTATAACAGGTATATTAACATAATCGTTTTACTTTATATTGCCTTTTATAATCTAGCCCTGTAAGTCTGCCTTATTTGACAAAAACTAAAACCCAAGTACACAAGTTCCCACATGTCTGTTGCTTAAAATTTGCAATATAAAGAAATAAAGAAGTTTATAAGAATCCACCAGCCGAGGCCATTCATAAATTTCTGATCCCGAGGGTGAGATATCATACATGTATTTCTATCCTTCATGAATTAACGAACAGTGGATTTTTTTTCTCCCACCAAATAAAGATTTATGAGAAGATCTAGATAGCCTAGTAATGACCCTCCATTTCGAGGTAAATTTGCAGCTCATTTTGAGCTTTTTTGCAAATGTGTTAAAAGACGTTTTTATGAAGGAAAGAGTTAATACAAGAATCATATCAATTGATATTCATGAGTTAGGTCTTGCATGAATATTCATCATGTAAAGGGTTTACCCTTTCCCTCATATAAACATGTTTTCACGCATTTGCAAACAGAGTAGACCCAGCTCAAACGGCTCCTGATCAGGGTCTACTCTGTTTGCTAGTGGAATTTGAAAGATCTGGTTTTTTTCTTTCTAAAATGGCTACAATGTTCCACCTTCCATATTTCATTATAACTATTTTCTACATGAATATTCAGTAGGTATTGCAATTTGGAATAAACATAGAACAGGGAAAGGGTTAACAGACTGTATAAATAGTTTAAACCAAGATCAGATGCCAAGTAACTTTTGGAAATTTAATTTTTGTAATGTTTTGAAACAATAATGAAAATTGAACCATTCAACAGTTTTTGCAGAAGACAAATACCTGGCAAACAAAAGTGTTAAGTAAACTGATCTTACTTGCATGTCACTCTTATGAATGCCAACAAGTTTCAATGACTTTGTCATACAGTTGAACTTCGATATCTCGAACTTCAAGGGACCATACAAATTAGTTTGAGATAAGAGAGGTTTGAGTCATCCCATTAATAATCTGACAAATATCTCAAATTCACAGCTTTTAAATGCAGGTCGAAAGTCTCTTTCGATCTGCATTAATCTGTCACATGTGTTTCTAAATACATGTATGTGCAGTGATGCATTTTAGAACAAATTCTGTATTGTAAAGTGGGAAGGATTGAACTTTTAGTTCATGTTATCCCAACATTCGAGTTATCCGAGTTCGAGATATCGAAGTACAACTGTATTTTACTGCAAGCTACAACCATTAGTTTTACCTGGAACTCCATAGTTATATCCAGTCCCATGTTTAACTTTCTCTACGGGTGTTTTCCTTACTCTGATTGGTAGCTCTCGTGAGGCCCCTGTAGTAACACTGTGCTTTACAGCAGGCTCGTAATCAGAGTGTTCTGCCGAATCAGAACTTGTTTCCTCTGAGGACTCATCTGAAATCAGACCTAGGATTGCAGCCCCTGCAACGGACAAACCAGCTGCCTGTGACCTGTCTCTGACCCTAACATTGCCAATAGCCGCTGGCAAAGGCCTGCCAGATGCCTGTAGAAGAAAAAGCAAATATCAATATCACTTTTCCACTCTTTGAATGTATAGAGGTGAAACTTTAATAATTATATACTGTGCAAACCGTTCAGATCCTGATGAGATACCAAGTTATATTAACTTTGAGAATTGTAGCAGGTACGAACAATTATTAGAAAAGCCTTTTCACATCTTTGCAAACAGAGGGGACCAAAATCACAGCACTCCTGTAGGAGCCATTTGATCAGTATCTGCTCTGTTTGCTTGTGAACTTTTCTAGATCTGATTGTACAGTTTCTTCTGAAGCTAAAAGTTCATGTGTTCCTATGCCATTATATAATTAACACATGGGTGTTGGGGTGATAGAGGATATTGTCAGCCCGAGAATTGGTATATTTACCCCGAGGCGCAGCCGAGGGGTAAATATGCCAGTTCAAGGGCTGACAATATCCTCTATCACCTGCGCCTCGGGGTAAATATACCAATTCTCGGGCTGACAATATCCTCTATCACCCCGACAGCTATGTGTTAATTATTTTATTATACCGAAAAACTTAAGAAGTACAATAGATCTATTAGTTAATTTTAGAATTAAAAAAAAAAATCAATGAAGATAATATTCCAAAAAGGGAACTAAGATAACATAGAAATACTGAAATAGCTCTTATCTAATATTTCGACCACTACGAGCCTTTATCAGAGATAATCATGTCAAAATACACGTCACAAAAGTAATGACGTCATCAGATGACGTCATGCATGCATTAGCGTGCATGCATTCTCCTGAATGTATTATATGCAATAAAATGCAATAAATGCGATAGAATTGTGTATGTTGGTGAGACTGAGAGAGAAATTCGGGAGAGAATGAAAGAATATTTGAGTGATGTAAGACATGAGAGAGAGAATCCAATAAACAGACATTTTGGAGTCGGTAGTCATAGCAGTGATGATGTTAGATTTGTGGTTTTGAAAAGGATATATTCACCTGGAAGCTCATTCTGAGGGTGATATATCCTGATATATTCACCTGGAAGCTCATTCTGAGAGTGATATATCATAAGATCACATGTTAGGTATATGGGAGTTTTGCATTGAAGGATATATTGAGGTATAATAAATTAAAATATCATCTTATTAATGTGCATGATGTCATTATTTCTTGAATTAATATTCATGAGTAAAAGGGTTAGCAACAATCATTAACCCTTACAGTGAGGGACACGATTCGTTAATAACAATAACGTCTTGGAATTGATAACAGGATTAATAACAACACATTTTTGTGAAACACTATGCCCCTGATTGTGACAAATATAAATTTGACCCGTAATGTGACATTTAACTGTAATATAACCTTGATTTTAATAAGCCCCCCCCCCCCCCCCCCCCCCCCCAAAAAAAAATAAATATAAAAAAATAAAAAATGTTCGCCTCTGTAAGTTGCATAGACATGCCAGGTTTGAAGTATGTATGTGCAATGGCTACAACGTTATTGCCAACATTAAAGTTTGAGCAAAGCCAACAAACCAACAAAGTCAGCCCCCCACCCATCCCCTTGATTCTTGATTGGGGGCATAAAAATATGACAGACTGAAACAAAAGGAGCCATCTCATGATCTGCTGTTTATATATTGACATGCTTGTAGTTTCTACTATGGCAAAAGAATATCTTAATTATATTCATGATGTCATTATTTCTTATATGAATATTCATGAAGTAAAGGGTCAATTAATGCTTTCATGTCCAAAGCTGATGCAAAAACTGAAGCACAACATCAAAAGGATACAAAGGCTACCTATAATCCTACATTTTTTGTTCAACTAATTCTTACACATAACATTTATTTTTCCATGTTCAGCACTCGTTTATTTTGAATAAATGTAGTCTGCTTACAAATTTGAAGGTAGACTGTTTTTCTTTTTAATTATTAAGTAGATCCATACATGTACATACAATTACGGTAGTTGTTTGGAACCTGATGAAACTCAAATTCAGAACTACAGTCAGAAGTAGAGTTGTAAGCTGGGAAAGACATTTCAACAAATTGCTACCTACTTTCGCTTTTACACGACACAAACGTCTTGAGCAGACTCGGTGGTTACACGATACATAGAAGAGACAGTTGTTATTGACACTGGAATATAATTTGATTGAATATGTGTTGAAAACCTTCTATGGATAATACTTACTTTGATAAGCCGATAGAACCCCGTGTTTTTACGGTTTTACTTCTTGTAAGACTTAGACTTGTGTTGAGGTTGGGTGCCATAGTCAAAACACGCTGTTCGATGCGTGATAAATGTGTATATGAGATTTCTTTGACCTTGTCTTTTATGAAACTTCCTATTTCTAAGTTTGAGTACGGGTCAAACGGAAATGACCGAATGCGATGCAAAAGGCAGTAGTAGTAGTGTTTGTAGATTCCTCCGTTGACTTGTCGGAGCACCCAGGACTAATTGGTAAGTCCTGGTAAATATGGCGTTCTCACTAATAAAAATCAGAAATGAAACATAAGTTCAAGGAGCCTTATGCCAAAGCTTACGGGTCCGTGTATTAGCCACCAGAAATCACATGTTAATATCAGCTTCACACACGTCTGCGCATAACTATTGCACTACGAATTATAGCTGAAAAATGATATTGCATGCACATGTATAGTCTATTCTTAGGGCTCACAACAGAAACATGTCCGTTCAGCAGGTAGGCCTATGGCAAGAAAACACCTGGAACTAAGTGGAAGTCCGACTTGACTTCTTAAGACTATTAGAGTTCAAAAAGCCTTGTGCCAAGGCTTACGGGTCCATGTAATGGCGGCCAGAAATCACATGTTAATGCTAGCTTCACACATGTCTGTGTCAAATGCACTACGAATTATAGCTGAAAACTAACACCGCATGCTAACATGTATAGTCTATTCTTAGAGCTCACAAAAACATGTCCGTTCAGCAGGTATGGCGAGAAGAAACCTGGAACTTAGTGGAAGTCTGTCTTAACTTCTTAAATATTGCAAAAGTATTGTCTATTCTTAGGGCTCACAGAAAAAACATGTCCGATCAGCAGGGATGGAGCGAAAGTACCTGGAGGCATGGAGCTCAGAGGAAGTCTAACTTAATCTTTGAAAAACATGTCCGTTCAGCAGGAATGGCGCGAAAATACCTGGAGGCGTGGAACTCAAAGGAAGTCTAACTTAATCTTCTAAAAACTGTAAAAGTTTCGAGATAAAGGGATATTCGATAAAATAAGGATATGTAAGAATCATGGAGACTAGTATAGTAAGTCTATCTGGATGCGCTTAGCCTTTAAAGTTTCAGGCAAAAATCGTGAGGCCTTGCGGGTCCGTGTAATGGCGGCACGAATGGAAGAATTCACATGTAGAAGTCTGCAATTTGCCGGTTTGTTGCAGGTTGCCACAGAAAAACTGTTGCTTCTTTCACCAGAAAGAGCTTCACACAAGTAAAGAGTCTGTTCAGAACTTTGCACTGCGTGTTAAACTGCACATGTGTAGTCTATTCTGAGAGCTCACAATGACACGTCCGCTCAGCTCGACATCCAACACATTTTGACAGCCAGTTTGATTGGCTGAAGATGTAGGTCTATATGCTAATCAGTTACGAATGTGTATAAAAATGCAATCGGAAACCTCGGCTATATTCATTCTGCTTTAGAATGCCAAGGTGTTGCAAAAACTACGGCAAAAATATTCGTTCGCGTCTTCTTTTTCTTCTTCCGATTAAAGTACAGGGCCCACTCTGGAGCATCGACGTACTTGGAGTTTATTAAAATTCAAGACTTTTAAAAAGTTTATCTTTGTGTAGATTAGTAGTAATTATCTCACACAGCGAATTATTATTAAATACATGAAGAGTAAACAAATACATGAACATTTTACAACCAAACTAGTGCAGACTTGAAGAAAACTATTTTGTCTTGCGCATGTTCACTAGACAAGTGAACTCGTTGCCGTAAAGAGACCGACTAGTATATGGCGTTTGAACGCCATAAAAAGGATAAAACTTTTCACAAAAATTGAAACAAAGAATTTCCAGTAAGAGCACTAACCGAATACCATCAGCTTTTAACCCTTCATCTGATGCATATTTACTAAGACATAAGAATGCATGCATATTAATTAACTAAATTGTTGTAGTTAAATCATAAATAATAGACTTTTTGCCATGTAAGATACTATAGAATCAGATCTCTGTTCTTTCATAATTAAACAGAGCAGACCCTGAACAAACGGCTCCTATAGAAGCCATCAGATCTGGGTCTACTCTGTTTGAAAAGGTGCGAAAAGGCGTAGCTATAAGGTAGAGAGTAAGACATTGTTGATGATGTTTTCTTCTAAGTGTTGCTTAAGGTTCCACAGTATGTTAGAATCACAAAAAAACATTTTTTATATTTTTGCATTAACGGATAGACATTAGTCTCTTTTATCCATTGCATTAACGAAATACCACAAAAATATATAACAAAAGCCGTATAAACCCCTTTTACTTTATTACCATCGAGCTTTTCTCTGACTTAGCCAGTCAGCCATTTACGAGGAAGGCTTATCAGGGGCACCTAAGGGGGAAATGATAATTAGGGCACATACGTGATAAAGCAATAGGCTACTATTTATCCGCATTTCCCTCTCTGTAGCCTCAAACTATGTAGGCCACATGACTAGATAAGCTTTCTGATGGGTGATTTATGGGAAACCGGCAATTAAATCAGCTTTTTTAATTGATCGGATGGAAGAAAGGGGAAGGAGCTTAGTGGAAAATATCACACATATTATAAGCTCTCCATTGGATATTAATGTGATTGAAAGCTATAGATAATTATAAGATTATGCAACACAATGGGGGTCTTTCTATACTTTTTCATGTTTTTGACGGATGCAAATTTAAAGGAGTCGGCTTTTTGACTGTAATTTGTGTCCAAATTATACGCGGTTTGCGACATATAAAAAAACCATTGTCTCAGTGAGGGATCAGTGTCACAGTTTTTCGATATCTTACTTCGATCATCTAAAATCAAAAGAAACGTAGCGGAGGCAGAATTTTAGGGGTCTTAAAACTAAAAAATTGCATAACTCCCAAACGGAGAGCATTATCAAAAATCTGTGACACGATTCCCTGGACATGCTAATGATTCACATATTGGCCAATTACAATAAGTTTAGTCCAAAAGATAACTTTGTAATCGCTGTTTGAAAAAATTAAAACTGGCACATTTAAATGGATTTCAAATGTCGGTTTTGATAGGATTATTGATGTTTCTGATAAATAATCAAATAAGTTAATATAACTAACCAACTAGGCTCAGAAAAAATGGCTCTATGTAGTTTTAAATATGATTTTTCAATATCTAGGGCTAAACTATCTCGCATTTAAATATCTAGGGCTAAACTATCTCGTCACCTTAAATGTTACCTGTGGTACTGAGGTGACTGCTGGACTTCTGTTTCTTTTCCTCGGTACTTTATTTTTCGAATTCTGTGACAGTCTAGCACCTGAAGGTCCTGTCAAGTAGCTGTCCTTCTCAGTATTATGCACAGCCTTGACGATGTTTATCAAATCAACAAGACGTCTCTTGTCCTCCGCTGATGTGATTCCGAAAGTCGGACAGTCATGAATGGTCAGCTGGGTTAGCGTTTCTGACTTTGTAACACCTTGAGCTCGAAAAGCTGGGTAATACCTCTCAAGCCTTGCCTCCTTAAGGCATTCAAATAATGTCCCCATTGTAGTTAATATCTACATCAAATGTATCTGAAATAAAAAGCCAGTTACATTGCTCATTTTCTCTTCAAACATTATGTTCCAATTCAATATGACCTTTGTAAACAATCTGGATCCAGGGGCCGATATTTAATGCAAAACAGAAATTATCGTATGTTGACAGCTGCACCTTCCAGTTACGATTGTCATAATTTAGAACTTATGATAATTTTCTGTTGTACCAAGTTAACCTACCAGTAAATTGTCATAAGCTTAATTATGTTGTAAAAAAGCCAGTGTGTGATAATTTCAGTTATGTGAATACAATAAAACCTCTCTATAACAGCCACTAAATAACATCAAGTATTTGTGTTAAAGGCAGATGGCTGCTTAAAGCAAGGTGAAAGTAAAACAGAACACTCCTGTAGGAGCATTATGTTTTACTTTCACCTTGCTTTAAGCAGCCACCTGCCCTAAATACCAACTAATAAATACAATTTAGTGGTCATTATAGAAAGGCTTTACTGTAGTAACAACAACTGTCATGAAATAGGACTTACGACAATTTTAGTCATACAATCTTTCATAACCGGGGACCCAAATGCGAACCCAAACCATCTGACACTATTATAAAAAGAAATGGAAGAAAAATTAACCTCTTCAATTGTAACAGATTCTGGCCAATGGCGAACGCTGTTCCGTTGGTTTCCGTAAAAATCCATTTTCTAATTAACTTGACACAAACAACCATTTACTAATCTGATCTGTGTTTACTCTGTTTGTAAATGCATGAAAAAAAAATCTATGAGGAAAGGTTAAAGAAAGACCTTGTCAAATTATTATTTCTATTTTCAAAATGTGACTCAGTGCCAGATTGGCTAACAGGAATGATTCATAACAAATAAACATTCTTTAAATGATATCTTTATAATCCAATCATATTTCAAATTTCCCTCAAGAGGAAAATAAAAAATACCTGTTGCATGATCGGATCTCAACTGACATTATGAACACTATCCCTTTATTAATTTAAAGTGTCAGTTTAAAAATGTGTCACATTGATATACAAATGGCTATTGGCTGAGCCCTTTTGACATACCCATACATGAATCAACATTACTTACCATTTAAATCAACATTTGGAAATACCCCAAATCCCTCTATCAACTGTATACCGATAAATTTTCACACATGAAATTTATAGTCAATGATTCTGTATATAAATAAATGAATATCACTTTTTTTCACACTGTATAAACAATATTTTGCCTAGCACGCAGTAACAGGCTTTGAACCACGAAGTGAGTCAAGTATATATTCCTCATTACATACACAAGGCACATCAACCCCAAAATACACATTGACAGGCACAGACTTGTAGCATTAGACCAGTTAGAGTTCTTTCCCTTGATAATAATAAAAACACTGATCAGCACTTACTGTAGCAATATATATCCAGTATTATTTATGACACTGTTTGTGAAGAAAACATCACAGTTTGATGACATTTACAAAATACAATAAATAACTTTTACATAAAAACATACGAAATGCTAATCGAATTTCAGAGCTTTGCCTTGGGCTTGGCGTCTTTGCGATAGATCATTCATGGCATCGGGGAAACAACACGCTTGTGTAACTTCAATGTATTGTTTGTCATATTTCCTGTATGAAACAAGCAATAATTACTGCCTACATCAAAACTGAGATCGCAACAGGAGAAAAAGTATTAATTATGTATGTCACATCTGTTTCACTTCGAATAATGCGCCGACGCCATTATAGTTTACAATGGTTACATAGGGCTCTGTCTAAAAAGCGGCTGGGGCTATTATTACGGTACCGTAAAGCCACTCCTTTGTGCAAAATGTTGTTTCACCTGATTAGTTTTGACTACCTTAATAAGTCAATAATCGGAATTATTTATTGACAAACTGATTTATTTATTTTCGGGCATTATAATAGGTGCGAATTTTATTTCTCATAATTAGAACATAATACAAAGCTTATAAAAATAACAAATTTTTGAGCTAAAAAAATGATTGAAATCAAAGGGGTCTGGACCGCTTCATGGGGGTCTATATGTTCTACATACAGTTAAACCCCTCTAATGCGACCACTTGATTAATAAACATACCGGTCTTGTTGAGCAGGTGGTTGCTTAATGCAGGACAAAAGTAATGCAGAAAGCTCCTCTAAGAGCTTTCTGCATTACATTTTTCCTGCATTAAGCTACCGCCTGTATCTAGCACCCATAATTATACATCTTTTAGGTGGTCGCATTAGCGGGGTTTTACTGTAATAGTTGTTATATAGTACATATAGACCCCCATGAAGCGGTCCAGACCCCTTTGATTGAAATAATTAGGCCAAGTTACTATTTTTTCGTTAGTAAGTCAGTAATTGTTATTAGTTATTGATAGGCTGGATGATTGATTGGTTTACAGGTATTACATTAGATGCGTATAGAGAGGCTGTTCGGCTGGACAGATCTATACAGTTTGTATGTTCGCCATGTCTGACACCGGTGGATCAGGGCAATCAGGTAAGTTATACGAGAATATGCATGTCAATAATTACCTTATTAGCTGCTTTTTATGCTTTAAACATATGCACGTTGTCATTTTCAAGCAAATGTTTTGTCTTGAAAATAAATGTCAGACACGATTATATGATATAAATGGCTATTCAGTTTAAAATCAGCGTCATGGCACTGCGTTCAATAAAGAACTACAAAGTAATTTATCTATTTCACAAACAATTGTGTATTATAAATTAATGAAGGGTCGAACGTATACTTCGAGTTATACCGAATTTCGAGTTATCCGAGTTCGCGATATCGAATTTCGTATATTCTGTATATCTAACTGAAAGATATAAATTTATGCTAGTCTCATCAATGAACTGTAAGACAGCATGCTAATTTTGTGATGTTTGCCGTCTAACAGTCTCATGGCAATACGTCAAATACGGGGTGGAAATCGTTAATTTTCAAATTTACAATCTGGTCATATCTGAACCTTATTTTCAATGTAAATCTGCACTTTTGTGGCAATTGCGTCATTCAAACAACAACTGACTTCAGATATGCTCATAAATCCACACTGTTGTTGTCACGCGATGCGAGTGTATACACACAAGGGCAATATAGGGGTTACTGTAAGCGCTACGAGGCAACGGATTAAGTGGATTAAAAGCAACCACAAAATAACTCTCTTCTGAAGTTCTCTTGTCAGGTACATACATTTAATACATACACTACTGTCTTTATTTTAGAATTATGTCGTATTTTGGAAGAAAATCCATCCCGACAGAAAGCATTAGGTGTTTCCTAACCTAAATCAGTCTTAATGCCTGTATACTTTGCCGGGATATCGTTAAAACCGAAAGTAGCTCGATATCACCATTTAGACTATACAAATGTGAACTAAATTTTATGCATACTGTATGGGATTTAAGTAAATATGTAGCATATATGTTTACAGGTTCGTACAGACCAGTTTGAGAGTGAGGATATTGATGAGGTTGGCACTCCAGAGGCAGGGTCCACTGTTTTGTGGGGTTACGCAGAGCCACCAATTTTGGAACGCACAGTAAGTACAGTAAGCGCAACTATGTCGGCCTAGGCGTTTTCAGTAGATTATGGTTAATATTTGTCTTTTGACATAATTATAAACATAGACTGACGCAGATATTTTATATTGAATGTTGATGTTCGTTTATAGTCGCAAGTTCTATAACAATGCGCAACTATGTCGCCCAATTCATTTATAGTAGATATTGATACTGTGTAAATATATTCTGCATTATTACCAGTTATATCACATATATTTGTAGCCGGATAGAGATTATGGTGAAATAAGTTGATAGGCTTTACTGTGTGGCTTGGTAGCTCAGTCGGTAGAGTGTTGGCATGGTAAGCCAGAGGCACTGGGTTCGAGTCACAACTTTTTCACCATGTTACATTTGGCGCCCAACGTGGGGCTGATTTAGGTTAGGAAACACCCGGTGCTACTAAACAGAGTCTGGTAGAGTCCGGTAGAGTCTGGTAGAGTCCGGTATAGTCTGGAGGCCTTTTTAGTGCAATTTAAGATTATAATGCTGTTATATAACATTATTTTGTATGTTTGAAGCTATAGTAGTTAATATCCATTAAAAAATGATCGTATATTAGCTTGAAAACCCACGGCCTAGTAGAGATCCCCTTAGCATCAGACGTTGTCAAGACCGGAGACAGAAGAACCAGAGGGTCACAGCGACTCTTTGTACCCTACACCAACGTCACGGTGTACAAAATGTCCTTCTTCCCCCGTACGATACAAGACTGGAACAAACTGCCAACCACCACTACAGACATCCATACGATAGAGGTCCTTCAAGACTGCTCTCCACGCCGCAGTCCAGCCTCAGTCCTCAGAGTAGACAGCTCACAGGTGTACATAGTCTTAATTGTATCTATAAAGTTTTAAATGTAAATACTCTCAAGAGGTGACTGTCTTGCACCAATTTGGACAAAGTACATTCCAGTTATGGATTTCTGTCCAGTATACGGAAGAAGAAGAAGAAGAAAACACCCGGTAAATATTACCGGGTCACGCAGTAATGGCCGCCCTACGTCGGATAGAGTCGTATACTTAGGTTTCGATGCTAACAATTTGAGTCCAATTATTCACAAATTGCTACACAATTTTATGTGAAATATGGTTGCAGATACATCTCTACCTTGTTATTAATACATTAATTCGCTTAATTTTGCAAATGTTGGCCTAAAAGTCCCGTTTTCAGCTCCAGACACTACCGGTATCCTCCGACTTTTCGCCAATATGAAAAAGTCGAAACAACAATCTTGTCATACAATACATGTATATCATGTCCATACTGCCTTTGAAATCATAATAAAATCACTTATTAATGTATGTAAAATGTTTTCTGATAAAAAGGGGGAAATTTAATACCATATAGACTTCTAAAACTAGAACAGACTCTATCCGACGTAGGTCGACCATTACCGTGTGACCCCGGTAATATTTACAGGGAGTTTTCAAGCTATCATATGCTCATTTATTTACGGATGTCAATTACTACTGCTGCAAACATACAAAATAGTGCTATATAACAGCATTATTATCTTTAAATTGCACTTAAACTTCTAAAAAGGCCTCCAGACTCTACCGGACTCTACCAGACTCTACCAGACTCTGTTTAGTAGCACCCAGGAAACACCTATATATTCCATATATATTATGCAATTTCTATCATTTTGGCATGTTTACAGGACGTTATAATTTGTACATTGGTGCCGCTGGAGGTGACGGAGATTTTGGGTCCGTGTTATTTCCTGGGCCACCTACACTGGAGCGCAGTGTAAGTTGAACATTCATCGATTTTCTTACAGTTTTGATAAAGTGTAATATTGGATTTATGTACTTATTATAGAACAGAACCGAACAGAATCTATCTTTTATTCCACCCAGGTACATGGGTACAGCATGGGGATCTGACATAGATATATACATCAATTATATTGTCCCGGCCAAGGGGCTATGACATAGTTTTGTAAGCATTACACTTTTGCTGAAGGCAGGTGCAGCTTCACTTCTGGGTCTATACTGTTTGGCTATGTCTCTGTCATGTTTGCATGACGGCAGATCGTTAACCTTTTTATATTTTCAGGTGCCGCTGGAGGTGACAGAGATCGAGGATGTGCTTGGAGTCTTGGATCCCGCCGTTACGCTGGATGTCATGGAGCTACCTACACTGGAGTCGACGGATGTTCTGGAATTCAGTCAGGTGCCAGAGTACAACTTTGACCTTTCCTTTGACTTATCTCACAGAGAGACCGACGACACTGCACCAATTCAAGAGGAGTAAGAAATTGTTAATATCATAAGAAGTCAATTAGATATTCATTTTTTATGAAATAAGGAAAGGATGATGTATGATTAATTATTTTAAAATCCGTGTTTCAAATATAGCTTTTGTGTCTCCTGTCTCTGACGACATTTAGTTGACACTTAGGGAGCACTTATACGACGTCTGTCTGTCCGTCTCTTTGTTCGTCTGTTTTCACGAGTGATATATTATGGGAATATGAGAAAAAATTCTGGTTTGTGTATCTTTATATATGGATAAATGTATTCTATTATAGGGCAGTGGAGGATCGAGGAGCTTAGCTATGCTCACAGAGGAGGACACGCCTCTGCACTTTGATGTAATAGAGAGCGGGAGTCAGCGTGGGCGTCAGTTGTTCTTGGTCATGCTTTAGACATAGTATCATGTGATGTGCTTGTATTACTGATTATTGTTATTTATTGACGTTGATAGCCCTGCTATGAATAAAGTGGATGAAATAATTTCTTTAATTCACAGTTACAATTTTTATAAGCAGACAGGGGAGACACTAATCAGACGTTTTCTATAGGAGATGCCTGATCTGGGTCTGCTCTGTTAGAGAATAGTATAATAGATGAACATTAATATTTCTATAAGCAGACAGGGAAGACACTACTCAGACGGTTCCTTATGGAAAGCCGTAGCTGTCTTATATGGGCAGTTTTCGTATTATCGAACCAACATGGTAATATATAGAATCATATTTTCAATATATGACTTCATTTTAGCAATATATGACACCAACTTACAATATATGTAACCAAACTATGTATATATGAAACCACTATAGTAGTGTATAGGTTCGAAATTACAATATATGAAACCAAACTAGATCTACATATATATAGAACGAGAACACTAATATATAGAACCAAAATGCAATATATAGATTCATAATGACATATATGGATCAGAAACTATGCTATATGGAACTAAAATGACAATGTATAGGTTCATACCGATAAAATATGAATTGGTTATGTGCTTATATGGTACCAATATAACAATGAATGACTTCACATTTAAATGTATGAAACCAAACAACATTCATATTTAACCACGTTAGCATTATATGGGTTCATATTAACAGTATATGATTAGAAAATGTACTGATATTGAACCAAACTGCTATATATGGAAGGGAAATACAGTCTCTTATTTGGCTCAAATCAGTTAACGCGCTCAGTAACAGGATCAAATACCAGGCTCAGTTTGAGCTGCGTTTCACGAAACTTCAACGAGCTCAACTCCGCGATCAAAGTTGAGCTGATCGCGTTATTTTGATCCTAGGCTAGACCAGGATCAAGTCAACCTTTACTGACTCAAACATGGCGGACTTGCAAAGACAAATCCGGCACTTGGCTCAATATGAGCGCGTAGTCAGGGTTTTTCCGTGATCGGACGAATCCGCTGAAATGCCGCAGCAGAGAGAAGGTAAGGGACATAGATATAGATTCAATCCAGAATCTAATCTGTTACTTCTGGACTTAGTTTTCGGTGGTAAACATGCCTGTCGGTGGTCAGTTTGACAGTTTTAAACAACACGTCTATGGCATAGCCAGTAAACTTTTACCGTTGTCGTCACTGTTGCTAGTGTAAACAATCTAAAAATAGCAACTTCCTCTAAGGGACGCAACTTTTGAACTCTCTAACTCAAGTGATACAGTAAAACCTGGGTTAAGCGGCGATTAAAAATGGAATGAAATGTCAATCTAAAATGCAGATGACGTCTTATTTAAGAAAATATTCAAGCATAAAGACCAGCTAGTCTTTCTTTAAGCAGGCATCTGTCTTTAAAGAGGCATATACTCAATACAAAAACCATCGCTTAACACAATTTTCACTGTACAAAATGAAACTAGATAGTTTATAATACAGTAACACTAAGCTGTACGATCTAGTATATCTATTATGTCTCTGCCAATAAAAATATAAATAAACTAGATCTAGATTTGTGTGGCTGATAGGGATTCCAAATGTATGTTTAACCCTTTACTCTATCTTGTTGTTTAGAGCAGGCTGAAAGTATTTAGCAGAATGGCCTTTTTAAAAATTTAGGAGCACCCTGATTTACTTTCAACCTATTTTAAGCTACCATCTGGTAGGATATAGGAAATATTTCTCATGGGGCATATTCATGACTATAAAGTGGAACTGTTTTATTGAGGATAAATTTCAATGCATTATTTTATTTATTTTACTTAGGAGGAGAAATTAATTACAAGCATTGAAATGAGTATATAGATGGAGTAAAGGGTGAATGATAGGTCTATATAGATCTACTTCAATGCTTTTTTGTTTTATAAATCTATTTAAAAAAACTAGATAAAATGAAACTTTTTATTTTTCAGGGTTTCCTCATGTGGTCACCAGGGTGCCATAGATTGCACACACATTAGGATCCAGGCACCATGCAGAACATGTACCTGATTTTGTCAACTTTATCAGCTGTCATTGAATATCCAGGTATTAAACCTGTATTTTTTTTTTAATTATTTAGCTTCCATTTGAAAATTAACTCAGCCAGGATTCAAACCCATGTAGAGAATTAAGGCACACAAACTTGAGATTCCTAGCTCTAAGCCCTCGGCCAAAGCACCATTATTATATCTATCCAATGCCTGTTTTATCTTACTTGTACTGTAAGCGAAATATTTGGTGTGAAATTTTAACATAGATCTAATCCCTCTATAGGCAGAGTAGATTAATCAATGAAAAAAATCTAAAAAAAGGGGATTCAGATTTTTAATGCCATATATACAGATCAATGCCACATAATTTGCTTCATTTCATTTCTTTCTATTTTTATTTGTTTATTTATTTTTTTGTGTGCAAATACACATCTATTTATTAGTGTCTTTAAATGACAAACTTTGTATATCCAGATCAAAGGGCTCCTCTGATTTTGATCAACACTGTTTGCTTAAGACAAGTGTACACTTTACAGGTAGCTGTTTGTAAAGGGTCAGTTTGCTCATCACTAGGAGTCCATGTGTTAAACATGACTTGCTGAATAATCAACATCAGGTCACTTTACTATGTTTTAAGAAATTCAAGAATAACCTAAGCATGTGACAAAATATTTTCTAGTATAAAATCTCATTTTGCAGATTTGATGAGGCTTGACAAGAACAAGTACTGTTGTTGAACAGAGATTTGGTGTATTGAAAAGGATATTCCCCTGCCTTAAATGTTGTCTCAGACTTTGTTCACTGAAGACATGTGTGACTGTTTATTCCTGTGCAGTGCTGCATAATTTTGGACTTGCCAGGGGTGATATGTGCAAATGACATGGACCCACCTGATGAAGTGAGGGTGGACCATAATGAAAATGGAGATAGGTCCATGAATGTGTATGCTGTTCAACATTTTAGTTAAATGATTATGTTTTAATTCATTTATTTTTACAGCTCCTGATCAAGAGGAGTAATATTTTCCCACCATTAAATTCTTCTGTCTGTACTAAGTATTATGCTGGTGCAGACATAAAAATAAGGGAATGTTGACTTGTTGTATTGACTTCACTCCCTTCATCAAGAACTATATTTTCACCTGACAGAGATTCTAAAGTAATATTTCAAGCTGGCTTCCCTATATCTCCAATTATCATAATTTTTATATTGTTTGTTTAGGGTATATCCTGTAAAACAGACAACAATATTGTTTCCCAATCTTTTAATTCAGCATTGTCCAGTTCAATAATGATCAAATTTTTGTATAAAATGCTTTAAACTAGTTGGAAGCTGAACCCTTTACTCCATAGTTTGTACAGTCATTACTATGCCGCATAAGAAATATTTATTATATCCGAACAGATGGTAGCTTAAATCAGACTGAAAGTAAAACAGAATGCTCCTAAAGCAGTATTCTGCTTTACTTTCAGCCTGCATTAAACAACCACTTGTCTTCAACACTGAAAACAAGCTATGGAGTAAAGGATTAATGCAACAAGCTAGTAAAAAAGAAATATCCCATGTTAGCTTTCTGCTTTACTTTCATATTGCTTTAAGCAGTCATATGCCTTACACACACATTCACTATATCTGCTTCAAAAATTCTGTTCAAAACAGCATTTATGCATTCCTCCATATATTTAATACAATGTCCTGACTAATATATGGCAATGAGGAATCACTGACTGTTTTAAATCCAGGTTGTGAGAAGCTAAAAGCAAGAAGTGTGAAAAGCAGAAAGCTTCTATTGGATTCTGTTTTACTTTTTTTTGCCTTTAGCTTATAACCATGCTATATGGGCTTTCTGCATTACTTTCATTTTGTTTTTCAATTTAAAGTATAAAATTCAATATTTCATCCATTAGCCTTTCAAAAAAAACAGATTTTAATCAGTAATGATCTTGAATATTATGTTTATAATCAAGATCATTTTATATTTCTTACTGCTATTGAATATGTAAACTTTTGTAAATCTGCCATCTGATAGGAGCTTTCTGTAAAGTTCTTCATAGAAAGATGGCAGCCTAAAGCAGAATGAAAGAAATGCAGAATGCTACTGCACTACCTACAGTCAATAGATGTTAACAATCATTATTGCATTAACTCAATGATCCTTAGTGACACATGTGCATTATCTACACACAGCGTGTCTGTAAAGAGTACACCTGCCCTATGCAACCAGTGTAGACTCAGATCAGAGGGCTAAGATGGGAACCATCTGGTCTGGGTCTGCCCTGTCTGTCAATTTTGCAGTATATTCTACAACAATAACGCTTAATAGTATACAGTGGTATATGGCTCAACCAAACCCTATGATGAGATTGCTCATTAGAATCATGATTAAAAGGTAGGATTCCAGTAAGAAGTCACCATACAGGGTTAGATGGAGACATAAATGGAAAATAAATGTTGGAAATCTTCAGTTAACTTTATCTTTTCTGTAGCCCTGTCATTTTAAAAATTACAGTCAATCTTGTATTGACCCTTTCCTTTACGAAGAGGCTTTTAGCGCGTTTGATTTATTCCTCCGCTGAAGAAAAAAGTTCAAATTTATATAGTTATGAACATAATTTTTAATACCATAATAAATATTTTCTATATCCTAGCCGGTGGTAGCCTAAGACAGGCTGAAAGTAAAGCAGAATGCGCCTTAACCCTTTCCCTTATAGAACGGTCTTTACACGCATTTAATTTATTCCTCTAACGAAGAAAATAGTTCAAATTTATACAGTCATGACTATATAGCATAAGAAATATTTCTTTATCCTAGCAGCTGGTATCTTACAGCAGGGTGAAAGTAAAGCAGATTGTACCTTAAGGCACATTCTGCTTTACTTTTAACCTGCTTAAAGTGGTCACCTGTTTTCATATCTAGAAACAGGCTTATTGGGTAAAGGGTTAAGGCACACTCTGTTTTACTTTCAGCCTGCTTTAAGTGGTCACTTGTCTTCATAACTAGAAAGAGGTTATTGGGTAAAGGGTTAAGTGACCACTAACTGAAGTAGTATAGAGATGTCTGAAGACATGTGATGGCTTCATGTAGAATAAAACTAAGGCAGAAAGCACATATATAAGCTTTCTGCATTACTTATATCCTACTTCAAGCAACCACTTACATGCAAGATTATCAAAGTGATCATCTGTTACAAGATTGATTGTATGTACACACAAGATTGATGCTGATGAAGGGCTGAACAAGCAATACATTATAAAAATAATGCAGACTAAACAGTATATGTGGAATGAAAACAGTTAAACAGGAATGTTGCATTTTAATAAATTTGTTTCTTCAGGAAATACGGTTTAATCAACTACTAATGGACATTACCTAGTTAGTTGAACAAACTGTCTTTCCTGAAGAAGGCCCATGGCCCAAAATTTGAAAAGAGTGTTGCATTTAATGTTACTTTTTTGTGCAAGTAAGTCCCTTTAGTCGCCTTTTACGACATGCACAGTCCCAAGCCCAAGCAGTGGTGACATTCTAATCATCAGCACCACATGGGGCTGACAGTGATAAGATGACAGGATTATCCATGCACCAAAAAAATACCACAGACACAGATTCATCCCAATACCTCACTCTGGCCAAAGTTCTGGTGAACTAGAAATCCATCTATGTATAAAATAACAGCCAGGACACAAAGACATATACTGTTTGACAGACGAAAAGACAGATAAGTACTGTATGCAAACCACCCACAATCCTTTGAGGCATAAAAAATAGGCAAACAAGGTGAAACTGGCATTACCCCTATACTTGTTGGCAGGGGGTTTATAAGTGTAATTAACTGACAAAAGTTCATGCAACAGATATCCTTCAGCTATCCTATACACATTATGCAAGTCCAAAGTAACTGTTGCAAAACGCATAATCATACAGTTTGAATAATGTCTCATCATCTGGCAAAATGTTGTCTGAAGGTACTGCCAATGTCAACCGATTGGAACAGGTATTGGCAGTTGGCAGCAATGACACACTGTTTACAAATATAACTGAGGGTGATATTCCAAATCCAAGAGGTGGTTCGGTTTCTACTCCAGTTACAAATTTCAATACCATTCCAAGATTTATCCCTTCCCGTCTTCCACCTGTCAATTGAAAAAAAAGAAGCTGTGTTCAAGTAAAACAAGAGAGAAAGGTACATCATTTTAGCTTTGCATGAACATGTTCAGAAGAAATCAGTGGTTCTGTAAGCAGTTGAATAGTAATTATAGCTTAGATCTTCAAGAATAATCCAACACTAGGGCAATACAGGTCCTAAAACACTAACCTGAGTCTTCAGGCACTTCAGACCTATTTTTGGACCATACGTGACCAATATTTACTCTGTCCAAGACTGCATTAAGGCAAAGTTTCTTAGGAAGTCTCATGAAAATTAGCAAAGTACAAGAGGTCCAAATGGGCCTGATATTGCTCCCCTGAGAGGAGTATGAAGTTCCTCTTCAGCAATCACTATACAAATAAGGAACAGAATTTGGAAATTCAAAGCCCCCATTCAGGTCCTTTTCATCCCAAAACCCCTTCATCTGTATGTACTTGGAAGCCAACTTCCTAAATTTATTACATCTTAAATATTGGAACTTCTGCTTACTCTGTTCTTGATGAGAAACAGGGTTGCCAGCAAAGAGGCAAGAAAAAATTCCCTGACTTTTCACTGACTTTTCCCTGACCTTATACCAGTTTTCACTGACCAATATCATTATTTTTTTGCCTCACTGCAATGTAACATAAACAAATGTAGGTGTCCAACACTACCAGTAAAATTATGTTATCACAAAAATTAAAATGTACATCAGTCAGGGGCATAACTGAAAACAGTTTGTTTTGGTTTTTTGGCATATAATGAAAATAACTGTTTTCAGTTATTTTTGTTTCGGCTGATTTTCCAAAAACAACTGATTCAAGTTATTTCTGATACACAGAATGATGCTGAACAATTTTCATTCTCATTTTCTGAACTTCCAGATTTAATCCTGGAGATGGGGCATTTTTCCTTGATAGTTTAATTCTTTATCTTTAAAACTGAGTCATAAACAGACAGACAGACAGACGGACAGACGGACGACGGACAACGGACACAGGGGTATCACAAAAGCTCACCTTGAGCACTTTGTGTTCTGGTGAGCTAAAAAAAAAATCAAAGTCCAAGGGGGCATACTCTACAAAACTCAATTTGCTGCACAAAAATTATGTCATGTACATGTATCTATTCATCATGTTGAATGTCTATACCAAGTTTCATTTGATTTGCATCAGACTGTAGGAGTAGTTTGCACTACAAGATTTTTTTCACACGGAAGCACACACTGAGAGGCGCATGCACGGACGAAACGACAGCCACCATTACTGTATCTCCTTTGCCTTTGGCAGGGGATAAAAACTAACAACCTCCTTTGCCTTCAGCAGGGTATAAAAACTAACAAACCTCTACTGGTTGAAGCAGCAGGCTGTTGGTGCTGTAGTTCTGCACGGAATCGTGCTCTGTCCCCAATTGTTGTAAGACCGAGGCTTGACAGCTCTTTGTCTGAAAGCTGCTTACACATTTCCACATCTGTCACCCTCTGCCTCTTGAAATTCTCTTGAAGTGCTGTGAGTCCTATAGTTTCAAGGATTACAGATACCACGGATGCAGGAGGTGTGGCCATGACACACTGAAATTTATATATGAATAAATCAAATAAAAATCATAACTTGCTATTCAAAAAAAGAAGGCATTATTAAAGACAGCTGCAACTCTCAATGCCATAAAGATTCTTAATAAGAGTGTTTCCAACACAAAAACACCTATTTTTTATGGAAATTTTGAAAAGCATTTTTCGACAATTTTGTGGTACAATAATTTGAATTGTAAAGTCCCTATCAAAATCAACTTTTGGCTCTAGAACTTTTATTCCTCAACAGTTTTTTTAAAAGTTAGATATTTTTATTTACGCCAAAAAATTCCCTTTCATTTGGTGTATAATGCAAGTTGATCGACCAACTATTAAGAAAGATATTGCCAAAAAACCTTGTTCTGAACTTTGTGGCTATTACAAATTAGTAAAGATCGAAGCATTCCCGGGACGAACCACGAAATCAATTGTACATCTTAACTTTTATATCGAAGACTGGAATTACTTTCCACGTAAAAACGCTAGATCTATTCCACAGCAAAAGTAGTTTGAATTTACCTTTTAAGATAGATAGATAAGATACTGAACCGAAATGCCAGCGGAATCCTCCAATGTTCAGACTTTTGGCGCTCAGATGCTGCAGCAACTATCCGGTGCGTAGGTAAAATGTCTCCGAGATAAGTAGTCCTATCAGACGATATAATGACGTTTTGCTTTCATATATTGACCGATTGGTTCCATACATAGACGAGTGGTTTCATACAAACATTTTATCGTTACATACATCGTACATATGGTCCCATACACTGAAAGTTGGTTCAATATATTACCTTTTGGTTCAATATAAACACATTTTGCTTTCATATAAGCGTAAAATGAACATATATATTGGTAAAGTGGCTCCATATAAATATACTTTGGTTTCATATATTCAAAATCGGTAACATGCACTGTCCGTTTGGTTTTATATAAATACAGTACCATTTAATACCTTGCTGTTTCGGTTCAATATAACTGTATTTCCCTTCCATATATAGCAGTTTGGTTCAATATCAGTACATTTTCTAATCATATACTGTTAACATGAACCCATATAATGCTAACGTGGTTAAATATGAATGTTGTTTGGTTTCATACATTTAAATGTGAAGTCATTCATTGTTATATTGGTACCATATAAGCACATAACCAATTCATAGTTTATCGGTATGAACCTATACATTGTCATTTTAGTTCCATATAGCATAGTTTCTGATCCATATATGTCATTATGAATCTATATATTGCATTTTGGTTCTATATATTAGTGTTCTCGTTCTATATATATGTAGTTTGGTTTCATATATTGTAATTTCGAACCTATACACTACTATAGTGGTTTCATATATACATAGTTTGGTTACATATATTGTAAGTTGGTGTCATATATTGCTAAAATGAAGTCATATATTGAAAATATGATTCTATATATTACCATGTTGGTTCGATAATACGAAAACTGCCCATATAAGACAGCTACGGCTTTCCATAGTTCCTCTATGAGCTTTCTCATCTGGATCTGCCCTGTTTGCACAGGAGTATATTGACGTGTATATGATTTATAATTGTATCATGTGAAGTGCTTGTATTTTTTCTGAGAATTGTTATTTATTAATGTTGCTAACTTGCTATGTACTGAAACGAATAAAGTGGGGGAAAAACAAGATGGAATCTCTTTTATCTTTTTTAAGAATTCACAGTTACAGATAAGTTGGCGTACCCTAATTCAGAATATGTTGTTTATCATTCAAATCCTCTGTGATGACCAAGCATAAGATGTGTGCCATCGAGAGGATTTGGCGAATAAATGTACTGATAATGGTACGCAACCTTATCATGTTACCATATGAACTATATGAAATTTCCTTATATGTTAACTGATATATCCGTGGAATGAGTACACAAATATATATCTATGTACTTAACATAAAGAAAAAAACCAATGAGTATATATGATATAAGTGTTTACACAATTATATTAGGATATCTGATATAATATAAGTGGGCCGACTTAGCCCAGGCTGAGTTGACCCGGCCGATTTGACCCGAGGCCGAGTTGTCCGGAGGCCGAGTTGATCCGGGACCTACTTGTCAGTGTTTTACACTGATCCATTTGTCAAAATGGAAGCAAATTACTTATTAGTTTGTAACTACTATCAGGACTGAGCTGCTTTTTACAAGTGATGCCTCTCCGATGTGTCGAGGAGAGAAGGTAAATTGAATTATTAAATTGTTTAATTTAATATATTATCACATGAACTAAGGCATTGTCTCAAGTGTAAGTTGTACTATATTTGATTCGGAAACATGTAAGTTGGTATAAGTTGTGTTTATATAAATTGCTCTGATCTAATATATCGACTACTAAAGGCCTTTTTCAAAGATTATCATGTCAAAATACACGTCACATTTTTGTTACATGCATTCAGCCATAAAATCAAAGAGAATAGTGTTGAATAGTGGTCGAAATATTAGAGCAGAGCAATTCAAGTATTTATGTAGTAATGTAGTATCTCCGGGTGCTGGTGAATTCGTCTAATGACCAACTCGCCTACAATTAGATATATAGTAACCCAATTGGTGAATTCGCCTAGAAAGCAATTATATAGCGATTGTATTTCACACCTATCTATCTATCTCTATCTCTGTGTACTGCCTGTTTTATATTTATTGAAATAGACTATAACATGGAAATGATTATGTGTACTGGAGGCTGGAGCAGCTGGGTCCTTTACAGACAGTCGCGAATTAAACGTCATCAATACAACACGCTTGTGTTCTTATACTTATTCCTCATTTGAGATAGTATTTAATTGATGGCTTATCAACAGTAACAACTTATATCGCCGACCCAACAACATAACAAAACATGGTGTCAGTGTAAACTGGACTTTTAGACATTTTATTACACGGAAATTATTATTTGGAATTTGTGATAAATTAGACACTTGCAAAATGGACATGTGCGGTGTATCCATCCCAACCATGGACTGGGGTAACTCCAATTTGCCAGAATCATGGGACAAATTTCAGCGACATGCTCAACTAGTGTTTTCGGGCCCGTTGAAAGGAAAAACGGAAGAGGAGAAAATATCCTATCTTCTTCTGTGGGTTGGAGACAAAGGTCGGGACATACAGCACACTTGGTCTGGAATTAGTGCCGAAGATGCAAAGAAATTGGACACATATTACAAAAAATTCAAAGATTATGTTCAACCTAAACTCAATCCAATTTTCGCCAGATACAAATTCAATAACATAACGCAGAGTGCTGACAGCATCGAGACATTCGTCACCAAATTGAAACTCGCAGCAGCAGACTGCAAGTTTGGAGCAGCCAGCGATGAAATGATCCGTGACCGGATTGTCTTCGGGACTTCATCCGTTAAGCTCCGTGAAAAGCTGATCAACATAGGAGAAGCGTTGACGCTAGATAAAGCTATAGAGACTGCGCAGACATTTGAATATTCGTGTGAGCAGCTGAAGACGATGGCATCGTGTGGTGGTGCCCAGGCGCTTGCGAGCGGAGTAGACCTCGTGCGGAGGCGGTGTCCCCAACAACAGCAACGCCAGCAACCACAAAAGCATCAGCAGCATCAGCAACAAGGACGAAAGACGTGCAACAACTGTGGGACTTTTCATAAGTTTGAGAAAAGACTGTGCCCGGCTTTCAGAAAACAGTGCCATAAGTGCAAGAAGCGCAACCATTTCCAATCCATGTGCAAATCTAGAAAAACTGTTTATGACATTGACAATGAACTTCCGAAGGAAATGGATTATGTTGCCGAATACTACTTAGATACGGTAAGCACTGTTTCTCATTCACCAGACCGTGCATTTGTGACCCTTGACCTTGGCCCAAACCAGAACCATATCAAATTCAAAATTGATTCAGGTAGTGCTGTGAATACAATTTCTCAAAATGTATTCCATTCACTCTCCCTGCAAAGCCCCTTACAGCCACATGACTGCAAGCTTACTGCATATTCAGGGAACACAATAAAGGTCCTCGGCAAAATTACACTGCAATGCAAACACAACGGCAGGGCGATCCGTGCAACTTTTTATGTTGTAGAGGGTACATCCCCTTGTTTGATAGGTCTGCAATCATCGCTTGATCTCGAGTTGATCAAACTCACATACTCTGTAGACTCACACAAGCATGAACATGATAAAAAGCCCGTAGATAGTAACCCGCTGACTAAAGGAAAGGTCATGAGCGAATACGGCAATTTGTTTGATGGTATAGGCGTCATCCCAGGTTTGTGTCATTTGCACCTGAAGATAAACGCGATGCCAGTAGTCAATCCGCCGCGCCGGATACCTGAAGCTCTTAGATCCAAATTAAAGATAGAGCTTAACAAAATGGAAAAATACGGCATCATATCAAAGGTAACTGAACCCACAGACTGGGTGAATTCGATTGTTGTCCTGGAAAAGCCAAAAACTGGCAAATTGCGCGTCTGTCTTGATCCTAAGGCTCTAAACGAAGCCATTCGAAGACCGCATTATCCGTCACCAACGTTAGATGACGTAACGTCAAAGCTCTCGGGCGCGACGCGTTTTAGCATACTTGATATTACACATGCTTATTGGAGTGTTCGGCTCGACGAGGAATCGTCCAATTTGACCTGTTTCGGTACGCCATTCGGGAGGTATAAATACTTACGACTCCCCTTTGGCATATCATCATCAGGTGACATATTTCAGCAGAAAGTGAATGAAATATTTGAAGGTCTGCCAGGCATAGAAGCCATTGTTGACGATATTTTGATCTATGGTCGAACAAACGAAGAGCACGACCGAAATCTCAGAAACGCACTGGACCGTGCACGCGAAAAAGGAATAAGGTTTAACCCAGATAAGTGCGTCATAGGGGTGAACGAAGTTCCTTTTTTCGGACATATCGTTAGTAGCCAAGGGCTCAAACCAGATCCTGGCAAAATCGAAGCCATTTTGAAAATTGAAATCCCAGACTCCCGCGGAAAGCTCGAAACGTTTCTCGGGATGGTCAATTACATGGCCAAATTTGCGCCAAACCTGTCAGAGGTCACGGCGCCACTTCGCGCTCTATTGAAAAAGGAATCCGAATTCCTATGGGATGAGCCGCAAAATAAAGCTTTCATTGAGGTTAAACAAATCATTACAAATGCCCCAGTTCTAGGATATTACAACCCTTCAGAGCCCCTCACGCTTGAGGTAGATGCTAGTAAATCGGGGATTGGGCGCGTGCCTTATGCAAAATGGGAGACCCTTAGCATTCGCGTCAAAAAGTTTAACTTCAGCTGAGACTGGTTATGCACAAATAGAGAAGGAACTTCTCGCAATTTTATTTGGTTGCAAAAGGTTTCATCAATACACATACGGACATGAAGTCATTGTGCATTCTGATCATAAACCAATTGCTTCAATTATGCTCAAACCGCTGCACGCTGCACCCCCTCGTTTGCAGAGAATGTTACTACAGCTGCAGAAATACAGCGTTACGGTTCGTCATGTAAGTGGAAAGGACATTCCCGTCAGCGATTGTCTTTCTCGACATTATATGAAAGAAACGTTCCCTTCCCTGATCCAAGATCTGGATCTACATGTTCACACGGTGAAAAAACACCTGTTTGTCACTGATAGGCGTTTAGAGAGTTTGAGACAAGAGCTTTCAAATGACCCGCAAATGTCATCTCTGAAACAGACTATACTCGAAGGTTGGCCCAGGGAAAGGTCAGACTGCAAACAGGAAATTCGCGAATACTGGAATCACAGAGACGAATTATCCGTCGAGGACGGTTTACGGAGAAATCGCCTACAATTACAGTAAACCAATTATTGGAGATTTCGACTTGAAAGCATTTATATAGTTATTGTATTTCGCACCTATGGTACAGGTATGGTTAACATGACATCTGTTTTGTATAATTATATATGACATTTTCACTTTCTGCAATTGTTCGGTATATAATCATCAACCCCTGTGTTGATTTGGGGCGGGGGGGGGGGGGGGGGGGGGTATTATCGGCTGTCATATTCCAGGTGGTGATCAGGGGCTGCATTGTCCAATATTGGACATCTTGATCTGGAAAACAACAATTAGTTCTGTCATGTTATCTTTACCTGTACCATAGTTGCAAAATACAATCACTATATAATTGCTTTCTATGTGAAATCTCCAATTGGTTTACTATATATCTAATTGCAGGCGTTTTCGTCATTAGGTGATTTCTCCAGCACCCCTCCAGACCAGGGCTTGAATTTAGTATTTTTTTCCACTCGCAAAAAATTGCAAGTGCCCAAACTTTCGACTCGCAAATTTTGGAATTGACTTGCAAAAACAAATATAACAAATTTTTGGGTTGATAGCTTTCATTTTTCATCATACATACATCAGCCTTTCTATTTTTGGGGGCATAATTTCTGTTTCAGACAGTACGACTTTATTAGTTTATTTTTCCCGGTCCTTTTTCCAAAGGCCGGTAATGATTGCTTGCTTCTCCGCTGTCATGTTGTAACTGTAGTAAACAATCGTAAGGAAACCAGTCATTTGATACCCTCGTTGAGTATCGTTACAATGCCATATGTCTGAGAATTTGTGATTACACAGGGAAATTCGGAAATCTCGGAAGTTACCGTCTGGCCTGATACAGTGGCTAGTTTCACTTTCATTGATTTATGCAAGCGAAGATACATTTCAGGAATCTGTTTTATTTTTATGCCCCCCAGATCTGATCTGGGGGGGGGGGGGGGGGCATATTGTTTTTGCCCTGTCTGTTTGTCTGTCTGTTTGTCCGTGTGTCTGTTTGTCAGCAACTTTAACATTGGTCATAACTTTTGAGCCAGTACAGATAGAGACTTGATATTTGGCATGCATATGTATCTCATAAAGCCGCACATTTTGAGGGGTGACATGTCAAGGTCAAGGTCATCCTTCAAGGTCAGAGGTCAAATATATGGGTCAAATCCCCGACTTTAACATTGGCCATAACTTTTGGACCAGTAGAGATAGAGACTTGATAATTGGCATGCTTGTGTATCTCATGAAGCTGCACATTTTGATGGGTGACATGTCAAGGTCAAGGTTATCCTTCAGGGTCAAAGGTCAAATTGTCTGTTTCTTTGTCTGTAACTTAAACGCAACTTTAACATTGGTCATAACTTTTGAGCCAGTACAGATAGAGATTTGATATTTGGCATGCATATGTATCTCATAAAGCCGCACATTTTGAGGGGTGACATGTCAAGGTCAACGTCATCCTTAAAGATCAGAGGTCAAACATATGGGTCAAATCACCGACTTTAACATTGGCCATAACTTTTGAACCAGTACAGATAGAGACTTGATATGTGGCATGCTTGTTTATCTCATGAAGCAGCACAGTTTGAGGGGTGACATGTCAAGGTCATCCTTCAGGGTCAAAGGTCACCAACTTCAAATTGGCCATAACTTTTGAACCAATAGAGATAGGGTCTTGATATTTGGTATGCATGTGTATCTCATGAAGCTGCACAGTTGGGGTGACATGTCAAGGTCAAGGTCATCTTTAAGGGTCAAAGGTCACCGACTTTAACATTGGCCATAACTTTTGAACCAGTAGAGATACAGACTTGACATTTGGTATACATGTGTATCTCATGAAGCTGCACAGTTGGGGTGACATGTAAAGGTCAAGGTCATCTTTAAGGGTCAAAGGTCACCGACTTTAACATTGGCCATAACTGTTGAACCAGTAAAGATACAGACTTGATAGTTGGTATACATGTGTTTCTCATTTGGCTGCACAGTTTGAGGGGTGACATGTCAAGGTCATCTTTGAAGGTCAAAGGCCACCAACATTAACATTGGCCATAACGTTTGAACCAGTAGATTTACAGCCTTGATACTGGTATGCATGTGTATCTCATGAAGCCGCACAGTTTGAGGGGTGACATGTCAAGGTCATCCTTCATGGTCAATGGTCACCAACTTTAACATTGGCCATAACTTTTGAACCAGTAGAGATACAGACTTGATATATGGTATGCATGTGTAGCCCATGAAGCTGCACATTTTGAGAGGTGACATGTCAAGATCAAGGTCATCCTTTAGGGTCAAATATCATATCTAGGGTGCATAGTGTTTCACAAACACATCTTGTTTCAGACTTTTTTCCCTCTACACGCATGTCGTGTAAAGTTTATGCATTCTTTCAAAATGTATATGTTATTTCAGTATTCTGAACGTGAAATATGTACATATATACGTGAATGTGAACACTGCGGGCATCGGACTTCTAGAATACAATTCAGTTACGAAAGCAGTGAAGTCCAAGTTTGGTTATGTCTGAACAATTACGTCGAGAGAGTTGATTATATGCAACATTAGACAGTTAACTAGATATATGTAGTGATAGATTTTAGAACAATTATGTATTGTAAATTTTGGAAGGACTGAACTTATAGTTATACCGAAGTACGAATTATCCAAGTTCAAGATATTGAAGTTCTGCTGTATATGTACTACCGTATTTAGACAATAATTATATGATATGTGTAACAGCATGTATATGGGTAAGCTAGCTAGCAGTGCAGTTTAGTACTCAACTAGGAAACTCAGTATCTCAAGTTTGACTTCATGTCTGACAGGTATATTTCTCTATGTTAACCCTTTCCTCCATGAATATTCATGTAAGAAATAATGACATCATAAATATTAACTAGATGCATTTTCTTAATAACATTTATGAACTCACCAACTGTTTGCCATGACAGACACTGTAGAATTCGATCTATATTATTTCATAGAGAAAAGCGAGCAGACCATGATCAGATGGCTCCTATAGAAGCTGTCTGATCTTGGTCTACCCTGTTAGCAAAGGTGAAGAAATGTGTGTATGTGAAGAAATGTGTGTATATGGAGTAAAAGGTTAAACCCTGGTTACATGTTTTCTTTCTTCAGATCTCCTACTCAGTTGGATGAGGATGAGGAGGATCAGGGCGACTGTACATGCATCTGGCAGGAAGCCCCGGACTCTCTACTGCTCCACATATTCACCTTTCTAGAGCCCAAGGACCTGGCAATAGTCTCCCAAATTTGCAAGGTGGTTCAATTTTTTTCTCTTATCATTATTCTGATTACCTTAAGAATTCGAACAGATAAACTTAGGCTATTAGTGCAGACCCATATCAAAGGGATCATTCAGGAGCCATTTGATCAGGGTCTACACTATCTGCAATTATGCAGAGTTCCAGATAAGATGCGTAAATTCAAACATTTTAAAGAATAGTTCCTTTATTTTTCCATCAAACCCTTTACTGTGACCACTCTCTAGAATCGTCTCGAAGAGACAATCACTGTATAGGGTTTGATGGAGAAATGACGATTTTAGTATTTGGGTACACATTGTTATCTGTAGCTCTGAATTATTTCAGTCTACTTTAACCTTTTCCCTGTTTGATGACATGAAAGAAATAATATCTTCATGATTATTAATGAGCCAACCTATTTTACAGCGTTATTATCAAAAGCATGTTTAACAGTGGCAGAGAGTGTTGAATCAGATTTAAATACATTGTAATTCCATAAGCAAACAGAGCATTCTCTGTTTAGATGGCTCTTATGGGAGCCATTTGATCTGGGTCTACTCTGTTTGCAAATGCGTGAAAATTCGTTTTTATAAGGGAAAGGGTTAACCCTTCGCTTGCTATTCGCGTCAATATACCTACCTGTAAATAGTGAAGACCCAGATGAGACAGCTCCTGCAGGAGCTGTCTCATCAGGGTCTGCACTATTTACAAGTTGATTGTGCAACCAGTGCACTCCACAGCAGTGATTGCACAGCCATATACTTGTAGACAGTGAAGATATATTTAATTATACAACAGGGCATGGGTAAAGAAGGAGAAATGTATTTTAAAATTCAGCAAGTGAAGGGTTAAAGCTATAAAAACAGCTGCTACATGGCCAACAATTCCTGTGTGAATGTGCTTTTATAACAGTTAACCATATACATGGTGTCATCTCTTTCATGAATATTCATGGAGTAAAGGGTTAATCAGGTAAGGGTTAATAGTCTTCATGCTAGGTGTGCATTAATGGCGTCCTGTAACCCTTTACCTCATATAAACATGTTTTCACGCATTTGCAAACAGAGCAGACCCAGATCAAATGGCTCCTACAGGAGCCATCTGATCAGGGTCTACTCTGTTTGCTAATGGAATTTGAAAGATCTGTTTCAGTTAAATGGCTACAATGTTCCATCTTCCATATTTCATTAGTACTATTTTGCCCATGATTATTCAGCCATATTTCATTACTACTATTTTGTCCATGATTATTTAGTAGGTATAGAAATTTGGAATAAACATGGAACAGGGAAAGGGTTAACTAACTTTTAACCCTTTCCTCCATAAATACGCTTTTCTATGCCTCTGCAAAAGTCACCTGTTGAAACCATTGTGATAAACAGAGCATTTGCTCCTATAGGAGCAAATGCTCTATTTACCACAATGGTTTCAAACTACAAAATTCTAAAAAAATTCTTTTCTCTAGTTAATGCTCTTTGTCGGTAGACTCATTCAAAGAGGTTGGGTCTAAATATAGCCTATGGATGAAAGGGTTGAACTATAAACAATTTGTGGTGCTGCTGTATCCTGATGAGTGACAAACAGTATAGACCTTGATAAGACATTGTTCAAAAGCTGCTTCACTATTTGCGGAGATGTCTTAGTGAAACAGAAAAGAAACAGTCTTCATTTCTTACATAAATATTCATCAGATAAAGGGTTAATGCAGAACAAAAATGATACAGAAAACGTTTAAATATCTTCCTGCATTAAACTACCACCATTCTTAAAAAGACTGATAGACATATATATATATATATATATATATATATTAACTGGGTTTTCCACAGCGGTTAGGCAGACGGGCGGGCGGCTGCCAATCTTGTAAGTGCAACTCCTCTGAAACAATGCAACAGATTTTTTAAAACCTTGCATGTAGCAAGGACACAATATGTAGATACATGTATGTATATTGTCGGGGAATTTTCCTTCTGCAATTTTTCTGGGAGTTATGCCCCTTTGAACTTAGAAAAGACTAGGCCTTTTGACCCTATACTTGTAAAATCAACTCCACTGAAAATGCTCCACAAATTTTCACAAAACCTTGCATGTAGCAAGGACACAATATGCAGATGTGCATATTGTCGGGGATTTTCCCTTCTGCAGTTTTTCTGGGAGTTATGCCCCTTTGAACTTAGAAATCAATAGTTAATAGTGAAGGAAAACCTGGTTTGATGTCATGTCGACATCTCTTGTTTAAGATATGAACAAATGAGAATCTTATATTAAAAAAAACCCTCTTTGTTTCAGAAATGGAATAGAGTCTCATATGATGAATGTTTATGGCGGGATATTCTTAAAACCACATTAAAGGAGGATGACTGTTCTCTGCCTCCTGGTAAGTCATCATGGAGGAGTGAGGTGATACGCATACTCTACCACACGCCAACTGTGTTGACAGAAACCCTACAAGAGCACACAGATGAAGTCCTACACATCAGTTTTTCTCATGATGGGAAATTGTTCAGTACAACATCAAAGGACGCAACTCTTAAGGTTAAATATTTAGAATGTTTGAATTGCAATATTTGATATGAATGCTAAAGTTTCAAGTGGAATTATCAATGAGTGTTTAATGATATAGTCCAGTCAGTATGAAAGGCTTAACCCTTTCCCTCCCTCATGTATTTGCAAACAGAGCAGACCCAGATCAGACTGTTCTTATAGGAGCCGTCTGATCATGGTCTGCTCTGTATGCTAGTAGAATTTGATAGATCTGTTTCTTTGCTTTCTAGAATCATCATTCATTCATTCATTCTAAATTTTTCACAATGTTCCACTTTCCATATTTCTTTATAACTTTTTTGTTAATGAATATTCAGTAGGTATTGAAATTTGGAATAAACGTAGAACTTTGAAATGGTTAAAGAGAAAAAATGAGGTATGATTTAACCCTTTATCCATGAATATTCATGTATGAAATAAATTACATCATGGATATTGATTACATTAATTTTTAGCTCGTCTGTATCGAAGAAAGGTCGAGCTATTGTGATCACTGGGTCGTAGTCGTCGTCGTCGTTGTCGCCGTCATTGACGTGCAAAAACTTTAATATAGCTCATTTCTCGAAAAGTATAAGAGGTATCAACATGAAACTTCATAGGTTAGTAGATCTCATTGAGGGGAAGGCCCTTACATAAGAACCATAACTCTTGATTTCAAAATTTTGTAGTTATGGCCCTTTGTCGTTTTCAAATTTTTTAAATTCAGCTGGACAAGTACCAAATCAGACGAGCGTTGGCGCCGCACGCGGCTCTTGTTATAATTGCACTTGAACATGGGAATTTCGCTGTAGAATCATACCTATATTGTTTCATAAACAAACAGAGCAGACCCTGATCAGATGGCCCCTACAGGCATAGAAACGCTTATTTATGGGATTTTAAAAAAAAGTACCTCGTTATAGTCTACTTTCAGTCCAAAGAACTGCTCAACTGACTGCACATTTACTCCCTTGGTCATTGAGTCATTCGCCTACAATATTGAGCACTGCTAACATATGGCGCAATCATGCAGCTGCAGTACCGGCTAGTGACCCTCACAGATACCCATTTTAACCCCTGGGTGGGGAGGAGGTGCGGGTGGGAGACACGGAAAAGCGTCTCTAAAATTTCTCAGGGGGACTGGGATTTGGACCCCGGCCCCCGGATTGGTAGTCAAGTGCATTACCACTAGACCACCGCACACCA